>OU911091.1:4087500-4687500 GCA_918358865.1 Melinaea marsaeus rileyi | reverse complement strand
ATTTAATGCCGATAGCCAAATCAGTGGAATGGAATTCCAGGGCAGTTTCAGTGGGTATGGTGATAATTCGAATTCAATAGCACCAATGGAATGCTGAGGTAAGATTTGTTTCTGATTTTCTAGTTGCCCTTTGCTTGATTACAGAATCTTGTTATCTAACAAGATTCTAATCATGTAAACTCTAGTTTAATGTAATAATTTATTATATCACATATAAATATGTATAAAATTGTTCATAATCAATAATAAAAATCAGTGTTTTGTAAAGAATATTGCACATAAATATTATCTGTAGATAAGAGATTGCATTAAAAGATTTGTTGTTTATAGTCTAGATGTAGTTGGCGTTACACATCTCACAATGCAGGAATCACTTCTTTACTACTACATTTTATCAATTTTACATTGGTTAAAAGAATATTCACTATGCTTTGCTAATTTATCGTAAATTAATGAAAAATTAATACAAACAGGATTTGAATCTGTGGTCTCTGTTTTATTGTTACTTACTCTATCAACTGAGCGTTTGGATCATTCCCATCCAGTCCTGCTTGTATTAATAATTTTTATATAATATTAATTTATACAAATGTTATTGTTTCAGGTTGTGTATGGAGTTAAATGAATTGATATAGACTGAATTATGATTGAAATGAAGCCTCTTATTCACGGGGCCGAGTGCAGCGTAGGTTAATGCTTGTTTTTGGAGTTTTTTGATAATTCTAAAACTGATAATTATGATAAGATTTAATTGTTTTGTCAAAATTGTGGTTAAGATTAAGCCGAGGACAGTCGATAATGTAATTTCATATTGTATATATAATGCTTTGTACAAAAGTATTTGTGTAGTTTTTAATTATTGTTAGTGTGAACTCCTTTTTATGATCTGTGTATTAAAACAATGCTATGAGTATGTTAAACGCAAGAGCCGGTTTCTGTATGTGATTTGAGTATAAATTTGACAGCACTGTCAAAGTCGAGTATGTCGCAATATCAGCCAGTCAAAATTGACTTGAGAATTGACAGTTTTTTTTTTATGACTAACAAATTTGAATAACAAAATTTAATATAAGAATATAAAGGACGAATGTTAATATTGATGGAATGTTATATTAATGTAGTGCTCGGTTTTAATCTCAATATATAATAAAATTATTTTATGTGTTAATGAAGGATAATAAAATATTAAATGATTATTTTTCTTGACGAGTTCACACATAGTGTTAGTGCTGTGCCTTAATAATAGGATAGATATAGTTTCATCATAAGCAAGCTGGATGTATCACTGACGACTATAACACATTTTTTTTTTTAATTTATTTAAACAAAACAAACTGTAGATAAAAAATATTTTTTACCAATACATGTTATAGATTAAATATTAACTAAGAAAATGGTTTTTATTATTTCACATATATATATATGAATTTTATTATATTAAAATGAAATGAAATAGTAACAAATTTCCCAGTGTCATTATAGTTCAGTTGTTACAACACCGCCCATTAGCTAAATAGGTCGCCAGTTCTAATTTCTTAATTATTAATACACTCCATTGGATTTCAGTAACGCGTGAACGGTGTAAGTTATTATTAAAGATATTTCATTGACATTTTCCTTTAAGATATAAATAATCAAAGCCTTTGATAGCAGTCGGTTATAAATAGAAAAGGTTTATAAAGTTATTTACTTTAAGGTCGGTCATAAATTATGTAAGACGTTTAGGGGCTTGGGGTGTAGAATATATATATATATATATATATATATATTCTTATTCTTTTTTAATCTATACATATAAAATTTAAGTATCTGTTAACAGATTTCACAAAATGCATATAAAAATATATACAGTACTTAAATAAAAAAAATCTTTTTTATTTATTTAAACAGTACTCATTGGCGGATAACTGATGATTAGAAGTAATTTAGGTTAGTTTTATTTTTAAAAACCATTTCGCGCGAACGTAGTCGTAGGGACAGCTAGTAAAGAATATATTCTGTGGAATAATTTTATCTATATATATATATATACTATAATACTTCTCTAGGATTATTTGGTTATATGGGCACGCTCCTATCGCTGCAGTAGGATTCAGATCCTAACAGGAATGGTTAATACATTATATACATTTTCATACAAATATTACTTTAGTAAATACAATGTAGTAACAATAACATCTGTTGGAATTTTTGTGTGTTTAATTAAAAATACAACTACCGTTAGCGAAGCTCAAACGTTTCTAGATCTTGCCCGTTTGTAAAACGGGCCATTAGACTATATTTATATAACAAGTTTTTATACGAAAGTTTAAAGACTGTTGTTAAGGGCAGTGGGGGAGGGGGGGGGGTTTAGATGTTGCAAGTCTTGCAATAGGAGGAGAAATTAACCTACAAAATGCCTTACGTATTTTATGAACGGAACAGAGTTTATAGTAACAATTTATACTTTCAGAGTATTTAAGTAGGTGCTTACGATCTGATTAATGGAAAATAACTCATCAAAATGTCAAGGAGGTATTCGTGTATATAAAAACGTCGAGACTTCTAGGTTAAAATCATATGAAACATTTTATTTATTGATTTTTTATTACATCGTGCAATTTTTTGTGTCGATCGGAATTAGCTTTTCTTTAATTGATTGCAATACTGAATTCAAGGACAAAAACAATATTTGTCATCGAAATCGGACAGCTCAGTGACAATATATTTAATTTGATGTGACTCATGTTTGAAGTATCGCGAGTGGATTTTACGTACGCTTTTATCGCCATTATTATTTCAGCATATCTTATTATTATTATGATGTGTTCTAAAATTACTAAATAAACATTAATTTTGAATATCAATCATAAAAATATAATATGTAATAAAACCTATTTAATAATTAGTGTAATAGAAAAATTTGATTATTTAAAGTATTTACTGTTTTTAGTTCATTATGGTGTAACTAGATGTCGCTGTTTCGTGAAAATAGTTTATTACGTGGGAAACAAAATTTATTATCATATTATTACAATACTGAAAACTATTTAATCGGAACCAATAAAATTCGGTGTGGTGTTATTATTATAAGTTAAAACAAAATTTGTTTTCGACATGCAATTATATCAGTTTTATATGTGATAATAATGAAATAAAAGTATCCTGCCGGCAACAGCTTGTCCTGAAACAAGGTTAGCTCGAAACTTGAACTAGAAGAACTAAAATTTAAAAAGTTCAAAATATCTTTATTCAAGTAAGCATTTACACGCAATTTTGAATCTTCAATTATTAGAATACAAAAAAAGGTCAGTGTAGTCAGTCCGTAAGTAAGCTACCACCGGCTCGGAATGCTGCTCTGTTGAGAAGAGCCGGCCAGAAACTCAACAGTTGTTTTTTTTAAGATTTGGATAAATTTGTCAATAAAAAAAATATCTTGTCTTAAATTTCTATCTGGCAATGCTATAATTATTTGTGGATTATGATTATACAATTATACACCACTGGTTATAACCTATCTCAATAAATGAATTATGAAAAAAAATAACTGTTTATCCAAAAAGAAATAAATATGAAATTAATTATATTCTTATCACCGTTTATCTTATTATTGGATCCTGATTTGACCTCATTAATATTTAATTATATGATTATATCTATGGACCACGTGCAAGCACTTAAATATGCCCTCATCCCAGACCCCTGCTGATTCATATCGTAATATTATATAGATAGTATATTTTTTGTTTAATTTTTTTGCGCTGAAAACGAGGATAATACGTTATTTGACATGTTTTTTTATGTTTTCCCTGGGAAATAAGTGATTTTTTTGAGGTAATGTTATCTCAAAAATATACTTTGATAATTTGTATCAGCAATGTTGTCTACATTTTATAAAGATACATCCGGCAGTTTAGTTTATTTGTGAGCGTAGTCCAAATCATTGTTGTATTTTTTTACGTTTTTTAACGATAATTAACGATTTTTCTCTAAGTAAAAATTAAAATAAATATTAATCGGAGCATAAAACAACTAAATAGATTTACTATTCTATTTCGTACAATACTATTTCGTGCGCAAACAAACAAGACAATCATACAGCACTAATGTATTTTATTTATATGTATATATTTTCGGTATAAATCTGTAAAATTGTATGAGTTAATTCTCTTCACACTCAAATTAATCACACTCTGTAATTTTTTATTAAAGTTCTTATCCCACAGAATTAAAAAAAACAGTCCAACATTTTTAGTATTTTCAGCGCGAAAATTTGACAGCTAAAGTCAAAAGCTAATCTAGTTTCATACGTTTAGTTGAAATCATATATTTTTCAAAATATTTATTGTACATTCGAATTTTATCCAGTTATTATTATATTAAATGTATAAATAATATACATATATATTTATTATCACCATGAAAAAACCCTTGGAACTTATAACGCAACGCCTACGTAACGACTGGGACCTAGTAAAATATAACAATTGAATAACTCTAACAATTGTTTGATTAATATATAATATAAACCGCTCACTATTGTTGTGGTTATATACAAAAAACAATTACAAACGCAAATAGGAAAAACTATATGTATAGTTATCCTATTTGCGTTTGTAATATAATTCAATTAATTCTTTTATCTATCATGACGGTGGTATATAAATGATATATATACTGTGGTTCTAGTATTATAGTAGTTGAGCTACTAGTGGTAACATTGCAAGAGGAATCTTATATACAATATATAACGACAAACTCCAAAGCTGATCTGTTATCCTGGTAAGTTTTTATTTAGTTTTTGTTATTTTTGTAAATTTATTTAAAAAAAATAACCTTTTTTTTTCTTGTTTATATTTTAAAATTATGTTAAATAATTTAATTTAAATTATAATTTCAATTAATGGAAAGTGTGTTGACTTTTTTTTTTTTGTACTAAAGTGCGTGTTAGTGGTAGATAGTGTTGCCGCACTATTTTATATTCTACAATTTTGTACTGTACATTATATTGTAGTTTTTTTTTAATAACTCATCAAAACATGACGATATATAATTGTTTATCATTTATTACATCCCTTAATTAATAATTTAAAAGACATTAATATCACTTTACTCGATTAGGTTAAGAGTTTGAGGTTATCGTTTATAAATAAACACATATTACGTCTATAACATAATAATAAAGCTTGGATTTATCTAAGAGTAGTAATAGTAATGATAAATTACTCATTAATTAGGGTAATCAGTTATCTTATCAGATCCAAAAATAGTAATAACAAGGGGCGCCAACAAACCTTCAATTTTGACTCGTTGCGCTTGAAAAATCTCGGCGTTTACATATTGAAGCGAGCCCAGTGTTATGATTCATCGTTTCCCATTGACTTCGATGGGATATCAGTTTTTTAACGAATATTCCTCAACAACATGACATTTAATTTTTTTTTATTTTTTTTAACCATCCCCTAATATGTGTCTTTTTGATTGCAAAATTTCATAATTTTCCGTCAAGTAGTTTTCGAGCCTATTCGTGACAAAGAATGTGAAAAAGTCTCCAGTAGAGCGCTCCACTCGCTTCGCTCAATTAAATTTTGCTTGTTGTTGACTATTTGAGCTGTATCTTATTTTATTTGGATAATTATTTGTTAATTTAAAATACCAGATAAAAGTTATTATTACTTTATTGGAGTGTGCTCTTTAGTAACAAGGACGACTCAGTTTAGAATTGTGTGCTTTTAGTTTAGTTTGGCTGTAATTTTTACTTTCCTATTCCACGGATTTTTTCTCGGATGATCAGTCTTCAGGTTTTGCAGACCGCAAAAGCTGTAAAGCGTCATGTGCTCTGATGGATAGCGAGTTCGTGATCTGGTCAGATCATCGCGTTGGATAGAGGCTTTCCAGTCTTCCTGGCAATGTGTCCGAAAAACTCGAGTACTCTACGGAGATAGGGAGTTGAGACCCTGGTTACTCCGATCTCTTTCAGTACCGGTTTAATAACCGATAGACGCCAGTTAATTTCAGTTTGAACCACCAGTTTGAAAGCCCTGTCAACCAGCCTGATCTTGGTTTTTGACTGTTTATGTATAAAGCCATTTCCCTACCAGCCTCCACCTTGTTCTATTAAACGGAAATCTCATCTTCGCTTACTGCAAGTAGAGTGGTATCAGCCGCGTATCGCCAATTGGTGACTTTCAACCCAATATTTACACCACATGTCTAGTCTACGTGAGTACATCACAAAATATACTCATATATATTGAACAAGATGGGACATAGTATGCACCCTTGACGCTCTCCCTGATTGGAATAGAATGGTTTCGCTCGATGATGGCGATCATTTTTGTATAGGCTTGAATCAGGAAGACCAGATATCAGGTACTCCTAATACTGTGAGAATTTTGCGAATCAATCAAATGGCTCGAAAACTATTTGACGGAAAATAATGAAACTGCAATCAGAAAGACACATATTAGGTGATGGTTTAAAAAAAAATGTTGAAAAGTGTACCCAAAAAAAAATTTTTTTGTTTTTTATATCATGTCAAAAAACTGATATCCCATTGAAGTCAATGGGAAACGATGAGTCAATACACTGGACTCGCTTCGCTCAATATGCAAACCCGAGATTTCGCGAGCGAGTCCTAATTGAGAGTTTGTTGGCGCCCCTAGTTTTATATTTTCGCGAGCGCAGCGAGTTCTCATTAAGGGTTTGTTGGCGCCCCTAGTTTTATATGTACTTTTATTCTGATGATATTTTGACAACGGTAGTATGGTCTTGTTATGTTGATTACAAAATAATACTCCTCTCATTATCCAATTGTAAGCGATTTATTTGACCCTAAAATAGAGTTGAGGGGTCCACCAATCAGAAACACGATAAGCTAACTGACTACTCTATGCGAGTGCACTAGTTGATTTAGTGTATGGTAAATAGTATATGAAATGTTGACAACACTATCAGGTGTCGCAACCATTTTCTATTCATTACAAAATAACTGTCAGTTGCAATTATGACGTTTAAAATGTTAGGTGTCTGTTTTATTTTATTATATTTGTGAGTATTCAATTATATGTAAATATTTCTTAAAATTATTTATAATCCAATACTATATATTGAGTTATAAAGTTATTCTTTTACGTTGTTAGAATTTTATTAAATCTAAATTTAAAAGTTTGTCGTGTTTTCAGATTGTATTTGACAACATGGTTATTTGCTTACTTCCCACTAATATTCCTTATATTTTATTTTTATTTAGAGTATTTTTTGGGTTGTTTCCGGCAGCGATCCTCGATTTTAGATATATCTGCTTCAGGAATTATTAATAGATCTACAATCCGAGATTACGATAGTTATAAATTTTATACCTACTAAATTTTGAATATTTAAGTAAAATATTTAATTTCGTAGATTTAATTACGCATACCTTTCAACAAAAAGCGTGCTTGCGTGCGTGCGTGCGTGCGCGTGCGTGTGTGTGTGTGTGTGTGTGTGTGTGTATGTGTGTGTGTGTGTGTGTGTTTGTGTGTGTGTGTGATTTGAGCATAGAGTAAAAGTATTTGAGACAGTCAGTTAAGTGCTCCTAGACCGGGTTTACCAAATTATTATAGGTATTCCCAGCATCTAAATAATATTTTTATTATAAAAACACATACATATATGGGTTATAATATGTGCATCCCTTTCTTTTCCATATATCCGCATCATAAGGAATAGGATTTTTACGTTTTTCTGTTTTCTATATTAATTATTTGTACCTTGTTTCAGATCCTCGTTTATAGATGGTTCTAAATTAGAACCTATAACAGGTAAGAAATACCATACGTATAATATTTAAAACATCTACAAAATTTTGATTTTGCTGAACAGATTTTGATATACAGATTTTGATGAAATTTAGCTTTGAAGAGTTTCGATTTAAACGGTATAATATCTTTGAATTATGTCCATTTTTAACGTAGACAGACAAATCCGGACAATGAGGCTGTACTACTAAGAGTATAATTTTATCCAAACGTGTTAAAGTCAAAAACTAGACAAAAGTAACGAAATTATGATTTTCCATTATGTATTCTTTTATACAGTTTGACTTAAACACAATAAAAAAACTATTTATACCGGAAGTACACCTCTTTGTCAGATAACAGAATGTAATTATTAACGGTCTTATTCTACCAGTTGTTATATAACAATGGTCTGATACATAATACACTCGTAGCGAGTATGTATGTATGTATGTAAGTATGACATACATATATATATATATATACAAACTACGTACTATGTTCTAAAAATCATTCCTAAAGTTACACAATACATAAAAGAATAGTTTTTTTCATATTTTTTGTCTCCAATTCAACTGATAATGATATTGAACTGATTATAGTTTATTATCTGAATGACTGTTATTTTGGGTATAAAGTAGCTTTAAGTAGGTTTTTGAGAAGAGTTTATTTTACAGGAGCTATGAGTCTTCAAAGGTTAACAGCGCTCAGAGCGCTGATGGCAAGCAATCCGACGTCTCTGGCAGCGTACATCGTCCCCTCAGCAGATGCACATAATGTATGTCAGTTTTAATACTATCAAACAAACAAACGCGCCCTCTGTGCGTTGTATAATTGTTGTTTTTACTCTTGCCAAACAAAAACACTCAGTCCATCTGAAAACAAAACTTAAAAATCAAATAACCTTCGCAGTCAGAGTACATATCCCCGACGGACGCTCGGAGAGAATGGATATCTGGCTTCAGCGGCTCCGCTGGAACAGCTGTGGTTACAGCTGGTAAAGCCCTGCTCTGGACGGACGGACGGTACTACACTCAGTTCGAGAAGGAGGCAGACATGACGATATGGACACTCATGAAACAAAGTAACAATAAATAATAATATAATAATAATATTAAATTATCGGAAGTTTCGTATAAGTATAAGTTCTTTGCAATTGCTAGCCTAGTTTCGATGAAACCTTATGTAAAGACAGAAAACTAAAATTTTCATAAAATATTTTTACGTTGAAATCTAATTATATTATAACAAGAACAGTAGTTTTTTAGATTAACTTTCGGACAAGCAGATATTATACATATATATATATATATATATATATATGTATATTTATATACATGTATTTATATATATGTATATTTTCTCTTATACATATAACGATGTTTTTAGCACTACCTGACACACCCACAATGGAGAAATGGTTGACGAGTAATCTTACAGCCGGTTCCGTCGTGGGGGTCGACCCTCAGACCATGACTAGAGAAGAGTGGACCCCCTTGCAGGTATATTCTTTATGTAACTTTTGAAATATATATATTGTTCTATATTGAGGGTTGATTGAAAATAAACGGTTATATTTTGGGGGTTGATAGAAATTAAAATGTTTCTTAATTATCGTATAACTTAACTTATATTGTTGAATAAATTAAGTATCTTAAACTGTTTTACGTTGTTGTTTAAAAAATAAAATGAAAAATAATCCGCCAATCACGTTTGAGATATCGTCAGCCAATCAAATGATTGCATTTCTTTTAAATTTCCCGCCTGTTTTTTAGACTGCGCTATCCAAAGCAAAAATGCAACTTATAGCGGTCGATATGAACTTAGTGGATCAGGCGAGGCTGGACCTTAACGATCCACCTCCGAAGAGACCTCAGAACGATATGATATACCTACCCTTACAATATACAGGTATATATTCATATATATATATATATATATATATATATATATTGTTAATAATAATTATGTTATATAATATAATTACTAATTCAGGTAAATCTGCGGGTCAGAAAATAAAGGAGTTGAGAAAGAAAATGGCCGAAAAGAAAGCGTCCGCTCTTGTTATTACTACCTTGGATGAAGTCGCGTGTAAGTAATATATGTCACTATATAGTATATATATATTGTAGTTAATTATATATATATATACAATTGTACGTCTGTTCAGAGTGTAGGACCAAATTGTAGGGTAGAGTTATATTCGAAGTAAAAACGCCGAATTATTGACAAAGAAAATATTAAAAGTAAATTATATATATTAAATGAAAATATGTATACAAAATTTTTGATAATTTTTCCAGACACCCTCAACCTCAGAGGTAGCGATATAACATACAACCCAGTCTTCTTCTCGTACCTCCTGATAAC
Organism: Melinaea marsaeus rileyi; assembly: GCA_918358865.1. NCBI lineage: Eukaryota > Metazoa > Arthropoda > Insecta > Lepidoptera > Nymphalidae > Melinaea > Melinaea marsaeus. Next base: position 4,677,373 of record OU911091.1, on the reverse strand, counting down.
CCCCACCTCGGTTACACTGTTCTGGCAGGAAGGTCGCATTCCACAAAATATTGAAAAACATCTATCCGAGGAGGGCGTCAAGGTTGAGGGCAAACCTTACAATCAAATCACCGAGGTGTTACGGAAATTAGCGGTAAGTTTATATATATATATGTTTGAATTAATTATATATAATATAATACCATGTATCCGTATGTCTATAACATATGATGCAAGTAAAATTTGTTTATTATGAAATTAATAAATTATTATTTATATTTACAGCATGATTTATCAAACAGCGGTGACGGAGAACATTCAATATGGCTGGCCAGTGTGTCCAGCGAGGCTATACATAGAGCTGCGTCTGGGGTAACATATAACTATCTCCCTCGCACGTTTTATATTTTCCTTCTATCTCGCTCACACTCTATTCAATTTTAATTTTAGTAATATACATTAACGTCTACCTGATGAAAGAGACAACGATACGGTCTTTAGTCTATCGCTGTCTCTCTCACACAACTATGTCTTTCAGGAGGGTGTATTGAAGAAGCCTCTCACTCTAATATCCGAAGTATCTCCGGTGGCTTTGGCTAAGTTGATTAATAATGACGTGGAATTGGAGGTACGTGGGTTCAATGTTTGCCATTATTAGTTTGTTCGATCGTTGTAAAGCTGAGCCGATTTTGATGATGATTTCTATATAATATGATTTATGATTGTAGGGTTTCCGTCAGTGTCACATTCGTGACGGTATAGCCGTGGTGCGTTTCTTCAAGTGGCTGCACGCGCGGACTGATGCCGGCACCAACGTCACGGAGGAGCAGGCCGCCGACAAACTATTGGAGTACAGGAAGTATGTTTTATATATATAATGGAGGGATGACAGCGCCACCTATCAGTGTTTCTTTGGACTAGTAGCTTTGAACTAATTCCGAACTCTGAAGCTGTTAAATTATAGATAATTGATCCTAAATCTTGTATGAACTCGTCATTGAAAATAATTCATACAAACGTACAGGGAAGAAAAGGACTTCATGGGTCTCTCGTTCGAGACAATACCCGGTGCTGGTGAGAATGGAGCCATCATACACTACTGCCCGGCCATGTCATCACCGAGGGTGATACGAGGTGATGACGTCTTCCTCCTGGACTCGGGAGGACAGTACAGGTCGGTGAAGTGAACTTGTCAAACGATAGCATAAAATTTTATTTACTTTATCATTTAGATATATTCATATTTAGTCCCTTAACAATTTAATTTTATAATCTGTTAAAAAAATATGATTTGTATTTTTAATCTATTATTATTTTTGATATTTTCGATTTGGTGGCCATGTTGTTTTATTTTATAAACGGATAAAACCAATGGTCCCAGTCTAAAGTTCTGATCTATAATCACAGGGACGGTACCACCGATATAACCCGCACCCGCCACATGGGGGAGCCCACAGACTACCAGAGGGAGACCTTCACCAGGGTACTGAAGGGACAGATCGGGTTAGGAGCCGCCTTGTTCCCCGTAGGAGTTAAGGTAAGGCTTTTTTAGCACGTTCGCTAAAAGTATCGCTGTCCCGCTCACACGTTAAAAATTTAGCTAAAAACAATTCTGCTAACGGGCAGCAATTAATGGATGGCTTAAAATAAAATAAATTTATTTTATTATTATTTGATTTTAATCCCATGATAGAGGTAAATGATCTATTAATTATTTCAGGGAAACGTACTGGACACCCTAGCGCGGAAGTACCTCTGGGATGTAGGTCTGGACTACGGGCACGGCACAGGGCACGGCGTGGGGCACTTCCTCAACGTGCACGAGGGACCCTCCGGGATCTCCTGGAGACCATACCCGCACGACCCCGGCCTACAGAAGGGACAGGTCCTGAGTAACGGTGAGTTCTAATGAAGTACACACAATCACACAATACACACGTACACTTACACGTACAAGCCGAAGCAAACGCACACACACACACACACACACACACACACACACACACACAGGCGCTCTTATTTTTATATTTTACACATAGATATATTACGCACATGCACATTACAAAGTGCACACACACATAAATATTAAAATAAGTAATATTACACATTTTAAGGCTTTAACGGTATTTGTGTGTTAGTTTTAGTGGATTCATTTTTATATGTATTCTTCCTCAATGGAAAATTAATTATTTAAAGAAAGTATCGTTTCTTTATAGAGCCGGGTTACTACAAAGTGGGTGAATTCGGTATCCGTCACGAGGACCTGGTGGAGACGGTCCTGGTTACCAAAGAGTCTTCGCACCCAAGGGTAAGTTATATATACAGGTAAATTCAAAGGTAACTTAAGGTGGCATCTTTGAATTTTACCAAATTTGAATTGAATTTACCAAAGGTATTGTATTGTACCTTTGTCAGAATTATATTTTAAATTAATACACCTATTTGAATTGTAGTATTCATGACATGATTCATTAAAAAAACGATGTTATATAAATAATTTATTCTATTCCAATGATTTCCAGGCTTCAACCCTCTTCGGTGACTATGAAGGGCGTGGTGTCTTGGGTTTCAACATCCTGACTCTAGTCCCACACCAGAGGAAGTTTATGAAGATTGAGTTACTCGACGAATTTGAGGTCAGTTCTTTATTAAATAAAGTGAAAGTTAATTCTCTTAAAAGATGAGATTTAAGTGTCGTCTAGTTTTGATATCTCATTAATTGAATTATTTGATGTATTGATTGATAATACATACCAATGATCAGAAATTTTGATATATATTTCTTCTTAACACTAAACCTACCGGTACCGGTCGAATTGACCGTTCTTAAACTTTTGTAAAACTTACACATTCTTAAACGTTATAATATCGTTATCAAACTACATGACAATTCTTAGAATATGCATATAATATTTTCTTCACTTTTGACTTTTAGTTATTTCCATTATTACCTGCGTTATATAATAAAATAACTTTTAATTACCGGTCAATATGACGGCGTGCGGTAGGAACAGGTACACAAGAATTGTCGGTAGGTTTAGTGTTATATATATATATAGTTATTATATTTTCAGTTGAAATTCATAAACACCTACCACCAGAGAGTATTAAATACTTTGGGACCAATATTAAAAGAGCGAGGCTTGAAGGCGGACTATGAATGGCTCGAGAGGGAATGCGCTCCTATTAAATGGTAAATAAATTATTCATTCATCTCCATTTTCTCTTCAAATATCCCATGATAGTACAAAATTTACATTTTTATTTCAGATTTTGTCAGCATTTATTTATTATAAAGTAATATTTAAAAATATGATGATTACCGAATAACAGGAAAATTAACTTTGAAAGTATTGCTTTGATCACTTTGTCATTGATATACGTAAGGAAGGACAATGGACGTGCAACACTGCCCTGAGGAACACCGCTTAAATATTAGTTTATAATTTTTGACTCTATTCATACAGTAAATAATTTTTATAATGTATACATATCCTTATTTCAATGCATTTCGTGTTGTTTTATTTGAGCAACACACCCTCAGTATGTGTATTGTGTAATACAATAAATTATAATTTGAAGTTTTTGTGTTTTAATGTGTCCATCCCCTTAAACTTTTATGAAGCAACGTTGTTCTAAATTAGATTCTAACAAAAAAAAACTAAATTTTAATAAATACCAGAGATTAGGTGAAATGTTAAAACAAGAAGAAATATTCAAAATTTACACATGTCTAAATTTACTAAAATATTAATATAAAACTTATAAACAGAATCGCTAAATGACAATTAAACAAATATTTTTATTTATACACGTTTAAAATACCAACATTTTTAAGTTTCCTCATTATTATGCCATTATATATTAATAAAACCAGAAAATTTATGACACGTAAAGAGCAATTTACAATAAATATAAGCAATAAAATCATCAAACATTAGATAAAGTGTTATAAAGATTACAATATGATTATAAAATCCATCTGATGTTAGATCAACTTACTAACTTGTTTTTGCAGTTTCAGTGCAAATTATATACAATTAAAGTAAATAAAAGATAAAAGAACAAGGGTTAAAAGTCAAATTTCATATACATTATTTTCTTTAATTTGTCTATGTGTCATTAATAAAATGATTGGAAATTCGTTTACATATGTAGAAGGTTTAAAATCTAGTAAGTTGTAGTATGCAATGAGTATTTAAGGATATTTTTCAAAGAAAAAAATATACTAAGGCCCCCCTCAATAACACTTTGGAAATCACTACGTACTAATTTTCCAAATAAAAATGTAATATAATCTGTTTGAAAACTTTAATATTAAAATATATAAACCTTTTGTAACAAACACAAAGCATGAGGACCCCCCGGAGGGTATGTATGAAGAGGTTAATGTCTGTGGCCGAGGCGAAAGGGGTATGCAGGGACCGTAGCGTTTGGCGCTCCGTCGTCTTTGGCTAACCCGCAAGGGATATGGCGTGAAGATAAATAATAATATAAATAATAGTAACAGACACACAAGCTGATATAACATATATTTTATACAAAATAATTTTAATCTTAATAATTTGCTATCAAGAATAATAAATCATGATAAGAATTTGATAATATATTAGTTTGAGTTATCACCAGAATGGTTGGTCGTGTGTATTTATTATTCTTATTGTAAGTTACATAAATTAATTAAATTTATCAAAATATCCTATATACTTTTAATTTCAATGGTGTGGTTATGAAATTATTTCAAATATATATACGAAACTGTTTTCCAAAAACACTTTTGCGATAAATTTCTATAACGAACTCCTTTTCAAATGAGAAAAGTTATACAATGGAAATACATTTTTCTATTTTGTTTAATCTTTCAACTAATTTAAAAATGCCAGTTTATTTTCCAAGTTATCTTTTTTGTTAAATTATTGAGCGAAGTGAGCGGAGTGCTCTAGTTTTTCTTTGAGACTTTTACACATTCTTTGTCACGAATAGGCTAGAAAACTACTTGACGGAAAATTATGAAATTTTGCAATCAAAAAGGTGATGGTTTAATTTTTTTTTAAATGTCATATCGTTGAGGAATAATGGTCACAAAACTGATATCCCATTGAAGTCAATGGGAAACAATGAGTCATTACACTCGCTTCGCTCAATATGCAAACGACACCCGAGATTTCGCGAGCGCAGCGAGTCGAAATTGAGGGTCTGTTGGCGCCCCTATTTTAGTGTTTATTGTTACTAAAATGTTTGTTTAAACTGTTTTAATTAGGATTGTAGATAATCTTTTAAACCCTTTTGTTTCATATATTCTCTCTAAAACATATATAACTTAGAGATGTTTTAGAGTTTAATGTCATTACTAGATTAAAATTTTTCTTTTAAATTGTTTTTTTGATATCAATTCTGTTATAGTTTAGGTCAGCACATCGTCTTCGGATATGTACCAGCCAGTTATTATGATTACGCAGAGTACCAAACATATGGTGAGTTACTGGTAATGTTATATACACATTATACACTTTGGTAAAAGACATATATCATACAATATTTATATTAATTAAGCATATGAAACTTGAACATTATAATAAAAAAGCGTTCTATAACGTATTATCATGTGATCTTCATATTCTATCTATTCATGAATAACTTTTACTTCGGTAATAAAATAAATTAAGATTGCTTATCTTCCTTCATTTTACAGTTCATTTACAACAATAAAATTGCATTTTGTAAAACGAAGTTTATATTTTGATTATAAGTCAACTTTATTTCAATTGCACTTATAAAAAGTCAGACACTATATACACGGTTCCAAAGTGTAGGTCCATGGAGAGAATACGCTAAGAATCTCTAGGGATACTCTTTCAACTTATCAGTAACTTATAATTTTGATAGTATTGACTATTAGGTCACAATCAGATAGCTATTTTTATGAAGTAAAGTGTTAAAAAATAACGGGTTTTCTTCATCAAGAAATAAAAATGTTTTTTAGATAAATCTACAAATAGAAAACTCACTCAGGCGTTGAGTTTAGAAAGAGTTACAGCAGTCAAAGATGTTATGAAGAAAAATGGTATCGATGCCTTTATTATTCCTACCGCTGATGCGCATAATGTAAGTAGTGAATTTATATCATCCATATAAATATGTATCTAGAAGTTACCTTCCAATCACACATACGGTTACCTGTATATTCTTACCTTTCCATAGTCTCAGTACATAGCTCCCACGGATGCGCGTAGAGAATGGATATCTGGTCTCTCAGGATCTTCAGGAACAGCGCTGGTGACGGCCAACCGTTCGTTAGTATGGACCGATGGGAGATATTTCACCCAATTTGAAATCCAAGTGGATACCAGCGTGTGGGGTCTGATGAGGCAGGGTAATTACTATATATAGTTATATATCACTATGCCTATTAGATACAATTATATATTTTTTTGGTATAATAAAGTTTTGAATTGCTCAGTGTTCCCCAACTATTTATCTTTGTAAATGCTACCACTAATTTACGTACAGCATGATTAATTCTGATTTGCATTATGTTTTTTTAATCCATAGGTACAGATCTATCAATACAAGACTGGTTAGTATCTGAAATGAAATCTGGTTCGGTTGTGGGAATAGATCCTACGACCTACACACGCACTGCCTGGAGATCATTAGAGGTACTGGAATTTAAATATGATTATTAAAACCGTACTAATTGAAAATTCATCTGCAATACTACATTCTTCGAGATTCGCTTGAAATAGCTATCATATCTTGCTTTTGTTTCATAAATGACTTTCATAACTAGTATAAATAAGGATTGTGGAATGACTTCTCTATTAATTCCTTTATTTTCTACCCTATCCTACTTTTTACATCCCTGTTTGTTTCAAATTTCAACCCAAATTCACTTCTAATGTCAGGCGTAGTGTCCCTGTGTCTTAACTATGAAATAAATATTAAGTTCCTGTATTAAAATCAACAGGCCGCTCTACAAAATGCAAATATAAAACTCGAGCCAGTCTACAATAATATAGTGGATGAAGCACGGCGAAATATTAATGATCCACCACCGCCAAGACCTAACGAACCACTACTTGCTCTCTCTGCTAATTTTACGGGTATGTTTTAGTACAAAATCCTAAAAACATTAATACGGAGAAATCATTTTCATATTTCTTTTTACTTTTATTAAAACTCATCTAATAATATCATTATAAATTTTAGGCAAAATATCAAGAGATAAAATATCAGATCTTGTTAATCAAATACGTGCGAGGAACGCTTCTGCCCTTATTCTTACCGCCTTGGACGATATTGCGTGTAAGTTGTTATATCTATTATACGTTAATAGCCTATGACCCATTCCACCAAAGATCTAAAGTGGAAACGATTTGTAACAAATACCTATGTTATTTTTCCTAATATAAAATGATCTTTAAATATATAATTATTCATAAAAAATATGGCTTGACATTGAAATTAAAATTGTGCATTGGTATAAGTGCTAAACGCTGACGGTCATTTTTGTATTAATACAGAGGAGCGGAAAAGGACCTAAACTAGATCCTTGTGTAACATCTATGGCATGCCTTTGGTTAATTGAATTATGCTGTGAATAGTAGATTAACACAATCAAAAGCTTTAGAGGGTGTCTTTTACAACTTTAACCTTTTTCAACGTTACATTTTTTAAAATAGATTTTATAGTGAAGTCACTTATTGATTTATTGATTTTATTTGCAGATACTTTAAACATACGAGGAACCGACATCCCTTATAATCCAGTCTTTTTCTCATATCTCATCATTCGACCGGAATCGGTTTGATATTATACTTTTGCTTTTACTTTTAACTTTCGATTTATTTGTGTTATTTCTTTGAAATAATATTTAATTTGCTGTTTATTATATTAATGTTATTAAAATTGTGTTATTAAAAACTTATTTAATAGGTGAATTCAAATGTAATTCTCTTCTGGGGTCAAGGAGATCTAACCAGTGATATAACAGCTCATTTAGAATCCGAAGGAACACTAGTAGAATGTCATCCATATACGGAAATATTTGACTATTTGCGAAATATGGTTGTAAGTATAACTTGTCTATTTAACTTTGTTACTAATAGTATAAATATGAAAATATAATTAACATATTACTTGGCAATAAAATCGGAAAGATATATTTAATTCTTAAAAAATATAATAAGATAAACCAGGCAATTTTTTAAATTAAATTAATAAAAATTATCAACTTAACAATAATTCGTAGATTAATGATGTATTTGCAATTAAATAACTATAATTATAAATGAATAAATATTTAACAAATAATGATATTTCAGAATCAACTACCGTCTGGGAGTACACTGTGGTTATCGAGTGACGGCAGCCAAGCGATACATCTAGCTGCTGAAGTGGTATGAATTGTAATATTTCTTTAATGGTAAACGAGTAGGAGGGTTATCTGTTAAATGATGTCGTCGTCCAATAAACTATTTAAAATTATAGTTTAAATGCGTTGTCACTAAGAATGGGGACATATAGTAGACTAAAAGACGGGAAGGGAAGAAATATGATTAGGGCATTGGGTTTTTTCAGGTTTTATACCTATACGATCTATAATGACTTGATTTCATTAACTATATACTATAATATTGCATTTTTTATTACAGAACAGTGGTGTTAGAACAGTATCAACTATATCACCAGTGGCTATGATGAAATATGTCAAAAACAGCGTCGAGTTGCAGGTGAGATTCGTAATTGTTACCTTACCGAAGCTACAAAAATATCAATAAAAACATATTAACACTAATAAGTAGCGGTTATGCAATTCATTAATAGATTAGTATTATCTTCAATAGATATCACTATCTGTTATCTGTAGTAAATAATTGAGAACGTGCATATCTGAACTATAGTTATTTTGGATGGATATTAGGTCCTTTTCTTTTCCTAGCTTACATAAATGACCATGTTACATTATAAACTAAATATAATTGGAACATTAATAACAATGCTAGCAAAAAAGTAATGAACTGTCAATAGAAAAGTTAAAGATTAATTATTATTAAAATTACAAGGAACAAAATTAATTAATTGTTTTTTTCTACAATTAAGGAAACTTATAAATGTGTAATAAAAGCATTGGAAGAAATATATAGTACGTGATTGGGAAATATTGATGTCATATTTCGCAATCACATTCAGATTCAGCATTAAAATGCATCAGAATCTACACTGCATAATAGGTTTTTACTACAAAACATCCTGTGTGATTAATTATATTTTGCAGGGTTTCAGATCAGCTCACATAAAAGACGGTACAGCAGTGGTGAGATTCCTCCGCTGGGTTCACGAGCAAGTGGACGCTGGAGTCAATGTTACTGAAATAAACGTTGTTGACAAATTGGATGAACTCAGAGGGTTAGCGGACCTTTATTATATAGACTAGTTGGGAAAAATTATTTGAATTTACCGGAGTAAATTTTTGGATTTTTTTTTTATGTTCCCGGAGGACTTTTCATTAATATTCGTTTTTTGTCTTTTTGGCATTTTTATCTATTTGAAATCGATAAGGTGAATCTAGAGATCGAAACAAAAAAATCTACTGAATTTTATCAAGACGACAATAAGACATTCGGGCAGGAAAGTAGGAATAGTTTTGGGAAGCGGTTCTCTCATTCACCATAGATTTGATGACGTTGAAAACCCCCATCTACTCAGTCTGGTTAGAGTTAGAGTTCTCACAAGTGAGAGAGGTGTGACATAAAATGATTTGATATGAAAAATATATCGCCTTTTTTTAGAGAAGAAGAACATTATAAAGGACCGTCGTTTGCCACTATCGCTGGTGCTGGAGCTAACGGAGCTATCATACATTATAAACCATCGAGAGAAGGAGATCAGACTGTAGTTGGAAAAAATGATATGTTACTTATCGATTCCGGAGGACAATATATGTAAGAACAATTTCACTACATCCTTTTGACAGTTATAGTTTATTGATATTTTGTTTTTACTGGTTTATATTACGTGTTCTTTTTTTATAAAGTTCAAAACAGTGTTTGAATTAAATACAGGGATGGTACTACAGACATCACTCGTACAAGACACATGGGTCAACCGACGGACTTGCAGCGTTTAACGTTCACTAGAGTCCTTAAGGGTCAGATATTATTAGGCACTGCTGTGTTTCCCAGAGGCACCTTTGTGAGTATTCACTATTAGTATGCATGATTTCCAATAAACCTTTGTCTTTTTTCTTAAAGGGGGTAAAGTTTGATTATTTGTGATATAGAAGGCTCAAACTATCCATCTGTTTTCAAAAATTTTCTCCAATTTGAAATAGACCTTCAAGTGGATACAGGCGGATAACAATATCTAGAATCGGTGTTTTGTATCCCGTTGATATTAAAGATCGTTGATAGAAAATATTTTAGTAAAGTCGATATAAAATCGGAGTCAATGTGTTTAATAGGAACTTTACCTTGTTTACCTGCGTGTACCTCCACGCAGAGTCGCGGGCTAGTTTATGTGAAGTGAATAACATCTATCCACAGGGAAGAGATTTGGAAACCCTTGCTCGAAAATCTTTATGGGACGTGGGACTTAATTATGCCCATGGTACGGGACATGGTGTGGGACACTTCCTCAACGTGCACGAGGGGCCTGTGGGTATCGGAAATCTAGCCAATGACCCAGGACTCGTTCCGGGGATCATTATGAGCAATGGTGAGTAAAAGATAGTGGCCTACTGGCTCAAGATTGATGATTTTGATAATTTCTTATGTCGTCATATAATCATTAACAATAACTTTAGTCGTTGGATAGATATCAAAAATTATATTTAATACATTTACGTTATATTTATAAAACATACAAAAATTTTATTAAGTTGTCCAAATGGGGTACCATTTATATGTGTTATTTAAAATTACATTGCAAATGCCTCTCGCCTGTTGCACCTCCATCTCGATAAAAAATCCCACCCCTCTTAGATGAAAGCCGGTATCTGCGCCTGTCATAACTACAGCTATATGAAAAAAACGATGATATTCCAAGTCTCGAATTCAAATCAATTATGTTGATATCTTTTTGACTCTTTTATTTATTTGATGTATATTTTAGAACCTGGATATTATGAGGTCGGTGAATATGGGATACGTCATGAAGATCTCGTCGAGGTCATTGACTTCACCAAAGATTCGGATCACATATACGTATGTATTTAACAGAATTTGTATAAAGTTAATATTTAACATTGTTATTTTTTATTGTAATATTAACAGATTAATTTGTTTTAATGTCTAAATCCAATTATTTTAGGCTAAAGATCTAGTCGGTAACTTCGCTGGACGCATGGCGACCGCTTTCTACACCATATCCCTAGCGCCCTACCAGACCAGCTGTCTAGATGTCAACATCATGAACAATGATGAGGTAATTTGTTTACTAAATATTACCTCCATCCCCTACTTCCCACTTCCCAACGCTATCTTGAAGTCTAAAAAGTATAAAACTATCTATTCCCGTATTATTTATAATATTTGTTGAGATAAAAAACATCTTATAGTCGGAAATTAATATATATCAAAATTCGTTCAGGACTTTTCACCATATTCACAACGCTTATGTTTATAAACAATATAAAAAAAATACTTTCACTAATTTTTAATTCATCTAAATGTATGATACACTGTAGTACATTCTGCAAGTAGGTATTATTAAATATTACTACTATAATAAGTATTCATATTGTACTGGTTTTAGTATAAAATTATATTTACTTATTTCAGATCACATATTTAAACAACTACCATGCTCGCGTTCTTGCTACTCTGGGGCCAATATTACGTCAACGAAATTTAACAGCGGATTACGAGTGGTTAGAAAGAGAATGCGCGCCAATACAAAGAAGTTCTGCCATTTTGTTAAAATCTTCACCATTTATTATTATTAGTATTTTCAGTCTATGGCTCGGAGCATAAATTAAGTTGATGCATATTTAAATATATATACATGAATCATAACAATATTATGTTCAACATATCCATACATTAGAAATTTGTAAATAAAATAGCATAGAATAACAGTTAAAAGAATAAAGTGTAATAAAATAAAGTTATTTATTATTATTACTTCATTATTGTCATTATAATGTCAATCATATTTATTACGTACAAAAATTTGTAAATTTAATAATTTCATTCGAAATTTTATTTTCTGCCTGCTTTTTACTCTTATTATTTACCTTTATGTTTAGAACCATTTTTGACCTACCAACAGTAGGTATATACTGTCTTTGCGAGAATAAAAGATATAGTTTCATGTCTTTAGTCGGGAAAACGAAAGATACATTGAAAATGTGCAATAGTCATGGTCATATACATGTTTGAATATTGGGCATGGCAAAACAAATATATATATATATATATTTATTATATAATAAAATTAAACAACATTTTGGATAATAACTTTACTTAATACATATTTATACTACACATGTTTTCTACAGTTTAGTTCTTGTCGCGGTAGTGTTTGATGTTGACCAGGACGTAGGCGGGGATGCTCATCCATCCAACCACCATCAGGCTGGAGAGGAAGATTAGCTCCTGGAAATTAATTAATCAAATATTTATATATTAAACAATGGGTATCCTCAGATCATGGAGGTTTTTTTTAAAAGCGACAATCACCCCAGGATTTGAAGCTCTGGAAAGAGGTTGGAGAACGACCAGACGAGACAATGATTATGTATACATTTGTCACTTGTAAATTCAATATTTATTTATTTATCTTCACCTATATCCCTTGCGGGATAGCCAGAGTTGACGGAGCACCAAACACTACAGTCCCTGCATACCTCTTTTGCCTCAAACACAGACATTAAAGAAGAAGAAGAGTTTAAGAGGTGTCTATTTATTTTGTTTATGCTATCAAAGTTTTTAAAATGACTTTAGTTTGTTTTGTTTCATGTATAGCAGATTATAAACCACAGAAACGACTTTGCATCTTTTATGTCACATCTACACATATGTTTATGTATTACATAAATTGTAATAGATGGGATAGTTATAAGAATGATCTACAACTAGTTTCATATACAATTCAGAAATAGTTATTTACTAATAAAAAAAAATAGTTTGAAGTAAATAATATTTGTAGTGTTTTTTTATGATTGTTTAATGTTTCACATGCCCGTTCTCATCTTCTTTAAAAATGTCAACATTTGATTTGAAAAATTGATTAAAATTATTAATGTTTTACTTTTAAAAGAATAAAAACTTTTTAAGTTCACATATCTGTCAAATATTTCAGTTTATCAGTTGGGTAGTATTATAATACTTGGTGCTTAAATAATATTGGTATGTTATGTGCATCCTCAGTTTATAAGTTATATTTAAAATTATGATATTAACATTGACAACTTTTTTTTCATGTTCTTATTAAATTCAATATAAAACCTATTTGTAATTGATTTTAGATCTATCCATAACCTAACTAGTTAGATAAAAAAACAGAGATAACCTATCACTGCTAATAATTACGTAACAAATTTTATTTGTATTTTTTAAATACATTAAACTTACATATACAACCTACTTTTAGTTCGGTTATAATTTATTCTTTTTAAACAGCCCATACACGAGATAAATAGATTTAATTATAAAAATACAATAAATACTCACTCCCTTTGAGACCTTGTTTCTCGCTGGAACTGAAATTCCACTCATATTTCTTTGTACTACGGCATTTTTAATTAATTGCGTATTGCTTTTAAGAATGCTTCTGATTCCCAACATTTTGTAAATTTTGTAAATTTACTTTACTTAAGAAAACGAAATACTTTTTCAATGAAATTGAAAACTCTAATTAGGTGTTGCCATTTGCCGAATATTGATTTTAAAGGAGTACCACAGATTACACAAACCCCGGTACATAGAGTACTTAAAAGAATTTTAAAAAATGCTTTTTAGTAAAGAAACAACTTAATATAATAACTAGTTATATATATATCAAGTTATGTTAGACATAATGGGATTGAAATGTTTTAAAATATGTATATTTTTTTTATATTATTTGGTTTACTAATAATTTATATAAAAAATAATAAAATCGATAGCAACAGAATTCAATAAGTTACCACAATAGCACCACCGTCCAGATAGCTTATGTTAGCAAATGTAAAGAGTAAAGTATAAACAGAAAAGTAATAAATAAAATAGAAACGGTTTACTTATTAAACGGAAATATGAGAAAAAACATTTCTTAACTATTTATTTTTGGTAAAAAAAAAAAAAAGCGGTTATAAAATAAATAAATAAAAGAGCTTTACTCTCATTTGCATTTGCATGCTCAAGGGAATTCTTATGAAGAATTATGATTTATTTTTTTATCAATTTAAGGGCTTTCTAAGAAACAAACTAAATTGAGCTGTGATTTAGGCTACACAGGTACAACAGATATTACAGACTTATTTGCAAGGAAATAAAGATTACATGCTGGAAAATAAATATGTTATGAAACATTAATTAAAATACGGGTTTGTTTATTCAATTATCAATTTAATTAAAGCTTAACAAAAAAACTTCTCCGGAAAACTTAAAGATACATTAAAATCACAAAATAAAGCATATTGGAATATTTGTCTGATTTATTATTCTATTGTGTGACTTCCATTTGCTGCGGTCCATCTGAAACACAAAAAGAATTATTCGGATCTTAATTAGTGGTAGTGGAGTATAGCTGTAGTCATTTGCAACTCTTATACAGATTGGCTTGTGATAGTACCACCTTCTTATAAGAAATTGTTGTAAAGTAACTATAGCTCTATTTCGGGTTGTGAGAGAGACAGAAGATTTAAAATCATTGTAAGGTATATATGTGACTATTATAATTAAATTCTTCTAGTAAAGGTAAAAATATAGGAAGAAATTATATAAGCAATAAATAAGCAAGGTTAAAGCTGCCTCTTTTCAATATTTGAATTATTTATTAATACCATAACGATCTGGCAACACTCACCTCCAGATCCCTCATTAAACATAAACTCATCCTGATATTCCTTTAAGAACTGCTCTGAGCGATGCTCGTCCAGGAATAGAGAGTACACCTTCTTCACATCTTCCATGCTCACCTAAAACAAACAACACTATTAAAATATAATTATTAACAGGATTTTAATTCTTTAAATACATGGATAAACGTGTTTAGGTCGCAGATTCGATTCCCGCACGGGATATATATGTAGCTCATGCGGTACAATTGTCTGTGATTGTGGTATTATATTTTGTAAAGAAAGTAGAAAGTTATTTCTTATTGTCTGAGATGAGGAGTAAGGTAATGTCGGCGAGGCGTGGTGGGGAGGTGTGGAAGGGAGAGGTGTATTTAATTAATAACTAATATAATTGTAAAATATAGAGGTTATTCTATAGTGTTGAGAATATATATAAGTGTGTCAATTGTGTTTTCCTTGGACTATCCCGACATAATAAATTATTAAAAATTATTATTAATGATAATAAACTTTAACCAACCTCCCCGGCTTTCCTCCTGCGGGCCACGAGAGAGGCGGTGGTGACCAGTTGTATGGCGTACCGCAGGGAGGTCTCAGTGGCCACACGCGTCAGCACCGTCAGAGCATCCGGGGACATCTGGCAGTCCTCCTCCTCGCACCTACGGGATGAGACTGGTTAAACATACATATGCACGCACCGCCCAAACGCACGCACAAACGCACGCATTATCCTTGATCAATAATCCCTTATAATGTTACTACCAACCGTATATTCAATATCTCTCGCAGCTCCTGGTGCGAGTATGGTGTGGTGGGTACAATTATCATCCTGTCCAGGAGGTCCAGAGGGATGCCGTGGGGGCTACGGTAGTTGGTTCCTCTTATCCTGGTGATGCCGCGGTTGGTGGCCATTATCACCACGGGAGCCGTCTCAGACTCCAGCGCGCGGTTCAGGAACGAGAAGCATTCTATATCCAGCATGTGAGCCTGAATAGTTAAAAAACAAATAAATTATTAATAAACTTGAGCGTTTGCAAAATCTCTCCATCAGATTTATTTTTGGATTGAAAAAGTTTGACCATGTTTCCAACTTTTGTAAAAAGCTTAAGTGGCTCCCAATTCGCTTTCGCAGAAATACTCGCATTTTATGTCTTCTTTACAACATTCTCTTTAACCCCACTTTCCCACGTTATTTGCGCGATCGCTTCTCTTTTGTACACAATTCCGAATCTCCGTGTAGACCACATCTTAGAACGAATCTCAAATTTCCTACACATAAAAGTAAAATTTACACTCATTCTTTCACGGTTCAAGCAGTGAGGTTATGGAACTCAATTCCTTTCAATATTCGGAATTCTAAGTCTGTAACAATCTTTAAAAAACGAGTCATCGAACACTACCTTTCTATATAGATGTAAATATATTCAACGTATTTGTAAGTGTTTATTTATCTAAAATTTTATTTATTATATTTGTATTTGTAATTTTAGTTATATAGATGTAATTTGTAATTTTAGTTATATAGATTATTATTATTAGTAAATTTTTATTTATTATATTTGTCTTTGTAATTTTATGTTTATTTGATTTTCAAATATTTTGTATGCGGTGCGCACTTTTACTGCCTTTCATTTTCTACTCTCCTTTCACAGGTCTGCTGGAAGAGATTTCATTTTGAAATAAGCAGTGCCTTTGTACAAATCTTTAAAAAACTCTGTTTTTTATATATTTTGTGTGTACATAAATGTTAAATAAATAAATAAATAAATTAATTAATTAAAAAAAGTTTTATTTAACATTATATTATAAAAAGAACTTTTAATTAGGCGTGTTTGTGAAATGGTACAAAAAATATGACAATTATATTATTTTAAAAAAAGTACAATAATTTGGCAACACTCTAAAGAAATAAAATTAAAGTTTTTTTTGTTTTTTCATCAGTAATTATAAACGAACTAAATCGCATGCTACGAAATATTTCCAAAGTTTACCTCATCAATAAACAGCACTCCGGGTATCATCTCGGCCTTCCCCTCCTCCCTCCACTCGGCCACCTTGCCGTTTATCTGTTCTCGTATCTCAGACTTTATTTCACCAGTGTCACCTTCACAGGAAAAAAAATAATATATATTACAAAATAGGTAAACGTAGTTAACAAACGGACAAATGTATGAACCTACCAGAGAACAGTGCGAGGAAGCCGTGCGTCCTCGAGTTGATGACGTCCACCTCGTGCAGGGTGACCGTGTGGACAACCTCTTTGCGCTTCTGCAGCTCGCCCTCGGGGCACTGGACGAAACGGGCCTGCTGACCTGCGGTATCAAAAAAAAATTGTTTAATAAAAATATAAAAAAAGCGTATTAGATAATTCTGTGTATAGGGGACTTTATAAATTCAAAAAGTACCAAAAATATATATTTAATGTAATTTTTTTGTGTTTCGAATTTCGAATTTAAAAAACGAGCCTAATGTTAATTTCATGATAATAGAAAAAAAAACATTATATGAATTTAGGCATCCAATTTCTATATGTATTTACTACATTAAAATCCGACCTTGCTTAGGTTAAATTTGTCTGTCAGCACCAACCATTACAATTTAACAAAATATTCGACTATACGAATTTTGTGAATGTTTTATTATTCAGGTAAGGTTTAAATCGACTCAATCGAATCGAGTCGAGAAAAATAATAGTATAGAAAAAAAAGAAATTGTATATATATATATATATTATAGTTATATAATGTCCCTCACCAGTGGCGTCGTAGTCGCGGGCGCGGGCGAAGCTCCTCCCCAATTTGTTTATTTTACCCGTAGCCTTGTCAATTGTTATAACATCACCGGCTTGGACCTGGAACAATATATTATTTAACACAAAATATCAAACAAAACAAAAACTATATTAATTTAAAACAATATAATGATAAAAAGAAAAAATAATAATTCTGTGATGATAAATATATAAAAAATAGCCCAATGACAAACCTTCTCCTTAATCAGTGAGTCAATCATCTTGGCCCCCATGTCGTAGTTGGTCTCCATGTCTGATGTCTTGAGCGTGAGTCTCCCTGAGCGTGCGCCCCCACCGCCCGCCGCGCGCTCCACCACTAGCTCCACCACCTCACCTTCGATGATTTCTGACTCCTCTCTGTTACATACATGTATAGTCAACATTTGTATGTTAATTACTGATTTTGACATTTTTTTTATAATATTAATCTTATCCATTGTCTGCAATATTTATTATCAATTAAGTAGATTTAATTAGCACCAACAGTTTTTTAATACATAAAACAATTTATACAAACTATCCCTTAAAATTAAAATCAATGTCAGTATAAGAGCTGAGGAGATCGGAAATATTATAGTGATGTCTCTGTTTACCATGTATACTAAGATAGAACTTAGCTCCAAAGCTCTGAACGAGGGTAACAGATTGCATAGCAGATACACCATTTAAAATTAATTACAACAGCAAATAAGATTTTGTCATTATTTTGTTACATATATACTGAGGTAAGCAGTATCATATACAAAGTATAGGAGAATGCATATATTCATTCACTTACCTAACAGATGTTCTCACCGCTATAAATTCACGGACAGACTCATGGAAGTGTTAGTGCAATTGTGTCAGAAATATTAGAGGGTTGATCAAAATAAAAAATACAGTAAATATCTAGTAAATAATAGTGTCCAAATTCAAAACATCCCTATTCAAGTAGACATTTACACACACTTTTTACTAAAACTTACATCACTATTACTGTAGATTAGCAGTTAAGTAACAGACATACAAAAAATATATATTGAAATATGAATTACTTACTTGATTCTTATACCAATGGATTTTCGTATCGCCTGAGTTAGGGCTTCCGTCTTGCTCATCTCAAGTGAATATATTTCAGAACCTTAAAGTTTTGTTTGGAATACAATAACATGTTCAATGATAGACTTTGGATAGTCTTTTCTTGTCGGTTTGTTTATTTATTAACATAACACATCTAACATATTGAAAAGATTTTTACAAATTTATAATGAAGTCAAGTTATAGGATACTTATTGTAAAAAATCAATTTAAAATATGAAAAATGATTTGAACTAAATACCATTTGTATTGTATGTTTTTTTATTATTTGACAAGTTTGTAATACTTACCAGCCATACTAGTAAAGGGAGTGTCTGGCCCTAAAGCCTGTGCCAGGCCCATCGCGATGGCCGTCTTGCCTGTTCCTGGCTGTCCTGCTAGTAATACTGCTCGTCCAGCAATTTTACCTTAAACATCAGATTTACTATTTATATAAATTTCATTGCAGTGATTTTTGTCAAAATATAGAGTAAAGATAAATAAAAAACTTTTAAAATTAAAAATTATTGCAATGCTTGGTTACCAAGGTAACTTGTTTGTTAGCTGTTACCTTCTCGAATCATCTGTAGGATGACGCCGGCGGCCTTCCTCGCCATCTTCTGGCCCACCATGCCTTGAGAAATAGCGCGTGGTTCCAAAGCATCATCTAATCCCAGTCCTCGTATGTGAGAATGTGCCCCTATCCTCTCTATACGAGTTATAGACCGCACCTCTTGTACTTGAGCTGCCGCTAATGACTGTAATAAAATTTGAACGTTGTTATTTGTCATTGTTATTATTAACTATAGCGTAATTGTGAAGAAAATATGATATTAAGAGGTTAGATTTTAGTAAACAAGTTTATGGGGATTTTGAAAGTGGATATTAGGATGTATAAATAAATAGTAATTTATACATACGGCCATTTTTTATTATTATGCACTCTAATTAGACTCTAGAGAAATAGATATGAGAAGATTTTAATTCACCGACGCAAATGTATGAGCTAACACGCAAATCACAATCAAACAGCAAATTTGAAAATATACTAATAGCATTTAACAGATGACACTGACAATTGGCATCTGATATTTTTTTCTTGAGGTGCGGGCTATAGTATTTGAATCATTCTTCCTTATGTGTTTGCTTGATTGCAAATTACACTCTCGTATTAAATATAAATAGTCAATTAATAATAAATGAATGTAAATTAAGTTTATTTAAAGAGTTTTACTTGATTTAACTTGGCTAACTGATTACGTAGGGCATAGTTTAAGAGTTAGCTTGATGTATTAAAATCTTCTGTTTTCGTATTCTCAAAATCAAGGTTAAATTATGCTTTAAAACAAAAAAAAACTAAATTATAGCAATAAGATATAAATATCTCTTTACAATAAACTCTCCAATAAATTCAAATACTATTGTTGTGGGGTCTATAAACTTAATCATATACTTAAACGCAAGTAAATTAAAAATATATATTATAAAAATATTAAATATACAGCCTTCACCAAATTACTATTTTATCATTTATTCAATGCAATAGCTGTTTATTTATATATATAGTTTATATATTAACATTTATACTTATTTATCAATTTTGTTTTATTTTTATTCGGCAGTCTCATGGTTTTCTGTATATTTTTATTATCATCTAAATAGGTATAATTTTCAATTTTCCTTTTAAAACAGCACATTGACTGGACAGCTCTAAACAGGATATCCCTTAATAAGTGTCAATGTCACATTTGGAGTTGGATTTCTTCTAGATTTAGAATAATCTCTAAATAATCTGTGAGAATAATGAATAACGTAACGTCTATATTTAGAATAAATATATATATTCTTATGTTAGTAAAGCGAAAATAATTATATTATGGTAAGTAATTATCCTTTGTCGCGGCTCGGGGAGTTTTTGACAAACAAAAACACTAAGAAAAATGGTAGGACCGATTACCCAGTTTTAAAAACGTAGCTAATATACATTAGTATGAAGTATTGGTAAAAACAGCCCAATATAAGGCTACAGGAATAGCCTCAAACAATATTTATAACGAAAGACCTTTTTAAAAACTCAATTGTAATTTCTGAGAAAAGTATTATTTTTGTAAAAGGTATTTAATTCTGCTACGGATTGAATCTACGATAATTGATTTCAAGCGTTCTTTATATAATTATTTTTATGAATAAAAATATATAAGGTATTTATTGTTATTCATAAACTACTAACTAGTAATGGCAAGGAGTAGTTTAAAAACTACATAAAAATAAAATTAATACAGGTATTGCTGCGTCTTAGTCTGCGTCATGATATACAATTTAAACAATTTTTTTTTTGACTCTCGCTTTACTTTTTGATGACGGATTTTGATGAAATTATCTACGCGTATGTTATTAGTTGGGTCGATTAATAATGACAACAAACAGAATTATTTAACAGTTTACATAAATGTTTTATGAAAAGTTCATCAACAAAGGACTCGAACCTGGTATCCTAGAATACATTTGCCGTAATCATAAAATCTATGGTTTGTTGTTTGTTAAAAAAATATAGTATAGTTTTTAGGGTTCCGTAGTCTACTCGGTACTCTTATAGTTTCGTCATGTCCGTTCGTCTGTCCGCAGCTTAGGTCAGATTTTTAGTACTAGAAAGCTAATAAAATAATTCAGCATGAAGTTACATATTAGCCGCGCCGATAAAGTCGTTGAATAATAAATTTATTAGATCTTAAAAACGTTGTGGTTTGCACAAACCGTTTTTTCACTATGGTATTTGCTTGTGGCATAATAAGAGTAATTTTTTGTTAGATTCAAGTGCCCTGCCAGCTAAATGGTTCATTTTGGAGGTGTGTAAATATGCATACTAGCGACAGTACAATATATATGTATAATATAACGAATTTTAAAAGAAGACTATTACAGAAAAATGGGCTTTACAAGTTTACGAGTAGGTAATATTCGGTTATTTGAAATATATATTTTTGTGCGCATATATTGGAAACAGAAAAAATAGTGTACTACTGAACTGTATATCTTAAAAGATCTACAAAAAACCTCGCTGGTTTCTCAATCTATTGTGACAAGATTCTCACTTGGCCTTTGTTATTCTTCTTATATCTATATATAAGGCTATAACAGTAAACCTAAAAATACATAGATTTGTATGTATAATCAAATTTCTTATAGATTTATCGGGATGGTAGCTTGAGGGAGAAGCAGACGAAGTCGCCGGCAACAGCTGGAGGAGATAAGTATAGAATTAGCATATTTGAATATGCATTGCATTACAAGGTAAATATAATATATCTCGCTCAATCTGAATGAGCAATTTATGAACAAAGTAGGCGAGAATTGGTTGGACGGCGTTCAACAGTACTGAGATATTAACATTATCAATATTTTATTAATAAATTAAAA
Source organism: Melinaea marsaeus rileyi (assembly GCA_918358865.1). NCBI lineage: Eukaryota > Metazoa > Arthropoda > Insecta > Lepidoptera > Nymphalidae > Melinaea > Melinaea marsaeus. Next base: position 4,655,129 of record OU911091.1, on the reverse strand, counting down.
TAATATGTTAAAACCATATTCATTATTTTGTACGCGGGATATAGATTGTAATTATTTGCAAGTTTTGAATCGATTTTGATCTGTATTTTTTATTATATCATTATAATAAATTCGAATCGCAGATTCCATTTAGGTATTAATATTCGAATCAATTTTGTTTTTTTTTACTTATATTTTAAATCTAAAACGAATATTCTCTCAAATATCTAATATCCCTTAAAAACTTCCAGGATTAATTTATATTATCCCGTTTAAGTCCCAACTCTTTTAAAAATAATATTTTATACATTATTAATATTGTTACATACAAGTCTTCATACAAATTTCATCCATTAAATACATATTGCATACTTTCTGTACTAATTGAAGCTTAGTAAATTTTTTTATTTAATAAAAGATGCCTTGTTTCACTCTCACATAACCACACGTCCTCACAAAGAGGATAATCTGCTTCATGTCATTGCAGACGAGGGTACGAGGGCATCGCACGTCAGAGATGTGTACGTATTTATTATGTTATAATCATTTATTTCTTAACACTAAACCTACCAAGTACCGGTCAAATTGACCGTTCTTAAACTTACACATTTTTAAACGTTATAATATCGTTATCAAACTACATGACAATTCTTCGAATATGCATATAATATTTTCTACACTCTTTACTTTTAGTTATTTCCATTATTACCTGCGTTATATAATAAAATAACTTTTAATTACTGGTCAATTTGACGGCGTGCGGTAGAAACAGGTATACAAGAATTGTCGGTAGGTTTAGTGTTAAAACACTAACTTTCTGTACCTTCAACTACGTATTATGTATTAAGTAATACAGGGATTCCCGGGATGAGGTGTCTAGCTTGGATACGTATTTTTACACTGCTCCAAAATGTAATTGTAATGTAGTATTATTATTTGTCTCATAAAACAATTATCACATGGAAATACTGTAAAATAATACTATTAAAGAAATGATAATCAATTAAGCGTTATAAAATTTGATATCAAAAATTATAGTGCGCTTTTATGATAAATTTTTAGATGTGTTATAATAATTAAAATAACACAATTATCAAATCAGGAATGCATTACATGCATGCATGCAACTATTCTATATAGAACATGTAATACATATTATATGTCCGAATATATATACATATATTAAACGCCATATATATCTAAATAAAATGTGTATTGCAAAATGTTTTTATAGAATAAAATAAATATTTGATTGAATTGGACGTCTTAGTATAGAAAAATATTACCGATTTTCTAAACGTACGTTATTTCAGAGAAACAGTTTGCACTGTCTGTGCAATTTTGCATATGGCGCCATTTTTAAATAAAATGTCCGATCTCAGTGACTTTGCGCTGAAGGAAACCGTGTTTCTTCGATAAATAAATATTGTGTTATTTTATTGAGAAAAAGAACCATTTTAGGTATTAAATATATAAAACATGATAAAAACTAACTTTTTAATTTAATAATTATCGTCCGTTGTTTTGCGATATATTAAGTTTGTAGTTATAAGTTTTGTATTAATATCTTATTAAAATTTATTGCCAGATTAATCAAAGTATATGATAATGAATTAAAAATATTTAGTTTTTTTTTTGTATAAAATATTCTATTATTTCCAAAAATCTCAGTAAGAATATAAAGAACTGCTAATGTTTGATACACATTTTACTGATCAGAGAACCATAACAAATATAATAATTCCTACCATTTTTAGGGTTCAGTACCTTGAAAAAACGGAATACGTACAATATCGGTTTGTCCGTCTTTCTGCGTATCTTGCAAGATTGATAATTTCGGTTAAAAGTGGAGTTATCGAGTTGAAATAAAACCATATAGGTACAGCAACTAGAAGCTGTGGATGTGGACGTTAATAAATATAAAAACATACTTATTTTGACAATCAAGGATATTAAAATTGATAGGGTATTCCCTTTTGACCTGGAACTATAAAATTTTGCATCAATATAGTAAGAGGTCAAGCTAAAATCTAAAAACTATACACTTGTAAAGAAATATTACAAAAATATAGTTATATAGGTGATCGATCGACATTTGTAATTGAAGTGAGGTATCGTATGAAAGTGCTTGATTTGGATTTCACAACACATTTTATATATTATCAATATTATCAATGTAATTTGTTAAAAATACTGTTATATCCTAAGTCTGTGAAGCGAAAATCTAGAATAATTCTAATTATATATAGTTCGATTGCCGATTTCAGAACTATTTGTTACTTACAAATTTGTACGAACCCTCGGTGGGCGCCTCCAATTCCGATTTATTATAGTTTTTTAGATTTAGTAATTTCTTTTTTTTTTGTACAGAGTTAACGTAATGACTTAAATAAGAAATGACTTATTATATTATATAGTAATCCCCCCTATAACAAGGCAGATTCGTTCTGCGTTATATTAAAGCACGTCGTAGGAATATTCTTGTGTAACGTGCTCATATGACCGTATAACGCGTTATGTACAAGTCATTCACGTTTCTCGTTAAAGGCGGTTTAAATGGAATATTAATAAAAAACTTATTTCAATTTGATTTTTACTTAATATTTTTTAATTTTATAACAGCACATTGTGCAAAGGTAAACGAAATTAATTATGAAATGTAAAAAATATTATAAATTTCATAGTATAGAAATATAACGTGCTAAATCCCCGCGTTATATGAGGGAAAAAACTGTTTATGCGTTATATGAAAATGCGTACCGTGTTATAGGGGGGATAACTGTATATGTTAATAATTTCGTCAAGGGGTACGGTAGACTCGATTGTAACCTTTTCTGAATAATAAATACTAAAAAATAGTGATTTCGAGTCAACCACATATAACCGCAAAATTCGGCTTGTCGAATAATTTGTTTAATTGTAACGTTGCTGACCGACAAATCGCAGTCGCCATATTGGGCACTTGGACACCGGATGCCATTTTGAGTTTGTTAAAGCCGTTTGACACGTATCAGTGAAGCCGCAGTTCAAATAATATTATAAATAAATACAAAAATATCTATCTACATTTTTTGGGTAGACCTCGAAGAATTCGGTCTGCCCATTCATTTGTACCCGACTTTCGAATTTTGGAAAAATTTCTTCACAGGAGGTCTTCTTATGACCCCCTGAGTCCGAAATGACCATTGGTCAAAATGTTTATATATATATATATATATAGATATATATATATATATGCGTGCGTGCGTCCAGATTCGACTTTTGTCAGCACGATAGCGGCCGCAGTTTCGCTCGGATCGCTTCCAAACTTTGCAAAAAAATCAACCATCTAAAAATGAAGGTCAAGTTCGTTAACCAGAAGAATCCGGCTACAGGGGGCGCTAGGGCCTCACTTTTTCTGATTTCAGTTTTTTGACCATAACTTTTTCCCTATACAAAGTAGATCAATCGCGTTCATATTATATGATGTCTTTGATGAATACCTATAACTAATGTAAATAAACCGAAAACCTAATTTCAATAACTTAGGGATGGGGGTAAAAAAACCGAAAAAATTCATAACTTTTTTCTGGTAAACATTCTCACATTGCAAGTATTTTTAATAGAAAGGTTATTTTTACTCTAAATTTAAGTATCAAAAGTATTTCCAAAAAAGATACCTTTTCCGAGAAAAAAAATAAAAACCGCTTTTTGCTTGAAAATTTTTGATGTAAACAACGGCATCATGTATTATTCTTAGGTAGTGACTTATATTTTAAACGAGTTACACACGAGGTCTACCCACGCGTGTCCCCCTGCGGGCACGGATTTTTTTTATTATGTTTTTTTGACATTGCACCCGAACGAAACCAGGTTATTATGTACGTACAATATCAAACAATCACACTTGTTTTAAACAACTTTGAACAATTTACACGAATCTTTGTAACAAAATAAAAAAATATATTAAACAGATAACTGCAGAATTATTATATTTAATTCCCCAAATAAACGTGGGATTTGAAAAGGAAGGAAAAATAATTAATTATATTAATATTTTTTTAATTGTCAATAATATGAAATACCTCGTCTATCCTTTGAGAGATTAAATGACATGTAAAAGTAATGAAATAAAATACTAAGAGGGCGAAAAAGAATATAATAGCTGTATGAATCTTTAGCGAATCAAAAAAAAATAATATATTTTTGTTATTCTACCATATACCATTAGACGGGAGAGTAGAAAATTATTATCATTCAATTGATTATTAATTAAATATCTTTGTCCTGTAACTGTACAAATAATATATTTTGTAAATTACATCCAATATTGATCGTAGTTTAAAGATTTTTGTTTTAGTCCCACCTTCAATAAAATAAAGAGTATATTGTTCTTATTTATTTATTTATTTAGCTTCACGCCATATCCCTTGCGGGGTAGCCAGAGACGACGGAGCGCCAAACGCTACGGTCCCTGCATACATCTTTCGCCTCGGACACAGACATCAACCTCTTCATACATGCCCTCCGGGGGGTTCTCATGCTTTTTACGTGATCTTCCTCCAGTATCATAGATACAGTGTTTTCGAAAGTCTCTCAAGGCCACTCCCTTTTTCTCTTACTGCTCACTTTTCCTGTATAAATCTTTTTTACCATTCTTTGATCACTCATTCGTTTGACGTGCCCAAACCACCTGAGAACATTCTTCTTCATTCTCAACGTGACAAAGATGTCATAGCGAAGACGCTAGTACCTGCCATTCTGTGGATCTCTTCATTGCGGATTCGGTCAGCTAGACTGACTCCGCATATTCTGCGAAGAGATCGCATCTCCACAGCATTCATCTTTCTTACATTCTTCTTCTGTGTTACCTACGTTTGGCTGCCGTATAACAGCGTTGACTCTGTTACCGGCAGCAATACGTCTTTCTACATCCATTTCGTATCTTCCGTCTCTACTCAACATACTTCCCAAATATACCACTTCATTCACTTGTTCTATTATCTTACCATTCACGTTTATCTTACATTCTGTTCTTTCTTCATTTCTTTCAAATATCAGAACCTTCGTCTTATCTGCATTCGGGTTTAGACCATTATTTTCATACCCATGTTTCAGAGTGGTGACCAATGCCTGCAAATCGCATTCTGATGATGCAACGAGCACTGGATCATCTACATATAGCAAGCAATTGACCTTAAGGTCACCTACTTTCACTCCAATGTCACTGTCTTTCACGCCTTGGAGACATCTATCCAAATACAAATTGAACAACCAAGCTGACATAGCGTAACCTTGCTTGACACCCGTTTGGATGTCAAACCAGGGCGGCATGTCAGCTCCAACTCACACATAGGATGAGTGATCTCTGTAAAGAGACTTTACAGCCTATAGAAAGAGTCCGCTCACATTGTATCGGGGCTGTATCTCCCATAATTTCTTTCTCACAACCCTGTCAAATCCACAAAAGCACAGAAAATCTTTTGGTTTAGGGCCAAAAACTTCCGTGATCATGCGGAGGGAGAAGATCTGATCTATACACCCTCTTACAGGTCTAATAACTCCTTAGGCCTCCGACAACAGCCTTTCAGATCTCTCTTGCATTCTTCTCGCTAATATTTTAGCATAAACTTTACCGCCCAAGCTAATCAAACCGATAGCCCTATAGCTTGCACAGTCTATCTGTGAACCTTTGCCTTTATACAAAGGGACCTCTCCTGATTTCCAACATAAATTGCACAAAAGCCAGAACAAGTCCAAGACGCGTGGCCATATTTGATTATCTCGGCAGTAACTTCATCTGTTCCCGTAGCCTTACCACATTTCAGACTTCGAATCGCGGTCTCCACTTCTTCCAAACTGATTTCACCATCGGCTACATCCGGACTTAGCATTTTGCTGGTACTCAAGGCCGAGGCGTCCTCACATTCATACGTCTCCTTGTAGAATTCCGCCCTCCGCTGCAAAACGTGTATGTGCTCTGTTAAGATCTCATCGTTTCTTTGAAAGGACCCCTTTCATTCTACAGGTTACCGAACAACCCCGGGAATTACTAACTTCTCGCCAGACACGCTTCGTGTTTTCCCGGACGTTATTTGTCAACCTTTCATCCTTTTCTCTCTCAGAATTTTTACGCTTCATCTTTATAAGTGCTTTTGCAGCTTGTACTCTCTTTTTCTTATCTCTCTCATACTTTTATCCTTACCCGAGGCTTTATAATCCAGCCATGCTTTCTTCTTTAACTCCACAGCGTGTTTCACTTCATAATCCCACCATTCATCGCGCTTTTTACTAAAACCTCTTTTCCTTTTACAACATACCTAGCTACTTTCACCATACCATTCCTAAGGTTCTGCCAGCATACTTCAGCACTTTCATTTCCAGAATCACAGCTTTCAAACTTCTTGGAAACCCTTTCTTGATATTCCTCTCTGATCGGTGAATCTCGAAGCTTCCAGCTTCTTATATGAAAATTCGACTCCAAGCTAGGACACGTCATGCGGCTGCGCCAACCTGCAAACAGACCTCTTATTCTAGCAATGACTAGATAATGGTCCGTCCCCAGATCAGCACCCCTAAACACTCGTGTGTCCATAACTTGGCTTTGAATACGCTGATCCACTAGGAATAAATCAATCAATACTAATCAATACTTCTTTCTTCCGCTCGCTCACATGTGTACATGTGAATTTGTTTGTGATCAAACATCGTGTTTGCCACAAACAAATTTCTCTCCTTACAAAATTCCAAAATAAGCTTTCCAGCCTCATTTACTCTCTTATCACCGTACTTGCCTAGCACGCTTCACATCTCCACATATTATCAACTTTTCATTACTCTGACACTACTTAGAACATCCCTGACACTCTCCTAAAACTCCTCGAGCTCGGTCACTAGAACTGAGGATACCGGTGCGTAAACGGCTAACAAGAATACTCTTGTTATCCCCAGCTTAAAGCGAACCCAAAGAAGCCTTGGGTTGATAGCCTTGTATTCTACCTACCTATTGCATTAACCATTCGAGAGGACAACAACACGCCTACACCTTGGCAACCTCGCTCACCCTCTGGAACTCCAGCCCAGAAAGCGACCCAGTTGCCAGGCAAATCGGTCGCATCATTGCCTTTTCGTTTGGTCTCAGACACACAAATAACATCCAGATCTTTGTTATCCATCACATCTAATAATTCATTCATCTTCTTATATTCCACGTAGCTATTTGTAGCTCCGTCCTCCACCTCCCGCCTTTCGGAACATTGCGTGTTGGTTGGCGGTCCCCAATGCCGCATTCGTTCATTTTACAATTAAATTTTTATAAATTAAATCATTATTTCAAAAATAAATAATTTCACTATAAATAAATTAACAATTACAAAAAAAAATATATAAAATAGAAATAATAATAAATGTCACAAAAAATTAAGTTAAAAAAATACAATAAATGTCACATTTCCAAAAAAAAAAAATGTCATAAATATTAAAAAAAACAATATTGAGATTAATAAAGTCTTGCTGAATGCCGTGTCCCCCAACAAAATCTGGATCCAACTTCCAGAAATGTACCATGAAGTAGTTGAGGAGTTCCCTTTCACTGTCACACTTGGTTAGCATCTTTGCTTTGTATTGAGGCAGGGTTTGTTTTAGGTCCAAATCCGCCACATTTCTTTGTCTGAACACAAAAATGCAAATTATTTTAAATAATATCGGTTACAGAATTACTTAACCACACTTTACTTTTATTTTATTTTAACTTTTTATTTTCTGTTTTGATATTACTCCTTACAATTCATATATTTGTTAAGTCCAATCTTAAGTTTGTGAAAAAATTGTTAAAAAGTTGCAATCATGTGGGGATCGAATGCGCGATTACACGTTTATGTGTAACCGTTTCACCAGACTTTCTGATATTCAGAAAGGCAAATTTTGTAATGCGTATCCAGTTCGCTTCCACGTAAAAAACAACTGATGTGGGTAAATGAACAAAATTATAACACAACCTCACTGCACTATTTTCCTTTAACATATTTCTTTAAGATAAAGTACACGTACAGTAAACTGAGAACTGAATCAAATACACGAAAGATAAATTGATCAAAAGTTCTGTTCTATACTTTATATACTAATGTCCAACTTATTCAGTCATTTATTTATTTCGTCACGTGAAACGTTTCTTTTTCAGTGCGAATAATAGTCTTGGGATATCTGGTGCTAACAGCTAACAGCCTCCCCATCAGCGGAGACGAAGACTCGAGTCAGGCAGAGAATATCGAAGAATTGAATAAAGTTTTAGAAAATGTATCCTACGTCAACAACTTCAAAACGATGATGGCCGGTTACGTAAAGGAGAAATATCAGAATCTGACAATAATTGATATGGAAAAGATTAAAGATATTCTAGAAGAGTTCTGTCACCAGTTCGCTAGAGATTTGAGAAATGTTTTGCAAGAAGAGTCGGTTGTTGTGGAAGAAAATGTTGACGACGGACTCCCTGACGCTACGTTTCGTTACATCAAGGAGAGTATTCAAAACGAGTACCCATCGCTAAAAGATAACAAAGCAGATGAAGTTATATTGGCATTGAGAAGAAATTTGTTGAATACACGTAAAAAAATTGATAAAATTATAAGAGAGAGAAGTGAAATTGATTCTTAAAGCCGTTAGTATTTTAACTCTCATTATGTTTTACTGAATACTATCATCAACTAGAAGCCCGTTTGTATCGTAGGAAAATAGAAATTTGATTAATAAATTGTTTGTATAGTATATATATTATTTATTATTTATGAATATATTTCATGTTCACTAACATCCCAAATAACTTCATTTCGTAACCTTTAGGAATAAGTAGATACTTGTAGTAAGATGGGAATAATATTAGTGTCGTGTAGCGCCATCTGTTGTTAAGTAGCAAACAAAGTAGTTTAGTCATGTTGAGTAGTGGACATAATAAACTATACATTTCAATAATTCGTCAGGTCCTCCAATACTTAAATTAAAGCTTAAGGGTACTATCTATAAAAATGTCAGTTCTGTCCTTACAGATGAGAGCACCGAGTAATAAAAAAAATATTATGAAAGTTCAAATATTATGAATGTAAGGGGATGTATACAAGAGATAAGATAAGAAATATATGCGTCTGGTCCAATGACCGATAGTAACTAATCGTGAATGCAGATGGCGAAAGGCCGAAAATAAGAATAAAATAAAAAAAAATTATAAAAAAAAGGCTGAAAATATTAAAGGCAGAGCCGATGGATGTCAAAAGTGAATGAAAGATGAAAACATGTTACGACCCCACCTATTATATGAAGAATTTCTGAGAATGTGTTTTTTCTTTACTTGCATACCATATTTTATCAGAAGTTATAAATATCGTTGTATCTAAAAAATTACGTAATACGATTCTAGTAACATATTGATATATATTATTGTTACAGAACAAAGCAAGGCAATTAATGAAGAGAATATCATAAAATAAAACAATGAAAATATTCAACACATTCATTTATTTTTGGGTCCAACCCTGGGGTTGGCTTTTTTAATGCTCATTCTTATACATATTTATAATAAAACATTTCCTTTCTTAATACAATCTGAATTGGGATCTTAATTCAACTGGCATTTCTCTAAAACTGTTGAAACAGACACAAATACGGTTTTTGCCTGGATAGTTCGGGTAGTATCCGGGTCGAATTGGGCGACCTACAAAAAATAAATCAACATTATCCAAAGAAGTTGAAAAGTGTTATAATACAACAATATAAAAATATAACAAATATTATTAAGACAAAGAAAAAAATAAGTAATGTATTTAATTTTTCGATCTCTAATAAAAAGAACAAAGTCGGTGTAAAGTATTATGAGTTCAAAATGTCAGTCTAATAATATTCAGAAGAAAATTTACCGGTTCCTGGGTGCACGATAATTGGTCGGCCTGGTTTGCTTGGTTTGACGCCCTTTGGACCAGGCGTTTTGGGTCCTGTTCCTGGTTTTGTACCCGGTTTCGGTTTACTAGACGGTCCTTTACCATCTGGACTGTTGTCTTCTACTGGATAAAGACCATCATCATCAATTGGATTACTTGGTGAACCACCGTTAGCATCTGATGGTTGGTCATCATTACCAGTCGGTTTCTTGGTTGGTCCTGTGCAAATAAATATTCCCTTAATTTTAGGTAATTTCCATTTTATACCACACATTTAAGCAGAATAGCATTTAAAACAGACGAAAACTTCAATATAAGTCAGTAAAAAACAAGACAAATGTATTTGTTAATTAAATAGATAGCACGGCTAATCGAAATTCAATAATAATGTTATAATAGTACAAGTACCATATTAAAAAATGAAAAAAAATACATATTATGATTTCAACAGCATTTATTTACCTGTTGTAGCTGTAGATTCAGTTGTTACTGTAGTAGTAGTAGTAGAAGTCGTTTCTCCTGGTGAAGTTCCTTTAGGTTTCTTTCCACCTTTCGGTTTCTTGCCACCTTTAGGTTTGTCACCGTCATCATCGGGTTGATCAGCGTCAGTACCTAATAATGGATATATTTTGATAATAAGAACTAGCAAAAGTTCTATTATTTATGATCATTTCATAAGAAACATCAATAGAGATTTCTAGGAGTAGCAGTAAAATTATATATTAATCGCACCATCGGGATTCTTTCCACCTTTCGGTTTCTTGCCACCTTTAGGTTTGTCATCGTCATCATCGGGTTGATCAGCGTCAGTACCTAATAATGGATATGTTTTGATAGTTAGAATAGGCAAAAGTTCTATTATTTATGTTCATTTCTTAAGAAATATCAGTAGATATTTCTAGGAGTACACATAAAATTATATATTAATCTTACCATCGGGATTCTTTCCACCTTTCGGTTTCTTGCCACCTTTAGGTTTGTCTTTTCCTGGTTGGTTTCCATCAGGTTGATCGCCATCATCTTGTGGCTTGTTGCCTGTTAAGAAGCCATTAAATAAAATATCTAATTATATATTTATTTTAAATGTTATCGATTCGTATTAATTAGGAAAAATTAAAGTGTTCCATTACTTAGTATTAAAATACTCGAATCGTTTATCTGTTGTACCAATAGATTTCGTCATGATTTTTGTTCATGATAAAATAGACGAAAACTTCAATACAAGTCAGTACAAAACAAGGTAAATGTAGTTGTTAATTCAATGGATAGCACGGCTGATCGAATAAAAATTATAATGTTATAATAGTACATGTACCATACTATAAATGAAAAAAAAATACAAATTCTGTTTCAACAGCTTTTACCTGTTGTAGCTGTAGATTCAGTTGTTACTGTAGTAGTAGTAGTAGACGTCGTTTCTCCTGGCGAAGATCCTTTAGGTTTCTTTCCACCTTTAGGTTTGTCATCGTCATCATCGGGTTGATCAGCGTCGGTACCTAATAATGGATATGTTTTTACAATAACAACTAGCATAAGTTCTATTATTTATGTTTATTTCTTAAGAAACAGCAATAGAGATTCCCAGGAGTAGAAGTAAAGTTATATATTAATCTTACCATCGGGATTCTTTCCACCTTTCGGTTTCTTGCCACCTTTAGGTTTGTCATCGTCATCATCGGGTTGATCAGCGTCAGTACCTAATAATGGATATGTTTTGATAATAAAAACTAGAAAAAGTTCTATTATTTATGTTCATCTCATAAGCAACATCAATAGAGATTTCTAGGAGTAGCTGTAAAATTATATATTAATCTTACCATCGGGATTCTTTCCACCTTTCGGTTTCTTGCCACCTTTAGGTTTGTCGTCGTCATCATCGGGTTGATCAGCGTCAGTACCTAATAATGGATATGTTTTGATAGTTAGAATAGGCAAAAGTTCTATTATTTATGTTCATTTCTTAAGAAATATCAGTAGATATTTCTAGGAGTAGACGTAAAATTATATATTAATCTTACCATCGGGATTCTTTCCACCTTTCGGTTTCTTGCCACCTTTAGGTTTGTCGTCTCCTGGGTGTTTGCGGTTATCGTCATCATCGGGTTGATCGGCGTCGGTACCTAATAATGGAATGTTTTGATAAATAGATCATGTGGAAGTGCTTTTCATTTTGTTTATTTTTATAAAATATCAATAGAGATTTCTAGGAGTAGAAATAAAATTATATATTTATCGTACCATCGGGATTCTTTCCACCTTTCGGTTTCTTGCCACCTTTAGGTTTGTCTTTTCCTGGTTGGTTTCCATCAGGTTGATCGTCATCATCTTGTGGCTTGTTGCCTATTAAGAAGCCATTAAAAAAAAATCTAACTATAAATCTATTTTAAAAGTTATCGATTCGTATTAATTAGGAAAAAATATAGTGTTCCATAACTTAGTATTAAAATACTCGAGTCATTTATCTCTTGTACCAATAGATTTCGTCATGATTTTTGTTCATGATAAAATAGACGAAAACTTCAATACAAGTCAGTACAAAACAAGGTAAATGTAGTTGTTCATTAAATGGATGGCACGGCTGATCGAATAAAAATTATAATGTTATAATAGTACATGTACCATATATAATATTATAAATGAAAAAAAATAAAAATTCTGATTTCAACAGCTTTTACCTGTTGTAGCTGTAGATTCAGTTGTTACTGTAGTAGTAGTAGTAGAAGTCGTTTCTCCTGGTGAAGATCCTTTAGGTTTCTTTCCACCTTTCGGTTTCTTGCCACCTTTAGGTTTGTCATCGTCATCATCGGGTTGATCAGCGTCGGTACCTAATAATGGATATGTTTTACAATAAGAACTAGCATAAGTTCTATTATTTATGTTTATTTCTTAAGAAACAGCTATAGAGATTCCTAGGAGTAGAAGTAAAATTATATATTAATCTTACCATCGGGATTCTTTCCACCTTTCGGTTTCTTGCCACCTTTAGGTTTGTCATCGTCATCATCGGGTTGATCAGCGTCAGTACCTAATAATGGATATGTTTTGATAATAAGAACTAGAAAAAGTTCTATTATTTATGTTCATTTCATAAGCAACATCAATAGAGATTTCTAGGAGTAGCAGTAAAATTATATATTAATCTTACCATCGGGATTCTTGCCACCTTTCGGTTTCTTGCCACCTTTAGGTTTGTCATCGTCATCACCGGGTTGATCAGCGTCGGTACCTAATAATGGATATGTTTTTACAATAACAACTAGCATAACTTCTATTATTTACGTTTATTTCTTAAGAAACAGCAATAGAGATTCCCAGGAGTAGAAGTAAAATTATATATTAATCTTACCATCGGGATTCTTTCCACCTTTCGGTTTCTTGCCACCTTTAGGTTTGTCATCGTCATCATCGGGTTGATCAGCGTCAGTACCTAATAATGGATATGTTTGGATAATAAAAACTAGCAAAAGTTCTATTATTTATGATCATTTCATAAGAAACATCAATAGAGATTTCTAGGAGTGGCAGTAAAATTATATATTAATCTCACCATCGGGATTCTTTCCACCTTTCGGTTTCTTGCCACCTTTAGGTTTGACATCGTCATCATCGGGTTGATCAGCGTCAGTACCTAATAATGGATATGTTTTGATAGTTAGAATAGGCAAAAGTTCTATTATTTATGTTCATTTCTTAAGAAATATCAGTAGATATTTCTAGGAGTAGACGTAAAATTATATATTAATCTTACCATCGGGATTCTTTCCACCTTTCGGTTTCTTGCCACCTTTAGGTTTGTCATCCCCTGGCTGTTTGCCGTTATCGTCATCATCGGGTTGATCGGCGTCGGTACCTAATAATGGAATGTTTTGATAATTAGATCATGTGGAAGTGCTTTTCAATTTGTTTATTTTTATAAAATATCAACAGAGATTTCTAGGAGTAGAAATAAAATTATATATTTATCGTACCATCGGGATTCTTTCCACCTTTCGGTTTCTTGCCACCTTTAGGTTTGTCTTTTCCTGGTTGGTTTCCATCAGGTTGATCGTCATCATCTTGTGGCTTGTTGCCTATTAAGAAGCCATTAAAAAAAATCTAACTATAAATCTATTTTAAAAGTTATCGATTCGTATTAATTAGGAAAAAATATAGTGTTCCATAACTTAGTATTAAAATACTCGAGTCATTTATCTCTTGTACCAATAGATTTCGTCATGATTTTTGTTCATGATAAAATAGACGAAAACTTCAATACAAGTCAGTACCAAACAAGGTAAATGTAGTTGTTTATTAAATGGATGGCACGGCTGATCGAATAAAAATTATAATGTTATAATAGTACTTGTACCATATATAATATTATAAATGAAAAAAAAATACAAATTCTGATTTCAACAGCTTTTACCTGTTGTAGCTGTAGATTCAGTTGTTACTGTAGTAGTAGTAGTAGAAGTCGTTTCTCCTGGCGAAGATCCTTTAGGTTTCTTTCCACCTTTCGGTTTCTTGCCACCTTTAGGTTTGTCATCGTCATCATCGGGTTGATCAGCGTCGGTACCTAATAATGGATATGTTTTTACAATAAGTACGAGTTTAAGTTCTATCATTTATGTTTATTTCTTCAAAAACATCAATAGAGATATCTAGGAGTAGAAGTAAAATTATATATTAATCTTACCATCGGGATTCTTTCCACCTTTCGGTTTCTTGCCACCTTTAGGTTTGTCATCGTCATCATCGGGTTGATCAGCGTCAATACCTAATAATGGATATGTTTTGATAATAAAAACTAGAAAAAGTTCTATTATTTATGTTCATTTCATAAGCAACATCAATAGAGATTTCTAGGAGTAGCAGTAAAATTATATATTAATCTCACCATCGGGATTCTTTCCACCTTTCGGTTTCTTGCCACCTTTAGGTTTGTCGTCGTCATCATCGGGTTGATCAGCGTCAGTACCTAATAATGGATATGTTTTGATAGTTAGAATAGGCAAAAGTTCTATTATTTATGTTCATTTCTTAAGAAATATCAGTAGATATTTCTAGGAGTAGACGTAAAATTATATATTAATCTTACCATCGGGATTCTTTCCACCTTTCGGTTTCTTGCCACCTTTAGGTTTGTCATCTCCTGGCTGTTTGCCGTTGTCGTCATCATCGGGTTGATCGGCGTCGGTACCTAATAATGGAATGTTTTGATAATTAGATCGTGTTGAAGTGCTTTTCATTTTGTTTATTTTTATAAAATATCAACAGAGATTTCTAGGAGTAGACATAAAATTATATATTTATCGTACCATCGGGATTCTTTCCACCTTTCGGTTTCTTGCCACCTTTAGGTTTGTCTTTTCCTGGTTGGTTTCCATCAGGTTGATCGTCATCATCTTGTGGCTTGTTGCCTGTTGAGAAGCCATTAAATAAAATATCTAATTATAAACGTATTTTAAAAGTTATTGATTCGTATTAATTAGGAAAAATTATAGTATTCCATTACTTAGTATTAAAATACTAGAATCGTTTATCTGTTGTACCAATAGATTTCGTCATGATTTTTGTTCATGATAAAATAGACGAAAACTTTAATACAAGTCAGTACAAAACAAGGTAAATGTAGTTGTTAATTCAATGGATAGCACGGCTGATCGCATAAAAATTATAATGTTATAATAGTACATGTACCATATATAACATTATAAATGAAAAAAAAATACAAATTCTGATTTCAACAGCTTTTACCTGTTGTAGCTGTAGATTCAGTTGTTACTGTAGTAGTAGTAGTAGAAGTCGTTTCTCCTGGCGAAGATCCTTTAGGTTTCTTTCCACCTTTAGGTTTGTCATCGTCATCATCGGGTTGATCAGCGTCGGTACCTAATAATGGATATGTTTTTACAATAACAACTAGCATAAGTTCTATTATTTATGTTTATTTCTTAAGAAACAGCAATAGAGATTCCCAGGAGTAGAAGTAAAATTATATATTAATCTTACCATCGGGATTCTTTCCACCTTTCGGTTTCTTGCCACCTTTAGGTTTGTCATCGTCATCATCGGGTTGATCAGCGTCAGTACCTAATAATGGATATGTTATGATAGTTAGAATAGGCAAAAGTTCTATTATTTATGTTCATTTCTTAAGAAATATCAGTAGATATTTCTAGGAGTAGACGTAAAATTATATATTAATCTTACCATCGGGATTCTTTCCACCTTTCGGTTTCTTGCCACCTTTAGGTTTGTCATCTCCTGGCTGTTTGCCGTTGTCGTCATCATCAGGTTGATCAGCGTCGGTACCTAATAATGGAATGTTTTGATAATTAGATCATGTTAAAGTGCTTTTCATTTTGTTTACTTATATAAAATATCAACAGTGATTTCTAGGAGTAGAAATAAAATTATATATTTATCGTACCATCGGGATTCTTTCCACCTTTCGGTTTCTTGCCACCTTTAGGTTTGTCTTTTCCTGGTTGGTTTCCATCAGGTTGATCGTCATCATCTTGTGGCTTGTTGCCTGTTAAGAAGCCATTAAATAAAATATCTAATTATAAATGTATTTTAAATGTTATCGATTCGTATTAATTAGGAAACATTAAAGTGTTCCATTACTTAGTATTAAAATACTCGAATCGTTTATCTGTTGTACCAATAGATTTCGTCATGATTTTTGTTCATGATAAAATAGACGAAAACTTCAATACAAGTCAGTACAAAACAAGGTAAATGTAGTTGTTAATTCAATGGATAGCACGGCTGATCGAATAAAAATTATAATGTTATAATAGTACATGTACCATATATAACATTATAAATGAAAAAAAAAATACAAATTCTGATTTCAACAGCTTTTACCTGTTGTAGCTGTAGATTCAGTTGTTACTGTAGTAGTAGTAGTAGAAGTCGTTTCTCCTGGCGAAGATCCTTTAGGTTTCTTTCCACCTTTCGGTTTCTTGCCACCTTTAGGTTTGTCATCGTCATCATCGGGTTGATCAGCGTCGGTACCTAATAATGGATATGTTTTTACAATAACAACTAGCATAAGTTCTATTATTTATGTTTATTTCTAAAGAAACAGCAATAGAGATTCCCAGGAGTAGAAGTAAAATTATATATTAATCTTACCATCGGGATTCTTTCCACCTTTCGGTTTCTTGCCACCTTTAGGTTTGTCATCGTCATCATCGGGTTGATCAGCGTCAGTACCTAATAATGGATATGTTTGGATAATAAAAACTAGCAAAAGTTCTATTATTTATGGTCATTTCATAAGAAACATCAATAGAGATTTCTAGGAGTAGCAGTAAAATTATATATTAATCTCACCATCGGGATTCTTTCCACCTTTCGGTTTCTTGCCACCTTTAGGTTTGTCATCGTCATCATCGGGTTGATCAGCGTCAGTACCTAATAATGCATATGTTTTGATAGTTAGAATAAGCAAAAGTTCTATTATTTATGTTCATTTCTTATGAAATATCAGTAGATATTTCTAGGAGTAGACGTAAAATTATATATTAATCTTACCATCGGGATTCTTTCCACCTTTCGGTTTCTTGCCACCTTTAGGTTTGTCATCGTCATCATCGGGTTGATCAGCGTCAGTACCTAATAATGGATATGTTTTGATAATAAAAACTAGCAAAAGTTCTATTATTTATGGTCATTTCATAAGAAACATCAATAGAGATTTCTAGGAGTAGCAGTAAAATTATATATTAATCTCACCATCGGGATTCTTTCCACCTTTCGGTTTCTTGCCACCTTTAGGTTTGTCATCGTCATCATCGGGTTGATCAGCGTCAGTACCTAATAATGGATATGTTTTGATAGTTAGAATAGGCAAAAGTTCTATTATCTATGTTCATTCCTTAGAAATATCAGTAGATATTTCTAGGAGTAGACGTAAAATTATATATTAATCTTACCATCGGGATTCTTTCCACCTTTCGGTTTCTTGCCACCTTTAGGTTTGTCATCTCCTGGCTGTTTGCCGTTGTCGTCATCATCGGGTTGATCGGCGTCGGTACCTAATAATGGAATGTTTTGATAATTAGATCATGTTAAAGTGCTTTTCATTTTGTTTATTTTTATAAAATATCAACAGAGATTTCTAGGAGTAGAAATAAAATTATATATTTATCGTACCATCGGGATTCTTTCCACCTTTCGGTTTCTTGCCACCTTTAGGTTTGTCTTTTCCTGGTTGGTTTCCATCAGGTTGATCGTCATCATCTTGTGGCTTGTTGCCTGTTAAGAAGCCATTAAATAAAATATCTAATTATAAATGTATTTTAAATGTTATCGATTCGTATTAATTAGGAAAAATTAAAGTGTTTTATTACTTAGTATTAAAATACTCGAATCGTTTATCTGTTGTACCAATAGATATCGTCATGATTTTTGTTCATGATAAAATAGACGAAAACTTCAATACAAGTCAGTACAAAACAAGGTAAATGTAGTTGTTAATTCAATGGATAGCACGGCTGATCGAATAAAAATTATAATGTTATAATAGTACATGTACCATATATAATATTATAAATGAATAAAAAAAATACAAATTCTGATTTCAACAGCTTTTACCTGTTGTAGCTGTAGATTCAGTTGTTACTGTAGTAGTAGTAGTAGAAGTCGTTTCTCCTGGCGAAGATCCTTTAGGTTTCTTTCCACCTTTCGGTTTCTTGCCACCTTTAGGTTTGTCATCGTCATCATCGCGTTGATCAGCGTCGGTACCTAATAATGGATATGTTTTTACAATAACAACTAGCATAAGTTCTATTATTTATGTTTATTTCTTAAGAAACAACAATAGTGATTCCCAGGAGTAGAAGTAAAATTATATATTAATCTTACCATCGGGATTCTTTCCACCTTTCGGTTTCTTGCCACCTTTAGGTTTGTCATCGTCATCATCGGGTTGATCAGCGTCAGTACCTAATAATGGATATGTTTTGATAATAAAAACTAGCAAAAGTTCTATTATTTATGATCATTTTATAAGAAACATCAATAGAGATTTCTAGGAGTAGCAGTAAAATTATATATTAATCTCACCATCGGGATTCTTTCCACCTTTTGGTTTCTTGCCACCTTTAGGTTTGTCGTCGTCATCATCGGGTTGATCAGCGTCAGTACCTAATAATGGATATGTTTTGATAGTTAGAATAGGCAAAAGTTCTATTATTTATGTTCATTTCTTAAGAAATATCAGTAGATATTTCTAGGAGTAGACGTAAAATTATATATTAATCTTACCATCGGGATTCTTTCCACCTTTCGGTTTCTTGCCACCTTTAGGTTTGTCATCTCCTGGCTGTTTGCCGTTATCGTCATCATCGGGTTGATCGGCGTCGGTACCTAATAATGGAATGTTTTGATAATTACAACATGCAGAAGTGTTTTTCTTTTTCTTTATTTTTTTATGAAAATTCTAAAGATAATTCTGGGAGTAGAAATAAAATTAGACATTAATCGTACCATCGGGATTCTTTCCACCTTTCGGTTTCTTGCCACCTTTAGGTTTGTCATCTCCTGGCTGTTTGCCGTTATCGTCATTATCAGGTTGATCGGAGTCGGTACCTAATAATGGAAATGTTTAGATAATTAGAACAGGCAAAAGTTCTATTATGTATGTTTATTTCTTACGAAACATAAAAGAGGTTTCTAGGAGAAGAATTAAAATTGTATATTAATCGTACCATCGGGATTCTTTCCACCTTTCGGTTTCTTTCCATCTTTCGGTTTCTTGCCACCTTTAGGTTTGTCTTTTCCTGGTTGGTTTGTATTATCATCATCATCGGGAGTGTTTCCATCAGGTTGATCGTCATCGTCTTGTGGCTTGTTGCCTGTTGAGAAGCCATTTAATAAAATATCTAATTATAACGCTATTTTAAAAGTAATCAATTCGTATTAATTAGAAAAATTATAATGTTTCATATTTTATTATTAAAATACTCGAATCACTTACCTGTTGTACCAGTAGATTTCGTCGTGGTCTTTGTTGTAGTAGTGGAAGTCGTTTCATCATCTGTCGTGGCTTTGGCAGTACCCTTGGTTACAACAGTAGTGGTAGTCTCGCTTGTTGTAGTTTCTTGAGGTTTATCGCCGTCTTTTGGTTTCTTTCCACCTTTCGGTTTCTTGCCACCTTTAGGTTTGTCATCTCCTGGCTGTGTGCCGTTATCGTCATCATCGGGTTGATCGGCGTCGGTACCTAATAATGGAATATTTTGATAATTAGAACATGCAGAAGTGCTTTTCTCTTTGTTTACTTTTATGAAACATCAAAATAGGTTTCTAGGATTAGAAATAAAGTTATGTATGAATCGTACCATCGGGATTCTTTCCACCTTTCGGTTTCTTGCCACCTTTAGGTTTGTCATCGTCATCGTCGGGTTGATCGGCATCGGTACCTAATAATGGATATGTTTGATAATTAGAACATGCAGAAGTGCTTCTCTTTTTGTTTATAATTTATAAAACATCAAAAGAGATTTCTAGGAGTAGAAATTAAATTAAATATTAATCTTACCATCGGGATTCTTTCCACCTTTCGGTTTCTTGCCACCTTTCGGTTTGTCACCTCCTGGCTGTTTGCCATTATCGTCATCATCAGGTTGATCGGCGTCGGTACCTAATGATGGATATGTTTTGACAATTAGAAATAGCAAAATTTGTATAGTTTATGTTCATTTCCTAAGAAACATCAATAGAGATTTCTAGGTGTAGAAGTAAAACAATATATTAATCTTACCATCGGGATTCTTTCCACCTTTCGGTTTCTTGCCACCTTTAGGTTTGTCATCTCCTGGCTGTTTGCCGTTGTCGTCATCATCGGGTTGATCGGCGTCGGTACCTAATAATGGAATGTTTTGATAAATAGATCATGTTGAAGTGCTTTTCATTTTGTTTATTTTTATAAAATATCAACAGAGATTTCTAGGAGTAGAAATGAAATTATATATTTATCGTACCATCGGGATTCTTTCCACCTTTCGGTTTCTTGCCACCTTTAGGCTTGTCTTTTCCTGGTTGGTTTCCATCAGGTTGATCGTCATCATCTTGTGGCTTGTTGCCTATTAAGAAGCCATTAAAAAAAATCTAACTATAAATCTATTTTAAAAGTTATCGATTCGTATTAATTAGGAAAAAATATAGTGTTCCATAACTTAGTATTAAAATACTCGAGTCATTTATCTGTTGTACCAATAGATTTCGTCATGATTTTTGTTCATGATAAAGTAGACGAAAACTTCAATACAAGTCAGTACAAAACAAGGTAAATGTAGTTGTTCATTAAATGGATGGCACGGCTGATCGAATAAAAATTATAATGTTATAATAGTACATGTACCATATATAATATTATAAATGAAAAAAAATACAAATTCTGATTTCAACAGCTTTTACCTGTTGTAGCTGTAGATTCAGTTGTTACTGTAGTAGTAGTAGTAGAAGTCGTTTCTCCTGGTGAAGATCCTTTAGGTTTCTTTCCACCTTTCGGTTTCTTGCCACCTTTAGGTTTGTCATCGTCATCATCGGGTTGATCAGCGTCGGTACCTAATAATGGATATGTTTTTACAATAAGTACGAGTTTAAGTTCTATCATTTATGTTTATTTCTTCAAAAACATCAATAGAGATATCTAGGAGTAGAAGTAAAATTATATATTAATCTTACCATCGGGATTCTTTCCACCTTTCGGTTTCTTGCCACCTTTAGGTTTGTCATCGTCATCATCGGGTTGATCAGCGTCAGTACCTAATAATGGATATGTTTTGATAATAAAAACTAGAAAAAGTTCTATTATTTATGTTCATTTCATAAGCAACATCAATAGAGATTTCTAGGAGTAGCAGTAAAATTATATATTAATCTCACCATCGGGATTCTTTCCACCTTTCGGTTTCTTGCCACCTTTCGGTTTGTCACCTCCTGGCTGTTTGCCATTATCGTCATCATCAGGTTGATCGGCGTCGGTACCTAATGATGGATATGTTTTGACAATTAGAAATAGCAAAATTTGTATAGTTTATGTTCATTTCCTAAGAAACATCAATAGAGATTTCTAGGTGTAGAAGTAAAACAATATATTAATCTTACCATCGGGATTCTTTCCACCTTTCGGTTTCTTGCCACCTTTAGGTTTGTCATCTCCTGGCTGTTTGCCGTTGTCGTCATCATCGGGTTGATCGGCGTCGGTACCTAATAATGGAATGTTTTGATAAATAGATCATGTTGAAGTGCTTTTCATTTTGTTTATTTTTATAAAATATCAACAGAGATTTCTAGGAGTAGAAATGAAATTATATATTTATCGTACCATCGGGATTCTTTCCACCTTTCGGTTTCTTGCCACCTTTAGGCTTGTCTTTTCCTGGTTGGTTTCCATCAGGTTGATCGTCATCATCTTGTGGCTTGTTGCCTATTAAGAAGCCATTAAAAAAAAATCTAACTATAAATCTATTTTAAAAGTTATCGATTCGTATTAATTAGGAAAAAATATAGTGTTCCATAACTTAGTATTAAAATACTCGAGTCATTTATCTGTTGTACCAATAGATTTCGTCATGATTTTTGTTCATGATAAAATAGACGAAAACTTCAATACAAGTCAGTACAAAACAAGGTAAATGTAGTTGTTCATTAAATGGATGGCACGGCTGATCGAATAAAAATTATAATGTTATAATAGTACATGTACCATATATAATATTATAAATGAAAAAAAAATACAAATTCTGATTTCAACAGCTTTTACCTGTTGTAGCTGTAGATTCAGTTGTTACTGTAGTAGTAGTAGTAGAAGTCGTTTCTCCTGGTGAAGATCCTTTAGGTTTCTTTCCACCTTTCGGTTTCTTGCCACCTTTAGGTTTGTCATCGTCATCATCGGGTTGATCAGCGTCGGTACCTAATAATGGATATGTTTTTACAATAAGTACGAGT
Organism: Melinaea marsaeus rileyi; assembly: GCA_918358865.1. Taxonomy (NCBI): domain Eukaryota; kingdom Metazoa; phylum Arthropoda; class Insecta; order Lepidoptera; family Nymphalidae; genus Melinaea; species Melinaea marsaeus. Next base: position 4,632,303 of record OU911091.1, on the reverse strand, counting down.
TTAAGTTCTATCATTTATGTTTATTTCTTCAAAAACATCAATAGAGATATCTAGGAGTAGAAGTAAAATTATATATTAATCTTACCATCGGGATTCTTTCCACCTTTCGGTTTCTTGCCACCTTTAGGTTTGTCATCGTCATCATCGGGTTGATCAGCGTCAGTACCTAATAATGGATATGTTTTGATAATAAAAACTAGAAAAAGTTCTATTATTTATGTTCATTTCATAAGCAACATCAATAGAGATTTCTAGGAGTAGCAGTAAAATTATATATTAATCTCACCATCGGGATTCTTTCCACCTTTCGGTTTCTTGCCACCTTTCGGTTTGTCACCTCCTGGCTGTTTGCCATTATCGTCATCATCAGGTTGATCGGCGTCGGTACCTAATGATGGATATGTTTTGACAATTAGAAATAGCAAAATTTGTATAGTTTATGTTCATTTCCTAAGAAACATCAATAGAGATTTCTAGGTGTAGAAGTAAAACAATATATTAATCTTACCATCGGGATTCTTTCCACCTTTCGGTTTCTTGCCACCTTTAGGTTTGTCATCTCCTGGCTGTTTGCCGTTGTCGTCATCATCGGGTTGATCGGCGTCGGTACCTAATAATGGAATGTTTTGATAAATAGATCATGTTGAAGTGCTTTTCATTTTGTTTATTTTTATAAAATATCAACAGAGATTTCTAGGAGTAGAAATAAAATTATATATTTATCGTACCATCGGGATTCTTTCCACCTTTCGGTTTCTTGCCACCTTTAGGTTTGTCTTTTCCTGGTTGGTTTCCATCAGGTTGATCGTCATCATCTTGTGGCTTGTTGCCTATTAAGAAGCCATTAAAAAAAAATCTAACTATAAATCTATTTTAAAAGTTATCGATTCGTATTAATTAGGAAAAAATATAGTGTTCCATAACTTAGTATTAAAATACTCGAGTCATTTATCTGTTGTACCAATAGATTTCGTCATGATTTTTGTTCATGATAAAATAGACGAAAACTTCAATACAAGTCAGTACAAAACAAGGTAAATGTAGTTGTTCATTAAATGGATGGCACGGCTGATCGAATAAAAATTATAATGTTATAATAGTACATGTACCATATATAATATTATAAATGAAAAAAAAATACAAATTCTGATTTCAACAGCTTTTACCTGTTGTAGCTGTAGATTCAGTTGTTACTGTAGTAGTAGTAATAGAAGTCGTTTCTCCTGGTGAAGATCCTTTAGGTTTCTTTCCACCTTTCGGTTTCTTGCCACCTTTAGGTTTGTCATCGTCATCATCGGGTTGATCAGCGTCGGTACCTAATAATGGATATGTTTTTACAATAAGTACGAGTTTAAGTTCTATCATTTATGTTTATTTCTTCAAAAACATCAATAGAGATATCTAGGAGTAGAAGTAAAATTATATATTAATCTTACCATCGGGATTCTTTCCACCTTTCGGTTTCTTGCCACCTTTAGGTTTGTCATCGTCATCATCGGGTTGATCAGCGTCAGTACCTAATAATGGATATGTTTTGATAATAAAAACTAGAAAAAGTTCTATTATTTATGTTCATTTCATAAGCAACATCAATAGAGATTTCTAGGAGTAGCAGTAAAATTATATATTAATCTCACCATCGGGATTCTTTCCACCTTTCGGTTTCTTGCCACCTTTAGGTTTGTCGTCGTCATCATCGGGTTGATCAGCGTCAGTACCTAATAATGGATATGTTTTGATAGTTAGAATAGGCAAAAGTTCTATTATTTATGTTCATTTCTTAAGAAATATCAGTAGATATTTCTAGGAGTAGACGTAAAATTATATATTAATCTTACCATCGGGATTCTTTCCACCTTTCGGTTTCTTGCCACCTTTAGGTTTGTCATCTCCTGGCTGTTTGCCGTTGTCGTCATCATCGGGTTGATCGGCGTCGGTACCTAATAATGGAATGTTTTGATAAATAGATCATGTTGAAGTGCTTTTCATTTTGTTTATTTTTATAAAATATCAACAGAGATTTCTAGGAGTAGAAATAAAATTATATATTTATCGTACCATCGGGATTCTTTCCACCTTTCGGTTTCTTGCCACCTTTAGGCTTGTCTTTTCCTGGTTGGTTTCCATCAGGTTGATCGTCATCATCTTGTGGCTTGTTGCCTATTAAGAAGCCATTAAAAAAAAATCTAACTATAAATCTATTTTAAAAGTTATCGATTCGTATTAATTAGGAAAAAATATAGTGTTCCATAACTTAGTATTAAAATACTCGAGTCATTTATCTGTTGTACCAATAGATTTCGTCATGATTTTTGTTCATGATAAAATAGACGAAAACTTCAATACAAGTCAGTACAAAACAAGGTAAATGTAGTTGTTCATTAAATGGATGGCACGGCTGATCGAATAAAAATTATAATGTTATAATAGTACATGTACCATATATAATATTATAAATGAAAAAAAATACAAATTCTGATTTCAACAGCTCTTACCTGTTGTAGCTGTAGATTCAGTTGTTACTGTAGTAGTAGTAGTAGAAGTCGTTTCTCCTGGTGAAGATCCTTTAGGTTTCTTTCCACCTTTCGGTTTCTTGCCACCTTTAGGTTTGTCATCGTCATCATCGGGTTGATCAGCGTCGGTACCTAATAATGGATATGTTTTTAAAATAAGTACGAGTTTAAGTTCTATCATTTATGTTTATTTCTTCAAAAACATCAATAGAGATATCTAGGAGTAGAAGTAAAATTATATATTAATCTTACCATCGGGATTCTTTCCACCTTTCGGTTTCTTGCCACCTTTAGGTTTGTCATCGTCATCATCGGGTTGATCAGTGTCAGTACCTAATAATGAATATGTTTTGATAATAAGAACTAGCAAAAGTAATATTATTTAATTTCATTTCATAAGAAACATCAATAGAGATTTCTTGGAGTAGAAGTAAAATTATATATTAATCTTACCATCGGGATTCTTTCCACCTTTCGGTTTCTTGCCACCTTTAGGTTTGTCATCGTCATCATCGGGTTGATCAGCGTCAGTACCTAATAATGAATATGTTTTGATAATAAGAACTAGCAAAAGTAATATTATTTAATTTCATTTCATAAGAAACATCAATAGAGATTTCTTGGAGTAGAAGTAAAATTATATATTAATCTTACCATCGGGATTCTTTCCACCTTTCGGTTTCTTGCCACCTTTAGGTTTGTCATCGTCATCATCGGGTTGATCAGCGTCAGTACCTAATAATGGATATGTTTTGATAATAAGAACTAGCAAAAGTTCTATTATTTATGTTCATTTCTTAAGAAATATCAGTAGATATTTCTAGGAGTACACATAAAATTATATATTAATCTTACCATCGGGATTCTTTCCACCTTTCGGTTTCTTGCCACCTTTAGGTTTGTCATCTCCTGGCTGTTTGCCGTTATCGTCATTATCAGGTTGATCGGAGTCGGTACCTAATAATGGAAATGTTTAGATAATTAGAACAGGCAAGAGTTCTATTATGTATGTTTATTTCTTACGAAACATAAAAAGAGATTTCTAGGAGTAGAATTAAAATTGTATATTAATCGTACCATCGGGATTCTTTCCACCTTTCGGTTTCTTTCCATCTTTCGGTTTCTTGCCACCTTTAGGTTTATCTTTTCCTGGTTGGTTTGTATCATCATCATCGGGAGTGTTGCCATCAGGTTGATCTTCATCGTCTTGTGGCTTGTTGCCTGTTGAGATGCCATTTAATCAAATATCTAATTATAAAACTATTTTAAAAGTAATTAATTCGTATTAATTAAAAAAAATTATAATGTTTCATAATTTAGTATTAAAATACTATAATCACTTACCAGTTGTGCCAGTAGATTTCGTAGTGGTCTTTGTTGTAGTAGTGGAAGTCGTTTCCCCATCTGTCGTGGCTTTGGCAGTGCCCTTAGTTACAACAGTAGTGGAAGTCTCGCTTGTTGTAGTTTCTTGAGGTTTATCGCCGTCTTTTGGTTTCTTTCCACCTTTCGGTTTCTTGCCACCTTTAGGTTTGTCATCTCCTGGCTGTTTGCCGTTATCGTCATCATCGGGTTGATCGGCGTCGGTACCTAATAATGGAATGTTTTGATAATTAGAACATGCAGAAGTGCTTTACTTTTTGTTTACTTTTATGAAACATCAAAATAGGTTTCTAGGAATAGAAATAAAGTTATGTATGAATCGTACCATCGGGATTCTTTCCACCTTTCGGTTTCTTGCCACCTTTAGGTTTGTCATCTCCTGGCTGTTTGCCGTTATCGTCATCATCGGGTTGATCGGCGTCGGTACCTAATAATGGAATGTTTTGATAATTAGAACATGCAGAAGTGCTTTTCTTTTTGTTTACTTTTATGAAACATCAAAATAGGTTTCTAGGAATAGAAATAAAGTTATGTATGAATCGTACCATCGGGATTCTTTCCACCTTTCGGTTTCTTGCCACCTTTAGGTTTGTCATCTCCTGGTTGTTTGACGTTATCGTCATCATCGGGTTGATCGGCGTCGGTACCTAATAGTGGATATGATTTAACAATTAGAAATAGCACAAATTCTATTATTTATGTTTATTTCTTAAGAAACATCAATAGAGACTTGCAGGAGTAGAAATAAATTTATATATTAATCGTACCATCGGGATTCTTTCCACCTTTGGGTTTCTTGCCACCTTTAGGTTTGTCATCTCCTGGCTGTTTGCCGTTATCGTCATCATCGGGTTGATCGGCGTCGGTACCTAGTAATAGATATGTTTTGATAATTAGAACTAGCAAAAGTTCTATTATTTAGTTTTATTTGTTAAGAAACATCAATAGAAATTTCTAGGTGTAGAAGTAAAATAATTTATTAATCTTACCATCGGGATTCTTTCCACCTTTCGGTTTCTTGCCACCCTTAGGTTTGTCATCTCCTGGCTGTTTGCCGTTATCGTCACCGTCAGGTTGATCGGCGTCGGTACCTAAAAATGGAATGTTTCGACAACAAGAACATGCAGCAGTGCTTTTCTTTTTGTTTATTTTTTATCAAAAATCAAAAGGGTTTTCTAAGAATAGAAATAAAATTATATAACAATCGTACCATCGGGATTCTTTCCACCTTTCGGTTTCTTGCCACCTTTAGGTTTGTCTTTTCCTGGTTGGTTTGTATCATCATCGGGAGTGTTTCCTTCAGGTTGATCGGCATCGTCTTGTGGCTTGTTACCTGTTGAGCAGCCATTAAATAAAATATCTCATTATAAAACGATTTTTAAAATAATCAATTCGTATTAATTTAGAAAAATTATATTGTTTCATAATGGAGTATTAAAATAGTCAAATCATTTACTTGTTGTACCAATAGATTTCGTCGTGATCTTTGTTTATGATAAAACAGACGACAACCTCAATATACGTCAGTACAAAACAAGGTACATGTAGTTGTTAATTAAATAAATAGCACGGCTAATCGAAATTCAATGATAATGTTATAATAGTATATGTATTATAATTTAAAAAATATAATAAATACAAATTATGATTTTAACAGCTTTTACCTGTTGTAGCTGTAGATTCGGTTGTTACTGTAGTAGTAGTTGTAGATGTCGTTTCTCCTGGCGAAGTTCCTTTAGGTTTCTTTCCACCTTTCGGTTTCTTGCCACCTTTAGGTTTGTCATCGTCATCATCGGGTTGATCAGCGTCGGTACCTAATAATGGATATGTTTTTACAGTTAGAACTAGCATAAGTTCTATTATTTATGTTTATTTCCTAAGAAATATCAATAGAGATTTCTAGGATTTGAAGTTAAATTATATAATTATCGTACCATCGGGATTCTTTCCACCTTTCGGTTTCTTGCCACCTTTAGGTTTGTCATCTCCTGGCTGTTTGCTATTATCGTCATCATCGGGTTGATCGGCGTCGGTACCTAATAATGGGTATGTTTTGGTAATTAGATCACGAAGAAGTGCTTTTCATTTTGTTTATTTTGATGAAATATCAATAGAGATTTCTAGGAGTAGAAGTAATGTTTTATATTAATCTTACCATCGGGATTCTTTTCACCTTTCGGTTTCTTTCCACCTTTAGGTTTGTCATCGCCTGGCTGTTTGCCATTATCGTCATCATCGGGTTGATCGGCATCGGTACCTAATAATGGATATGTTTTGACAATTAGAAATAGCAAAATTTATATTGTTTATGTTTATTTCCTAAGAAACATCAATAGAGATTTCTAGGAATTGAAGTAAAATTATATAATTATCGTACCATCGGGATTCTTTCCACCTTTCGGTTTCTTGCCACCTTTAGGTTTGTCATCTCCTGGCTGTTTGCCGTTATCGTCATCATCGGGTTGATCGACGTCGGTACCTAATAATGGGTATGTTTTGGTAATTAGATCACGAAGAAGTGCTTTTCATTTTGTTTATTTTGATGAAATATCAATAGAGATTTCTAGGAGTAGAAGTAATGTTTTATATTAATCTTACCATCGGGATTCTTTTCACCTTTCGGTTTCTTTCCACCTTTAGGTTTGTCATCGCCTGGCTGTTTGCCATTATCGTCATCATCGGGTTGATCGGCATCGGTACCTAATAATGGATATGTTTTGACAATTAGAAATAGCAAAATTTATATTGTTTATGTTTATTTCCTAAGAAACATCAATAGAGATTTCTAGGAATTGAAGTAAAATTATATAATTATCGTACCATCGGGATTCTTTCCACCTTTCGGTTTCTTGCCACCTTTAGGTTTGTCATCTCCTGGCTGTTTGCCGTTATCGTCATCATCGGGTTGATCGACGTCGGTACCTAATAATTGATATGATTTAACAATTAGAAATAGCACAAGTTCTATTATTTATGTTTATTTCTTAAGAAACATCAATAGAGACTTGCAGGAGTAGAAATAAAGTTATATATTAATCGTACCATCGGGAGTCTTTCCACCTTTGGGTTTCTTGCCACCTTTAGGTTTGTCATCTCCTGGCTGTTTGCCGTTATCGTCATCATCGGGTTGATCGGCGTCGGTACCTAGTAATAGATATGTTTTGATAATTAGAACTAGCAAAAGTTCTATTATTTAGTTTTATTTGTTAAGAAACATCAATAGAAATTTCTAGGTGTAGAAGTAAAATAATTTATTAATCTTACCATCGGGATTCTTTCCACCTTTCGGTTTCTTGCCACCCTTAGGTTTGTCATCTCCTGGCTGTTTGCCGTTATCGTCACCGTCAGGTTGATCGGCGTCGGTACCTAAAAATGGAATGTTTCGACAACAAGAACATGCAGCAGTGCTTTTCTTTTTGTTTATTTTTTATCAAAAATCAAAAGGGTTTTCTAAGAATAGAAATAAAATTATATAACAATCGTACCATCGGGATTCTTTCCACCTTTCGGTTTCTTGCCACCTTTAGGTTTGTCTTTTCCTGGTTGGTTTGTATCATCATCGGGAGTGTTTCCTTCAGGTTGATCGGCATCGTCTTGTGGCTTGTTACCTGTTGAGCAGCCATTAAATAAAATATCTCATTATAAAACGATTTTTAAAATAATCAATTCGTATTAATTTAGAAAAATTATATTGTTTCATAATGGAGTATTAAAATAGTCAAATCATTTACTTGTTGTACCAATAGATTTCGTCGTGATCTTTGTTTATGATAAAACAGACGACAACCTCAATATACGTCAGTACAAAACAAGGTACATGTAGTTGTTAATTAAATAAATAGCACGGCTAATCGAAATTCAATGATAATGTTATAATAGTATATGTATTATAATTTAAAAAATATAATAAATACAAATTATGATTTTAACAGCTTTTACCTGTTGTAGCTGTAGATTCGGTTGTTACTGTAGTAGTAGTTGTAGATGTCGTTTCTCCTGGCGAAGTTCCTTTAGGTTTCTTTCCACCTTTCGGTTTCTTGCCACCTTTAGGTTTGTCATCGTCATCATCGGGTTGATCAGCGTCGGTACCTAATAATGGATATGTTTTTACAGTTAGAACTAGCATAAGTTCTATTATTTATGTTTATTTCCTAAGAAATATCAATAGAGATTTCTAGGATTTGAAGTTAAATTATATAATTATCGTACCATCGGGATTCTTTCCACCTTTCGGTTTCTTGCCACCTTTAGGTTTGTCATCTCCTGGCTGTTTGCTATTATCGTCATCATCGGGTTGATCGGCGTCGGTACCTAATAATGGGTATGTTTTGGTAATTAGATCACGAAGAAGTGCTTTTCATTTTGTTTATTTTGATGAAATATCAATAGAGATTTCTAGGAGTAGAAGTAATGTTTTATATTAATCTTACCATCGGGATTCTTTTCACCTTTCGGTTTCTTTCCACCTTTAGGTTTGTCATCGCCTGGCTGTTTGCCATTATCGTCATCATCGGGTTGATCGGCATCGGTACCTAATAATGGATATGTTTTGACAATTAGAAATAGCAAAATTTATATTGTTTATGTTTATTTCCTAAGAAACATCAATAGAGATTTCTAGGAATTGAAGTAAAATTATATAATTATCGTACCATCGGGATTCTTTCCACCTTTCGGTTTCTTGCCACCTTTAGGTTTGTCATCTCCTGGCTGTTTGCCGTTATCGTCATCATCGGGTTGATCGACGTCGGTACCTAATAATGGGTATGTTTTGGTAATTAGATCACGAAGAAGTGCTTTTCATTTTGTTTATTTTGATGAAATATCAATAGAGATTTCTAGGAGTAGAAGTAATGTTTTATATTAATCTTACCATCGGGATTCTTTTCACCTTTCGGTTTCTTTCCACCTTTAGGTTTGTCATCGCCTGGCTGTTTGCCATTATCGTCATCATCGGGTTGATCGGCATCGGTACCTAATAATGGATATGTTTTGACAATTAGAAATAGCAAAATTTATATTGTTTATGTTTATTTCCTAAGAAACATCAATAGAGATTTCTAGGAATTGAAGTAAAATTATATAATTATCGTACCATCGGGATTCTTTCCACCTTTCGGTTTCTTGCCACCTTTAGGTTTGTCATCTCCTGGCTGTTTGCCGTTATCGTCATCATCGGGTTGATCGACGTCGGTACCTAATAATTGATATGATTTAACAATTAGAAATAGCACAAGTTCTATTATTTATGTTTATTTCTTAAGAAACATCAATAGAGACTTGCAGGAGTAGAAATAAAGTTATATATTAATCGTACCATCGGGAGTCTTTCCACCTTTGGGTTTCTTGCCACCTTTAGGTTTGTCATCTCCTGGCTGTTTGCCATTATCGTCATCATCGGGTTGATCGGCGTCGGTACCTAATAACGTATATATTTTGATAGTTAGAATAGGCAAAAGGTCTATTATGTATGTTTATTTTTTCGAAACATCAAAATAGATTTCTAGGGCAAGAAATAATTTTTTTTATTAATTGTACCATCGGGATTCTTTCCGCCTTTCGGTTTCTTTCCACCTTTCGGTTTGTCTTTTCCTGGTTGGTTTGTATCATCATCATTGGGAGTGTTTCCATCGGGTTGATCGTCATCGTCTCGTGGGCTATTGCCTGTTGAGAAGCCATTAAATAAAGTACCTAATTATAAGACTATTTTAAAAGTAAGCAATTCGTATTATTTAGGAAATATTATAATGTTTCACAATTTAGTATTAAGGTATTCGAATCACTTACCTGTTGTACCAGTAGATTTCGTCGTGGTTTTTGTTGTAGTAGTGGAAGTCGTTTCATCATCTGTCGTGGCTTTGGCACTGCCCTTGGTTACAACAGTAGTGGAAGTCTCGCTTGTTGTAGTTTCTTGAGGTTTACCGCCGTCCTTTGGTTTCTTTCCACCTTTCGGTTTCTTGCCACCTTTAGGTTTGTCATCTCCTGGCTGTTGACCGTTATCGTCATCGTCGGGTTGATCGGCGTCGGTACCTAATAATGGACATGTTTCATAATTAGAACAGGCGTCTTTCTATTATTTATGTTTATCTCTGAATTAACATTAATAGAGATTTCTGAAAGTATAAGTAAAATTATATATTAATCTTACCATCTGGATTCTTTCCACCTTTCGGTTTCTTGCCACCTTTAGGTTTGTCATCTCCTGGCTGTTTACCGTTATCGTCATCGTCGGGTTGATCGGCGTCGGTACCTATTAATGGAATGTTTTCATAATTAGATCATGTTGAAGTGCTTTTCATTTTGTTTATTTTTATGAAATATCAATAGAGATTTCTAGGAGTAAAAGTAAAATTATATGTTAATCTTACCATCGGGATTCTTTCCACCTTTCGGTTTCTTGCCACCTTTAGGTTTGTCATCTCCTGGCTGTTTGTCGTTATCGTCATCATCGGGTTGATCGGCGTCAGTACCTAATAATGAATATGTTTTGATAATTGGACATGTTGAAGTGCTTTTCTTTTTTTTTTTCTTATGAAACAACAATAGAGATTTCTAGAATTAGAAGTAAAATTATATCTTAATCTTACCATCGGGGTTCTTTCCACCTTTCGGTTTCTTGCCGCCTTTAGGTTTGTCATCTCCTGGCTGTTTGCCGTTATCGTCATCGTCGGGTTCATCGGCGTCGGTACCTAATAATGAAATTTTTGATAATTAGATCATGTTGAAGTGCTTTTCGTTTTGTTTATTTTTATGAAACATCAATAGGGATTTCTAGGAGTAGAAGTAAAATTATGTCTTAATCTTACCATCGGGATTCTTTCCACCTTTCGGTTTTTTGCCACCTTTAGGTTTGTCATCTCCTGGTTGTTTGCCATTATCTTCATCATCGGGTTGATCGACATCGGTACCTAATAATGGATAGGTTTTATAATTAGAAGAGGCAAATATCTATTATTTATATTTATTTCGGAATAAATATAAATAGAGATTGCTACGAGACTAAGTAAAATTATATATTAATCTTACCATCGGGATTCTTTCCACCTTTTGGTTTCTTGCCACCTTTAGGTTTGTCTTTTCCTGGTTGGTTTGTATCATCATCATCGGGAGTGTTTCCATCAGGTTGATCGCCATCGTCTTGTGGGTTTTTGCCTGTTAGGAAGCCATTCAATAAAATATTTAATTATAAAACAATTTTAAAAGTAATCAATTCGTATTAATTAGGAATAATTATAATGTTTCATAATTTAGTATTAAAATACTCGAATCATTACCTGTTGTTCCAGTAGATTTCGTCGTGGTCTTTGTTGTAGTAGTGGAAGTTGTTTCATCATCTGACGTGGCTTTGGCAGTGCCCTTGGTTACAACAGTAGTGGTACTCTCGCTTGTTGTAGTTTCTTGAGGTGTATTGCTGTCCTTTGGTTTCTTTCCACCTTTCGGTTTCTTGCCGTCCTTCGGTTTCTTTCCACCTTTCGGTTTCTTGCCACCTTTAGGTTTGTCATCTCCTGGCTGTTGACCGTTATCGTCATCGTCGGGTTGATCGGCGTCGGTACCTAATAATGGACATGTTTTGATAACAAAAATATGCAGCAGTTCTTTTCGTTTTATTTACTTTTTAATAAATATCAAAAGGGATTTCTAAGTGTAGAAATAAAACAATACATTAATCGTACCATCGGGATTCTTTCCACCTTTGGGTTTCTTGCCACCTTTAGGTTGGTCTTTTCCTGGTTGGTTTGTATCATCATCGGGAGTATTTCCATCAGGTTGATCGTCATCGTCTTGTGGGTTTTTGCCTGTTTATTTCATTGAAATATTTTATAAAAATATTTTACTTGCGTCGATATACATTGAAACCATTGATATCCATAAATTATGAAATTAATAAATTGTTTCATAATGATATTTCAGGTATATAATACTTTACCTGCTTTGGCAGTTGATTTCGTCGTAGTCTGTGTTGTAGTAGTTGAAGTTGATTCTCCTCCTGGCGTAGTTTTACCATTTGCTTTGATTACAACAGTTGTGGTACTCTCGCTAGTTGTAGTGTCTTTAGGGTTCTTGCCACCTTTAGGTTTCTTGCCACCCTTAGGTTTCTTGCCACCTTTAGGTTTCTTGCCACCTTTAGGTTTCTTGCCACCTTTAGGTTTCTTGCCACCCTTAGGTTTCTTGCCACCTTTAGGTTTCTTAACTCCTTTGTTGTCATCGTCGTCGGGAGTATTTCCATCAGGTTGATCATCATCATCTTCTGGGTTGTTGCCTGTTGAAAACTCATTTGAATAACTGATAGTTTTAAAACTATTTTAATCGTTTTTAATACATATTACTTGTGATAATAGCAGGTTTAATAATTAAGTTTCAACTACTTCATCCATTACCTGTTTTAGCAGTAGATTTCGTCGTCGTCTGTGTTGTGGTGGCGGACGTCGTATCTCCACCTGACGTGGCTTTGCCACTGGTCTTGGTTACAACAGTAGTGGTACTCTCGCTTGTGTCACTGTCTTGTGGTGTTTTGCTCTTCTTTGGTTTTTTTCCACCTTTTGGTTTCTTGCCACCTTTAGGTTTCTTTCCACCTTTAGGTTTTTTACTACCTTTCGGTTTTTTGCTACCCTTAGGTTTCTTTCCTTTTTGCTTGTTATCAACATCGTTGGGGACACTTTCATCAGTTTCATCGTCATCATCTTGAGGGTTGTTGCCTTTTCAAAATAATTTATGATAAATAATAACAAAATAATTGTTGTGTTTTTACTAATACCTTTAAATACAAATTTGTTTTGGAAAAAAATGTTTAAAGTTAATTATAAGTACAATATTTTACCTGTTGTAGCAGTCGATGTCGATGTGGTCTTTGTTGTTGTTGTTGCAGTTGTTTCTCCGCTTTCAGTTGCTTTGCCATTGGCATTAGTTACAACAGTAGTGGTACTCTCACTTGTTGAAGTTTCTTTAGGTTTTTTTCCATTCTTTGGTTTCTTTCCACCTCTTGGTTTCTTATTTCCTTTTGGTTTTCTTCCACTCTTAGGTTTCTTGTTACATTTAGGTTTCTTTCCACCTTTTGGTTTCTTTCCACCTTTCGGTTTTCCACCTAATGGTGAATTTCCAATATCTTTTGGTGTGGTTTTGCCTAAAATTACATATTATTTAATTTTATTTATTGATTTTTAGTAAGATACTGATTACTTATATCAATTATAAATGATAGGCAAAACCTTAATAGATTTCTGGGTTGCGGTAGCTTATTTTAATCTTATAAGCAGTTTGAATAGTATGTAATGAGATCAGTAATGTAAGATGAATATATGATTTTAAATTAAATGTACCCTACCTGTTGCAGCAGTCGATTTAGCGACGGTCTTAGTTATAGTAGCGGATACTGATTTTCCTTTTCCAAATCCTTTGCTACCTGCTTGGAGTACAACCGAAATATTACTTTCGCTGGAAACAGATTCTTTGGGATTTTTTCCGCCGATGGGTTTTTTTCCACCTGTTGGTTTCTTTCCATTCTTGGGTTTTTTGCCACACCCTGTCTTTTTTCCTTTTGATATGACTTGTCCTTGTAAACCTAAGCAATATTTTATTTGTTAGTACAATCACATATTATGGAAACTCAGACCTTTATTTTACTTTCTTTTTACTTTGCGAACTAGATGCCAGAAGAAGACAAATATTTTTTGGGAGATAGAACGATATTTATAAAAACCAGACCAGAGTTAGGGTTTCCTTCGTTGTTTGTCTGCCTATTAGTAGTAGATTCAGTATATCTGGGGTCACCTTGCCTCATAAGTTGAGTCACAATATATGAGAGACTGCCTGGCGTTGAATTTCTGGTAACTGTTTACCTTGATACTTTACTTTTTGAGTTTACATTTATTAAAAACTAAATTGCGATACAATTGTTGGAGAAAATAAAAATATTTTTAATGGTTTGTGAACGAAACAGTTTTGTAGCATCTACATTCATAAAGTCAATATATGCGCAAATAAACAAATATATAAATATAAAAAAATTGAGAAATGTCGTGTATGTGTATATTCAGTTTACCTGTTTTAAAAACGTTAAACTAAATAAACTCCATTACCTCCGTCATCGGTGTTTACGACTGGGTGCGGTCTTCGCTTAGGTAGCAGCTTTGGTGTCGGTTTACGGAAAGGATGTCTCAATATTGGATGAGGACGAATTCGCTTTCCTACCGTTGTGGTGTATGTAGTTTCGGTTGAACCTGAAATATGAGGTGAATTAAACTCAGGAAAGAGTTATCTGATTGTTTTGCTACAACCAAACAAAATTGTAACAAATAGATATATATTCTATAACTTACCATAACTCTGATCGAAGTTACTACTTGAGCTTTCTGTAGTTACATCCGTTTCAGAATCTGATTTCCAATATTGCTTTCCATTAGGGTTGTTAATTACACCTCCCTGGGAGTTGTGAGTTGCGGCATGGCCCTTTGTCTTAGATGAGGCTCCACTGGAATGTATAAATTTGCTATCCGTTTTAACTTTCTTATCAACAACATCTGTTGTCAGTCCAATTGCTGAACGGCCAAGATCTTCTGTAAAAAAAAATTATAGATCATTAATACACATGAAAAAAATATGTTTAATCTATTTAAGGGAAATGGGTATTACGAAACTTTTGCTTCATGGACAGTGGAAAGAACAGCGCAAGGCTTGCCTTTGTACTTTTAATTTGTGGATACACAAACACGTGATTTGTCGCCTAAATTAATATATTATATGCATTAACTAAACCGGCGGAATAACAAACCCCCAAACCATAATTTCATTAGGTATAACCTTTGCGCTGCCCCATATCCTTTACTAACCTTCTGGTATGAAAGTGACTTTCATGATTGGTTTACCAAAACTGTCCATTTCTTCTTCCTCGAAGTACGTGTAATGTAAAGCATAATCTGCAAGTATTGCCATAATAAATGGACTTGCTCGGGATCGTAGAATAGGGGCTTAGAGACTTGATTCTTTGCCACTTTAAGATGCAAAGCAAATGCATTTTTGTTTACATATTTTTTTGCAAATTTCATCATTCTAAATAGGCAACTCAAGATATGAGTTGTTCTCAATCCTTGAAACGTCTAATTTAAAACACCTTTCATTCATTTTATGGGCTTCAAATAGGAAATGAGATATGAAGGCCGATTTCTATAAGTCACAGTTCATCACAAAATAATCAGGGTTATAATAAAATAGATTTTATAAAAATATTCTTCTGCAGTAGAAATTTAAGACTTATAGAATTCGCTCTTATATAGATATATCATCTCACCTGGAAGCTTCAATACGACATTCTGATCATCTGAAAAAAATATTTACCATGAAATATATTTAACTGATTTAAAATTAATCTATCTCATATGAGGAAGCGCAGCATAATTATGTGTTGGGGGTTACATTCCAAGTTATCAACGCCTATCTTATACATAAACTCTTCTGAACGTGTGTTTGTTTGTGATTATGCTCCTCTTACATGGTTGGACCGATTTCGATGTATTTGAGTATATTTGATTGGGTTGCAAATAGTTTAGGTTCACAATTAAACCCTAGGTGGTGGCGTTGCGATCGGATTCCTAGATTTTTATGAATTGCTAGTATATATATCATATAGTCAAAGTGAAAAAGAATAATCATTGAAAGTAAATATAAAACATTTTTCACTGCCGAAGCGACCAAGGACTCAGGAGTTATACCAGATGGAAATTCTAGAATTCTTGGCAATAAAACAAAATAATACATTAGTAAAATAAAATAAAAAATCTCTAATCTCAATCAGATCTGAAATTATAAATTAATTCTTTTCTTTTCCTAAAACTAAGTATACTTACGGACAGGTTTTCTTTGCTTGACATGATGGGGGTCTGCGTGTACTACGCATAGTACCTGTGCATTGATATTGTATGTTTTATTTTTTATATTAGAGGGAATGTGGAAGACAAGATGGAGTGCGTGCAAAATAATATAGCAAAGAAGGAACACAGCACATGGAGCTTAATAATTTAGTTAATTTAGTTAATATTAATTAAGTTTACTAACCTAACCTAACCTAACCTGGATATGGCAGATGGGTTTTATTTATTACAAAATAATAAAATTTCAAATAGATTAGTAAAATTTTCACTGACGTAGAAAAATCTAGCCGAAACTCATATAAAAAAATAAAGACAAGAAGAATATGTTAAAAAATTAGAGCTATTTTTCTTAACCAATAAATATTTTATAAATAATATATTTAAGATAAAAAAAAAACAATAATGATAAAATACAAGTTAAACAACAATATTAGAAAATAAAACAAAAACAAATAAATAAATAAAAATATAAACTTACACCCAGTACAAAAGCGATCACCAAATTCATTTTGGTCCAGGTTATAGCACCCTTAAGAGACCGATGAATGGATACTTCAAAATGAAATTCTCTCACTATTTATACCCACAGAATATTGTACAAACACAATAAATTAAAATAAAACAATACATTAAATAAATATGATTATTGGTAATAAATTATATATTTTCATCTGAACAAACAAGAATTTAAAATAATATAATAATTTTGACAGTTGCTAGATAAAACGTAAAATATATATCATATTATAACACCTAATTAAACAATGTTGGTAAGTAAAAAAATAAAAATACATTTGAGTTTCAATTCTCGTCTGATCTTACGTCGTCCTGTGTTCCGGTTTCCGTTCCTGTTTTTTTTCGTTATAAATCTCTTTGGTGGTAAGATATAAGCTTTCATCCCCCTCTACTCCTTAGGGGTGTCGACGGTTTGACGTCTTTGCGCTATCCATATTTCTAGATGCACAAGGGCAGAACAATTACGATCCATAGATCCATTGCTCGCTTAATAATAAATTTTATGTTTTTTCCTAGAAATCTGTGTAATATTTTGACGAAGAAAGACAGACAGACAGACAGACAGATTTACAAAAAACATGGTTAAATTCGAATTAGTGCGTCATAACACGATAGTTTATTTAAGAAAGAAATCAAATGTACATATATAATAATAAATTTATATAGAATAGAATCAACTCTTTGACACAAAGTTAACCCTTTCCAAAATTTCGAACATTTATCCTAATCATTAAAAGTAAATTGTGTAATGATTTCTATATAATCTGAGTGTTACAGCTTCTTTCATATTTAGGGTTGAAACATCTGAGGAGTCTGATCTGGCCGTGAAAATATATTTAAATATAAAATAGGTTAAAAATAGCTGAGGTATAATTATTTGTAAATAATTTAATTAGTGTCTTTTTTAGTTTCATATACAGTAATACCCCGCTTTACGCGAGGGATGGGTTCCAAAAAAAATCGCGTTAACTGAAATTCGCGTATAACGAGGTTTATAATTAAACATAGTCAAAAATTATTACAAAAAAATACAAATCATTTTAATCAATCACTTTAATTCTAGGAACACTTTATGCAATACATACTCTTATTTTTTACGGAAAAATACATCTATTGTCGATGACTACATTATATTTACACAAACTCTTTCGCGTAATTCGAGGCATTTGAGCGCGAAATTTGCATCCGCGTTATAGTGAAACCGCGTATATCGGGGTCGCGTAAAGCGGGGTATTACTGTATTTGAAACTTTTTAGTTATAAATCTTTCAACCTTTTTATATTTTGGTGTATATTTTTTTCTATAATTGATAATTCGTGTAATTTAAATAAGTTCGTGGCAAATCGCACTCAAATTAGTGAAGAAACCGAGTTTTAAGTTGGAATTTGATATCAAGGAGTTCCAACCCTTACATTCCGGTTACATCAGACCAGTTCGAATGTATCAAAATTTAAGTTATGTTCCCGGAACTAGCTAATTAATTTAATTTATTAATCAAATAGATACTTGTAAATTGATGAAATTTACAAATCTTTTTAAAGAAAAGTCAGTTACACTCGAACATCATTTAAAAAGGCGGTAAAAAAGAAAAAACTGCGAAGTATGCATTCCTTACACTGTCGAATCTATTAAAAACCATGAACATAATAAGCATAACATTGCATATTGAAAAGGCTATTTTTAAGCTATTAGCAAGCTTAAGATTAGTGGGCATTAGTTTTGGGAACAAATAGTGTGCTGAAAATTGTATAACAGAATGTGACCGCCCGTAAGTTTGAAGACCACATTGAGTTTTAGGTTACACCCTACGATATTAACATTATATATTTTACTTATTGAGATCGACTCCAGTTTGTTAAACCCTAGCAGGAAAATATAACCCCTACTCCCTCTACTAAAAGTATACATTATCAGTATAGTTATATAATGTGTGCGTTTTTATTGACATTGTTAAGATCAAGAAAATAACAGAATTGGTTCCTGTGAGATCCCTTTTTAATTTTGTTTTATTTGTGTTATAGCTGCTATATATTATTATTAATAAGAAAGTAAACGGACGGACGGATGTCTATCCGTGTCTATCCGTAGACGTAGAAAGGTTGTGTAATAATAAGGTCCAACTAAAACCTCTTCGGTACGAAAGCTTAAGTAATATTTTATTTGGAATACACAGACAGAATCTTAATAATATGAAATTAAGTAATGAATAAGGATTAGTGAACATATTCTGAATATAATGTTTTGTAATAAATATTAAATTAACAAGATAAACCACGTAGCAACAACTTTGGCATAAATATCTAGATTTTGTAATACTATCTGATGCCGCGACTTCAGAACAGGTGTTTTTCGTGAATAAATAGTTTAGATAGAACCTATAACGGCATTGGTCGTATAACTATAGATAGTTTAAAGTAGTGTTAGATGATCTTACATGTTATTTTAATTTATTTTATATACAAAAAGAAAAAGGTTTCGTCGTTTATTATATATATTTATTTATTATATATAGTTTATATTATATTATATATATTTATTTGTTATGTATAGTATATTTCATGTAATGACTACTGTATTTAGGTAAATGTTTAAAGATGGAGGGCTACATTACCTATATAGATTTTTTAAATTTTATCACCTGTATAACAAACTTAACATAATTAATTAGTTTGTCAGCATGAAACGATACATTTTATGTGATTTTTTTTATATCGGGTTCTTAGTTTTAGATCTAATCTTTTACGTATCTTACAAATTACCTTCTCATAATATATATTATATATTGCTAAACTAACACCACACGAAATGGCATAAAAATCTTTCAATACTGCTACCACTGACAAGCAAGTACGAAGGAGCTGAAAAGGTGGTGGACCATTTCTGTAGGATCTCCTCCTCTTGCAACAACTTGTTGAAGAACAGTCAATCTTTCAAAATAGCTTTAATACTTCTGGATACTATCTTGTTCCACAAGTACTATTTTACTATTTTTTTTTTAATTCATACCATCTTTCTTATTTTATTAATGCTATTTCTCGCCATATCCGTCTGCTTCTTCGCTTTCCACCGATCCAATCCATACATTTTCTGTCTCTATTTATTAGGTAGGTAGTACTCGAACTTGCGATCCTTGGAAGACCGTTTCATCACTCTAGATTAAGCTATCCTGTCGCCACATTGAGTGATAAATGCCATTTTGTCAATAATAGTCCTTATCAGGACAAAGTCATCATATTTAGAATTCTTTCGAAAACTTTATCCAATATTTGTAACTTTGCAGAATAGAAAAACTAATAGCACATCACAACCGAATATCGGTTTCGAGATTGTTTCGAGATTGTCTAAAATTATGTTTATTTATTATATAAGACTATTTGAGAAGGACAGGAAAGTACAGGAGTATCACTTTATTTTAAAGAAAACTCTATCCAAGAAGTAGAAGCAACTAATAAATAAATCCGTCTCGTATATATTAATGGTTACTTTTGTGCTCGATCAGTTATTCTTCTTTTTTTTAAACTAATTCTAGCGATTTAATCTATACATGTAATACAATAGTCATGTGGTTTTCCTGGCATGGCAATTTCTACTCCAGTCCATATATAGGATGCTATACATTTCCAAAATTGTCAAATTTTCACGGATAAATATAAATACTGACAGGTAATAAATTTAATACTACCAAACTGTAGGAGTAAAATTATATATATATATACATATATATATATATATATATATAACTTAATTACTTATTACTTAGTCAATTTATAGGACGCTGTCCACGCCGGGAAATATGCCTTCAATGTAAGACGTTAGCCTATTCTATTATTTTAAACTGGATTCCTTGAAGATAATACAAACAAAACTGCTGGTTACTTAATAATTAATAATACCAACATTTGTCTCTTGGCCTCGAAATGCGCAGAAGTTTTGTTTTAATGTAGTTTTATTCCAAATAAGTTGTGTTTTTTGTGGAAGTTATAACAAAATCTAGAAATTATCATAATGCATAATAATGCATTAAAATTAATCTAGAAACGTCACGCACAAACATATATACAGAAAGCTATTGTTCAAGGATAGATATACAATTTTAAAATATTTAACATATATATATGATGTTATTATTAAATTACATATATATATATAATTCATTCTTCGATTGTTTTATTTCAAGGTTTCAATAAAATGGCGGAATAATATACATTTCATAACCATCTTATATAATATAAATATATGACTTGTATTAAAATAATAAAATAATAGTTAATATAGAGCATTTAAATATTAAATTATTAATTTATTTGGACAGATGGTTATTAACTGCCAACTATTTAAATTGACTAACATTGACGTCGGTAGACATATTGTTACAGACATTTTAAAACATTTTTACACTTTTTTATTGGTAATATTTGATTTGCTCACTAAATATATTGAATTTGTGAAACAGTGATCACAATAAAAAAACCTAGCTGAGTTTGTTGTGTGATTCTTCTCAGACCAGGGCGCGTTTGGAACCCTCGTAGCCTTATTTTAAGTTGGAGTGTCTTTACAGAAGGGCTTATTTTGATACATACGATATCAAAATAGGTCCTCCTGTCACTTCCATTTGACGTACACAAGTGATCACTGGTATGGATTCAAAGTGGTGGAAAATATATAAATAAATAAATATGTAGTACAAAATAAAATTATTTCATTAGGAAATTATCAAAATAGCGTATACCTTTTAAATATATATTTTAAAAATTTTATTTTAAACGAAGTTTTGATGTTTTTTGATGTTTTACAGAAATAGTGTTAAGGGGAGAAATGTTGATATGTATCAGTCAGTTACCTTTAATATTTTTTAGTCACACAAAATGTATTAACAGTATCTTGTGGTCGCATAGTCTGGCCATAGACACGAGATTTACATTTTATTTTATTAATATGTAGATTTTTGAGATATAATACTTAATACCCTCGCTTTCCTGTTCTTCGTGGGAGGGATTTTGACAACGGTAACAGTTTAACTTGTTTTTCGAAATTCAAAGGTAGGTTGGTTTAAACTTATAATGAGTAATATATACAGATTTTATGCATCACCTTTCTATCGTGTATTGAACTATTCAAAACATTCATGTTTTGACTTAGAGACAGTGTTATTGATCCAGATTCAGTTCTACCGCGGCCGGGTTCTACAGCCGAAATTGTTACAGAAACACCAAGTATGGACAACATATCTATTGAATAACTGTGCCAATACATATATTACTACATACCTCTTTAAAATCATAATATACTCGAATATCGTATGAGTTATAAACGAACAAATGTAAAATATTACAATGTCTTCAGGTGACTTGTGATAACATCGTCATCATAAATACAGATATAAACAAATATAAATACAGAAGAAAAGTCTCGAAAGTGTGTTACCAAAGCATAGCCAGGGCAAATTCATATATTAAAGACCAAGTCAATTCCCACGATAACAGTGCAGAATATTAAAATACTGACGCAGCACCTTCATATGAAACAAAAATGACACCACCCGCGTTGCAGCGATCGGTGGGAAACAAGCTAGAAACTACTGGCACTACAGGCATTCCTGGGTCAATCACTGACCTGGAATCACCTTTTTTTGAGCGAAGCGAGCGTAGCGAACGGAGCGTTCTACTGGACACTTTTTCACATTCTTTGTCAAGAATAATCTCGAAAACTACTTGACGAATAAATATGAAATTTTGCAATTAAAAAGATACACATTAGGTGATGGTTTTAAAAAAATAGAAAAATGTCATGTCGTTGAGGAGCAATGGTTAAAAAACTGATATCCCATTGAAGTCATTGGGAAACGATGAGTCATTACACTGGGCTCGCTTCGCTCAATATGCAAACAGCTCCCGAGATTTCGCGAGCGCAGCGAGTCAAAATTGAGTGTCTGTTGGCGCCCCTAGTCGTAGTTTTAATTGTAACTTGTTAATATAATTTAATAAAATAGATTGATTCTAATTGCAATCTTCGCTGTACTTCTTTACTATTAAATATATAAATAACTATCTTGATTTGTCATTACAAATAAACGACCTGTTTATCAAATTAGGACATCGACCTTTAAAATTGAATTAATTTTTAATCTTTAAAATGAAAAATACCAAACATTAATTTGTTGTTATTTCATACATTACTAACTGAATATACTTTTGAGACTGCAAAAGGATTTAATGAATAATTAATGTAGTAGCATTCATTATGAATTAAACTCTATCTTGGTAAATTATACTGTCGGGAGGTCTTCCTATAAACCTATATATAAAGAAAAAATAAGCCAACAGAAGGAATAACTATAAAAGCGCGAAATGAATAAGCGAGAAGTATATAGCTCTACAGTAAGTATATAAGCGAAAAGTATGTAAGGAATAAGTATATAAGCGAGAAGTATATAAGCGGAAAGTATATAACGGGTAAGTATATAACCGGCAAAATAAAATGGGTAAGTATATAACTGGGTAGTATATAAGGTGTAAGTATATAAGGGAAAGTATATAGGCGGCTAGTACATAAGGGGTAAGTATATAAGCGAGAAGTATTTAAGGGGTAAGAGTCAAAAATTATTTTTTCAATAAGACGAAAAAAATTATCTGTAAAGATTTGGAGACGTATTGAGTACAAATAAGACAATACATATCTATTCTATTATTTTTCTATTATTGACATATTCCATTATTGACAAATAGAAAACATTCTTTCTAATATACCCAGAACACAGTCGGCAGTTTTATTAAAATGACTGCACTTATGCAAAACACAAATAGTTATTTTCTACAAAGATGCGAGCGCATTTCGAGTGATCCCTCACACAGTTTATCATTTCATTTCAAGTTGATGTTATAGCAAACTATATAAAAAATTAAAAAAAAATACTTCCTCGCTCTATTGATCACTCCCAAGTTCATCTAGACCAACTTGGCCTTGCTCTCCAGTAACCTCGAAACCGACAATAACTCGAAATGTCGAAGCCCAGTATACTGAAATTTGGCGAAGCAGTGAAAGAAGTGTTTTTGAAGAGCGATGATACGTCAAATGGGGTTTTCTTAGTAGTGTGCATCCAGTTACATAAACTCTCGGGAAGCTCAAAGAAAGGAAGTTTTGAAAGGAGTCCCTTGTGCCATACAGGATCGAAGGCTTTTGTCGTGTCCAGACTAACTACCAGATAGCTTTTAATAACCGCTACCCATCAGTACTTAACATATAATAGAAGACCAGCCGATCGAACATGGCGAAAGCCATATTGACGGTCAATGTTTAACTGGCAATCCTCGAGATACGTTAGGAGGTGTTGGTTAGTGATGTTCTCCATTATTTTGAAGAAAAGAGAGATAATGGCAATAGGTCTGTAGTTAGCTGGGTCAGATTACCTTTTTAGGGATCGGATGGACAAGGGCAACCTTTCATGGGAACGGGACTACGCCTTTAAGGTAGTAGTACTGAAACAGACGCGTTAGAACTGGAATCACTGCAGGGGCACATGTTCGTAACATCAATGGAGAAATACCATCCGGCCCACTCGATTTATGAACGTCCAAGGAAAATAGAGACAGTCATATAGTTTTTTGCCGAAAAATTATTTCTGGCATTGAGCTTTGACACGGCGGGATGTTAGGCGGTGTCTTTTCTGGGTCTTCTAAAGTCGAGTTTCAAGCAAAAAGAGTGCCCAAGCAACCGGCTTTCCCTTTTGAGGTGTAGGCCAGGGAGTTATTCTCCATCTGCAATGGCAGTAGGCAAGGCTAGGCCAGGCCAGGTATGTTGCCAGCTAGAACAGACCATTTGCCAGAGCAAAGTTAAACAGACATAGGCAATCGGAGAGAGTCTGTGAAAGCAAGTCGTCAATCTAGCTTGGACGTGACCTAAGTTGATCCGTTTCTGCCTGACTACTATGAGACCTGTAGAGACACATGTAGACCCTGACTTGATCATTCGTGTCTACGCGCAGCCAGAGTACTGATAAGTTTTACCTTTAAAATTCTGAATGCGACGGTAACAGATATCCTCCCTTACGAACCCAGATATAAAATTATGTTCTTGTTTATACCTGAGGTATGATAGGTACGCTGTGTCGTTAGGTTGTGGTATCTGCGTCTCCGTCGAAAACAACAAAGCCGGCTGCGGCGTCTCTAGGTGATAGTAGACGGCGTTTAGGTTATAATGAAATGCAGCCCGAGTAAAATCTGGAAATCAATGCCCCGATTTTGATCAGGAAGGGATATACTGAATAGGGGTACCCTCCTGGGGTAAACTTTTTTGAACATCGCTTTCATGTGTGCGCGGGGGAAGCTCCAGATTCTCTCACGTAGATCTTCTGTGAGAGGGTGGTCCTTCCACGGCTGAGCCATCCCAATACGAGCTGCAGTCAATTAACTATAGCTAAGCTTACCATGTGATATGTTTCACCAACCTATGATTATTGAATAAAATGTATTGTTATGGCAATATAATAATGAAAAAAAAATAGTTCTACATTTTGTAATACTGTTGCTAGTATAATCGAATTAAATTAATGAGGACAAATAAAAAAATAAATATAAAAAAAACTTTATTAAACGAAGCGTTCTAAAAATATTATGCTAAGTTTCATTAAAAAACATTAATAACTTTCTCCCAAGTGACATTATTGTTTTTAATATCATTATAATTATAATAATATGTAAATTTGACATCATTATTTTCTGTAATATTATTATGTTCATTCTTTTGGTAATTAATGATATATTCATCATCTCGATCAGCTGAAATAAATTCTGTATCACCTACGAATGAATACTCATCACTTTTTGGAGTTTGGTCTTTTATATCATCATCGTCTAAGTCGTCAAAATCAATTGAATCGTCGTCTATTGGTTTGACATCAGTTTTATTTGGAGTGTCCTTTGCTTTATTATTAACATTCTTTAAGTTATTGTATGTAGTGTACGTGTTATTTGTTGTACAATCATTTATATTAACTACAAATACACTTGTCTTATTTGTCTCCAGAGCTGAATGTCTATCTATGTTTACATTTATAAGTCTAAGATCTATATCGTCGTATTCCTTGCTGACTTCTGTTATGTATGCTGCTATTTTATAAGTTACTTCATTGATCTGATTCTCAATCTCCGGTGATAGGATCAAGCAGTTCGCATCTTCTTTTGCTGGAGAAAATATAATTATGTATATAATTATTAAAGTAAAATCTTACTGACAATTACAATTGAAACAGGACATTTTTTTCATATATTAAATAGTAATAAAATAATTCGTTTACTCTAAAATAATTAGTTACCTCCATTTGTCGGTAGACCATGAGCAGTGAGTATCTAAAACAAAAAATATATAGTTAATATAATAAATAACTTGCTTTCAGTCGCGACTTCGCTCGTGTGGAAGGTGAGTAGGGGTCATCAGGCTTATATTACTATATTGTGTGAAGGCTTTCTAGATTTTGATTACTTCTATTTCCACGCATCATGAAGACAATAATGATTTGATATTACCAATCTGAGTCGGCATAAAGGATGGTTTTCAATTAGAAAATTATTATAAGACGGCTAACAATATTATTATTTATTTATAAATATAGTTTGTTGTTATACATTTTGTATTTTAGCAAATTTTGTTCTTATTTCAATTAAATTGAACATTACCAGAATAAGATTGTCTGAAAGATATCGCAATTAAGCAAGAAAATCGTATTTTTTATAAATATTTATTATATTGATATATAATATTAAACTAATCAACACGGACAGGACCTGCAACTCGAAAGGATTCCAGAAGTCACAGGTTGAGGGTTTTCATTAAATAATTATTATAATTTTAATATGGCTACGTGTTTAGATAGTTTCTTTTATTTTTAGATTGTATATTACTTTTATTACTGTGATATGCAACTACGTATAATATTGTAATTATTATAACAATTATGATAGTTTTAATTTATGAAGAATGACAATTTTCCATATAGAACAAAACTATTTTGAGAATTACATGATTTTATATTATCTTTCCTTGAATGTACTTGTTATATACAGATAGCTGCAGCCCGCGACTTCGTCCGTGTTAACTAAAATTTAAAATAAGTAAATAGCAGTATTTGTCGTATTTATACAGATGATATTTCCAAAACTGTGCCCTATTTTTTTTAAATGAAATTTATAATACACGTCGCAAGGTTCAAAACTAAAAAACTCTTTAACTTTTCTGAGAAGCAGACAACGGTCTATCAAATAATGTTTCAAAGAATTTTTTTTTTTAAAGTGTTTGAATGTATATTGTATGTTGTTTTAACTGTTAATGTTTTGTTTTGTTTGCAAACAACACAACAACAATCTCTATCAAATTTATAAAAATATTAAACAAACAAACGGAATAAATAAATAAATAAAATGATATTGGTACTAATAATAATATAAATATATCAAAATATCACAATTATATATCCAAGAGTTACGTTTCAAAGTATCAATATATGATATACTAAAATTATTAAAATATATTTTAATATAATAAATATATTTACATTACAGTTACATTGTTATCATTATAATGTTTAAATACAATACTTACAAACATTAATATATAATAAAATATGAATATCATCTTCCAATATGCGTACATGGCTCTTGAAATGAATTTAACAACTGAGTAAATGAGGTTATAACAAAAGAATTTTAAATTATAATTAGAGTTCCGTTTAGAAAATAGAAAATAGATTGTTTAGAATTCAAATAATATCCAGTGTCATGTTTATGTCAGTGTGACATCACGCTAAGTCATGACAATTCTTTAGCTATGACTTTGAATGATGAGTGGAAAACACGACACTAGCTAAATAATATCGATCCGAGAAAATAATTTAATTTCTTGCTAGTATTATTTGAAGACAATAGAGTTTGAACTATTGCAGATTAAGATTTTGGCATATATAATTATCCGTCAGCGTGGAATAATCTAAGTGATTGAGACGAAGCATCTCAGCATTCCATGGATGCATCGTGCGGGTGCCGAGCCCATCGCGTTTTAAGGAGAGGAGCGCAAACAATTCCTGGGACTTGCGACCCAGGTGTAGGTTTAAGGGGCCCCTTTACTATGCGCATACACGCTCACCTTCACTGTTCACGCTCCTCTCCCTACCTAACCAAATATCATAAGAACCTACTAAAGCCGCCTTTGAAATACGTTCTAGAAATGAACCGATGATCGTTCTAGAAAGGCCGAGATCGTTAAGTAAGTTGTAAAGAGATTTTGCTGTTATACCTCTCGCTCCTACTTTTACAGCCTACAAACTAACTATAAATTTATTCCTGATCAGTTCGTTACATAGTTCGTAATACTTGTTAAGCTTAAATGTATGATCTTTGGGTATGTTTATTTCCCAGGGTACCTACAGTAAGTTCCGCGAATGTAACGCGCCTTAGTTGTTTTGAGTACAGGAATAAGTCCGGCCGAGATGACGAAACACAAACATCCCCGGGGATTTTGTATTGACTTTGATACGTGTCTATCATCAGAGTCCAATCAGGAGACGCGTCCAAGATGGAATAAGGTTTTGGTTTAGACTTTTTGAACGAACCTGCTCTTACGAAATCTACCGGTATTTTAGTGGTTGTTATACCATTCTGCGCTCTTGCTACAGAAACACTAACCGCTTCTCGTATGATTTCTAATACTTTATCGTGGCGACACGAGTATTTACAACGATGTTGCAAGA
Source organism: Melinaea marsaeus rileyi (assembly GCA_918358865.1). Lineage (NCBI taxonomy): Eukaryota > Metazoa > Arthropoda > Insecta > Lepidoptera > Nymphalidae > Melinaea > Melinaea marsaeus. The sequence goes on along the minus strand of OU911091.1, from coordinate 4,604,293 downwards.
TTTTTCGGTGGCTTTGCCCCATCTCATTAAGTTACTTTGATCTGGGAGAGTCATTTGGAATGCATTAAGATAAAATTTTAATAATGCTGGGGACCAATCATGAAGCAGGGTGCGCCATTTTAAAGCTAGTGGAATACAAAAATCTCCTATGATCACCCATTCATATTATTATATGTGTGGTCCCGAAATTATTGATTAAATTAATTATTTAAGATAGCTTCTATGCTAAAGTCAAGTGCACTTTTAGGTCGTTTGCAGATGAAACAAATAATTTAAATATAAAAAGAATTAAAAGAGAGACAGGGGGAGGCCTCGAATGACCTTCGAAAACACAGTATCTATGATACTGGAGGAAGGTCACGTAAAAAGCATGAGGAAAAAGACATAGTTTGAGAAATATTAAGGTAAATAGTTAAATTTTTGTTGTTCAGCGTTTTTTATCGTATCCCAATGTTGAAACTTTATATTTTTTGTGTCAACAATTGCCCAGTTTCCACCGACCTTGTAAAGCACTGCAATGAAATAATGTAATACGAAATTGTGGAAAAACAAACGCAGCAAGGATAAATTAATCGCAACTCATATACAGAAATAGACTAACTTTACTGAGTCGTTTTAAATAATATTAATATGCCAAGGTTAACAGAAATTTATATGCAGTTATACAGCTGCATTTACACATGCTTCAAAAGTGTATGATAAATGTATTTATATAAAACACAAAAGTAAAGACTGTTCAGTTACTATTTATCAACTAACATATGCAATACGGCAAATAATAATATATATAATATATTCTTCTCAGATATTGTGTTCCGCTGGGAGCGAGAATGGCACAGAGTTATTTAGTAAGTGTGATATTGCGATCTTCGGTTTTAGGCATACTTAGTTTATTTCAACTATCCATCATTCTTATTTTCTGTAAATTAATTGCAATACCTATCTTCTAGAATAATACCCCACTTTCCTCTTTCACATTGTTTAGAAGTAGACTTGTTGAGCCTACCTTCTTTGCCAATATCAATCAGCCAGAAACTCCTCTTCAGATTTGCCTGTATTGTATACATTTCTCTGGAAAGTAATTTTTTGCACAATTTTATTATGAAATGTTCCGTGTTTTCTGATATATTTGTTTATTTTCTACTTAGTTTAGTCTTATTTGCATTGTACGACAATGGTAAATTATGCAATTTTCCCTTTAGAAAGTAAGTTGCTTTTCAGAATACATTACCTCAAGTAAGAATAGGATCATTTGTATTTTACCATTCATTGATGACAATAAGCTTCTACGAGTAGGTGGCATATTAGTTATCGCTATCAAATTTAGCACTATTCTTAATAAAGGAAAGTATCTTATTACACATACTCATATTAAGTTCCTCAGTTATTATTAGTTGTAGCTAGACACCATTATGGACTTATGGGAAGTGAATTTAATCTGGTGGCACTGAAATGCTCCCACCAAGTCTAGCAAAAGGCGCGGCTTTACTATCCTTTTCTCGTAACCATTCGGTTTCAAACCTCTGTGACTCCTTTGTAAAACATCAAATTTTCAATGACATAGAGGGTATTATATAGCTGTAGACATATTTCGAAAATACAATTAACTTGAACCAGTAATTGAGGAATTATTATAAGTCAAAGTTCCTGTTTTTAGTCACTGATTCAACGATCATATAAATAAAAGCAGTACTTTCCCTTAACCAATAGGGCTGCAATTTGGTATACAATTAGGTTTCAATATTAAAAATGAAAAACTATTTAAACGTTGAAAATCAAAAATATAAGTTACTTGATCTGGAACACTAGACCACAGCTAACCTATAATACATACGAAATGCCGCCATTGCAAAAGTTATACGATCTTATGAGCACTATCTGCTGATATATAAAAATTAAAGATATGGAGATACGGAAACCATTTTCTTGATAAACATAAAATAAAATAATATAATGACGTATAGTTAATATTGCTCAGTAAATACGAAGATTTTAAACTTAATACATTGCTATTATTTTTTGGCTCAATAACGGCTGCCAAGTAGTGTTTGTTTATCATCAAAATATCGACGTGGGCTTTGAGGAAGATCGCAGATGAAACACAAGATATAAGAAAAAAAAGGAGAACTATAATACCTATAAAATAACTGAGATCCCATCAAAAACATAACATGTACAAATACTACCAAGTCAGCCAAAGCATAAAACAAATATAAAATCCTATCTAACCAAATCTGTTACTTCAGTACACGCATCTGTGGTTGCAGCATCCAACATCATAATTCATACCTTGTTAGTTTGCTAACAACTTGTAACCATATAAATATTACATTTTTATATTTTAATGAATAGTGACTTGGCAAACCCGTCAACATCATTTGATTTCATATAAAGTATCCCATTTTTAATATCTCTAAATAAAGTTTCATCAAAATCTAGTGATTTAGGTGTGAAGGCAAACAAACAGATAGTCACCGCCTGAAGATCTTCTATTTTTCTCAATATTACTTACTGTATTCACTTTAGTGAGAGTACAAGACACGAATCTTATACTTAACTTACACTAAGAAGAGAACAATGGATGTGTGTAGGTAATAACTAATTTATGTAAACTAAATAAAATTAACATATGACTAAATTTTAGGATTACTGTATAGACTGAGAAAAAGAATATAGAAACAGATGAAACATTTCATATCCTTATCATTACTCAAATAAATTGCGTGACAAACAAACAAACAATACTATATATTTAAAAATATAGAGTGTCGCGAACTTTGTATAATATAATACTATTCTACTGCATGTACAGTCACGTGCAATGAAATGTATACACGGGCAGATTTTCAAATAAATATTTACGCTGAAAATTTCAAAAAAATTTCAAAAATGTATACATTATTGTGAGAAAGTCTGGTGGTTATATATAATAGTATGAATTGTTAAGTGGCTACTTGTTTTTGAAATTTTCAGAGTGAATATTTATTTGAAAATCTGCCCGTGTATACTTTTCATTGCACGTGACTGTACATTAACAATAATATTAGAATGGATTAAAATCTGTCATATGTTTCAAAATATATAAATTTACAAAAATTCATTGTCTGTGTACATTATTTATATCGTTCTTTTATAAATTATAGTTGAGTAGAGATTAATACTTTGTTCAATTTACTTTTGTTTCTTTTTACCGTTTTTCAGAAGGAGCAGTTGATACAGCACTTAATACAGGCTAAGCAAATTAAACAATTTATGTGCTGATGGCCATATTTTATTACAACCGACTCACAGATACATGTTTTCATATTTCACTATATTATTCACCAAACATGAGTTTCACAATAAGAGAGAAGAAAGAATGACAATATATTTCTATTTGCAAACACACAACTCTTATTAACAATATAATATATGGTATAGACAGTGCCGGCGTTAGGGGGGCGCGCGATGGGGTGATGGCCCAGGGCGCCAAATTTGGGGGGCGCTGAGGTCTGGGGCCTCGGCCTTCTGCCTTCCGCGCTGTGTACCCTCAATACTGTGCTCTATGTGCCGTATTCACAACTATGTTCAGCTGTCAGATGATTTGGTTCAGCAAAAAATTAATACTCGATATTGATTTCCTTAAGTGGGCGCCTAAATATTTTTACCCGGGGTGTCAGTAGCCCTAACGCCGCTGCTGGGTATAGGTACTCGTATAGCAGATGAGTTGGTGTAAAAATAGTGTTCAGTTATATAAAAAGTTTTTCTGAGGTTTCTTAATATTTACTTGGCTGACAGTGATGATAATATATGGAAACGTATAAATTTAACAAATTTATTTAATCGGTAGTGTAACTGCCATGTTATTTGTTCTGAAAAGAACAGTTTAAGCTTAAGAATATTGTTCTCAAAATTACATTTTATATAACTATTGCGATTGAAACATTGTTATTTAAATGCCTTTGCAGACGATGACGTAATAGTGCCGCCATAGATCGTATGAGGACTGTCGTTCGCTATTGGCCGTTTTCTTTAACTCTCGCAACACTAATATTTTGTATAGTAAAATTGTATATATATGTGCTGATTTTAAATAAAATTGTTTAATAAGAAAAGATCATTCTGTATACGAGGAGAGTAGTAACTCTCTCCTAAAGAAGTTTAAGTTTCGCTCCTAAAAGTTAAGGATTACTGAAGATTAAAATTGATAGATAGATATGATATTGTACATCTTAATGGATTGAGATTGCGATACTGATGGATTGTGGAGTGAGATTGAAAAGGATTAGATTGGATTGGATTAAGATATTGGACAAGGATTAAGTTTAAAATTAGGAAAAATAAAAGCATACATAATATAGTATTGTATTTGATTTTTTTTTTCCTTACTTTAGCGAAAACGTCGACAGGTTATGTATGATATTTCAATTTAAGTGTTATTGTATAGTTCAATAATTTTAATCAGAACACATAAAATTGCAATAAAATAACGCAGAGGCTTTCGACAGCTTATCGACAAAATGGCTTCGTACATATATATATTATATTTTTTATCATTATTATTTTTTGTACTTTCTAAAAAGGACATAAAAACTTTGAAACGGGATTTGTGTAAGATATTTTTATATTTATTTTTTTATTTATTTTTTATGTCTGTTTTTTTATATACTTATATTAAATCTGAAACTGACAAAAACAGGATATATAGAAAAAATATATATGACTGTCTTATTTTCCGCGATTTACCTAAAAATCTTTTAGCCTTTCAATATGTATAATTATAATAATTATTTAATTACTAATGCGTCACTAAAATTTCTTCAACTTATTAGATTTTCTTAAATTGTCTCTATATTAAATACAAATTCTATAATAAATCCATTTTTTTTTTCATTTTTATTTAATGTCATTACATAATAGAAATATACAAGTTCCTATAAAAAAATATATAGCGTAGGAATCGAATTCACGTCCGTCGACACGTTAATATGTATTACCACTGCGCCAATGAGTCGCTACATTAAACTAATTCCGTTATTTTGGTTTAAAATAAGCATAATTGTTGATTTCAGATACAATTAAAGTCAAAGATTTTGTATTTTGGCCAAACGCTACAATTCCCTTCTATATTAACCCACAACATTTTGGTAAGTAATAAAACATAATATTCATAACATAAAATAATTATATTATATAGTATTGTAGTGAAACCAAATAAAATATGAATGTTATAAAATATATCACAGTTATATAATAAATATTAGCGGCTCAGTAATTTAAATGTAAATAGTTCGTCTCAGCAATACTAGATGGCGCTGTATTGCATAACATGCACTTATTTTGTCATAAAACAATAAATATGATAAAGTGAAATAAAAAGTGAATGTAACTTTTAACACTAAACATATAACTTACTAAGAACTATGTTCGTTATAACGTGACGTACAAACATACACTTTCATAGATAAAGAGCAATCCATGGCAATAATGTCAACACTAGCAATGTATGCGTTCAAGACCTGTCTTCAATTCAATCCTGTGATGGCTGAACCAAAACTAAACCAGCATGTCCTAACGATTGAGAACCCTGGCGGCGTCAGGAAGTGTGTTATCGGGATGGAAGGACACGCAAAGGAAGAACCACACGTAAAAGATTGCTTTTATGACATTGTTTATAATTTAGAAAATATTTAAATACTAGGGGCGCGAACCGGGCCTCGATTCGACTCGCTGCGCTCGCAAAATCTCGGTAGAGTTTAGTAAATTCAGCAAAGCGAGTAACCCATCTTCAATTCAGCGTTCAAAGCTTAAACCGACAGGAAAAAAAATATAGAATAATCAAATATCGAAGTCTATGGGACTATCATTTTATGGTGATTATACATCAACTACATGAGTTTTTTTCACCCTCTTTTATAAACTATCGCTATAAATGTGCAAAATTACACGAAGATCGGTAAAGCCGTTTTCATGCCATCCAATGGAATGCAAAAAGTCTCACATAAAGCGCTCCGCTCGCTTCGGTCGCTCCGTTCAATGACGGCCCCAATTAATTTTAAATATGGTCCCATTAACATGTTTTTAACGTGGTGAATTATCTATCATAATATTTATTATGTATCACACATTGACCGCTATGAGCTGAACTATATTACTATTGTTTGAGTTCAGAATAAAACGTAGCCGAAATGGCTGCGTTTTGGACAAAGAATGATGTTAATTCGCTTCCCTTTTTACTCTTATCACTCCATTTATCCTCTAGAGAGAAAAATATTTACAGATCCTTAAGCACCAGTAACCATATACTATGGAGCTGGCCATCAGCTCTTTTATCTAATGTGATATATTAATTTAACAATCATTTTTATTCAGCGGATAATTCTTGGTTACGATTGTCTGAAAACTCCACAAGTAGACATGTTGTTAATGAAGGCCTTGGGGTTTCCATTCGAACACAACAGAGCCAGCCGTGACGTTTACATCGACGTGCAGTTCGAAAATATTGAAATTGGTAAGTGAAAATATTAATTGAAATGTTGCATTTCATCCTTATCCCTATCCCAATTATGATCCTTTCACACTACTCCATCAAATGTCATCTCAGTGGATCTCATCCGTGACTTTGGTCACCATTCTTTCGTATTTTATCTTAACAATAATAAGGAAAATAATTTTATTGTTTATCTAACCTTATCAACTGTATTTAATACAAAACAGGAAAAAACTATATTTATGAAGAAGAGGTTATAAGTTATGACCTTAAAACACAATGAAATATAATTATAATTCCGAATTAGCGTATCACACACTTTTATGGTCTGCACGAGCAGTCACGGGAAACAGCTAGTTTTAATAAATACTGTGTGAGTTCATGACTAAGTTAATCATTTAAATGATAAGAAAAAATATTATTAAAAGTTAAATTAACTACAAAATGTTACTGACTTTTATTAACAAATTAATTTAAACACATCCAAAATGATACTAATTTTACAATATTTTTCTATAATTTCAATGTATTAAATTTAGATTTGAGTTTCGATTACATATATTATATTACGATAGCAAAGATGTTATTTAATTTGTAAGACTGATATGCAACTGAATTGTATTTTTGATAAGGAAGTTAATTAAATATACTTAATTTGGTTGTTCTTCAAGAAAACAACACTGATAACATTATTGGGTCTTGAGATAAATGCACTTTAATCAAGCTGAGACGTAAAGTAAATAATTTGTAAAACACCATTACTCTCCACTCGTTGTTCGTTTATCAGATAACAAATGAAAGATAAAACATGAATTACGCAAAGACATAATTACTTTTATACATTCACGATATATCGGTTGGGTCGCTCGTGTCGAAATGTCGGTGTTTAAACTTTACGATAATATATTTATTGAAACCAACCTACTGTCCCCCGATTACGATGGCGTTGTGCTCGTCCTGTATCCCCAAGAGATGAATGTGGCGCTACCCCAGCACATCTCCAGCTTTATTGACAAGATATATCATCTAGATAAGAACATACATAAATCTCCAACGGTCTGGAATTGTGATTATGTATCTGGAGGCAGGCTGGTTTTATCACCGACTGGGAAAATTACACCATATCATGACGTCAAGGTGATAAGAGAAGCTGCGAAGAAGGGAATGATGAGAGCCATGGATGCGGGTATGACTAAGCCACTTCTGGTCGTTAAAAATGTTGTTGACTTCCCTGATGGACAGCTGGTCTGTATACTGGGAGCTTTGGAAGCATTTTATGTCCCATTGCAAATGCGAGAAAGGCAGGAATGTGGAAATAAAGTTAGAATCGGATTTCACGCTGAGGAAAAAGTAACGGAATCGTTTGAGAGGATTATAAGGAACGCTATCGCGCTTGAAAGAGCTAGAATATTCGCTCGAGATATAGCCGGCGGGGATCCAGAAAGAATGGCGCCAGGAAGAATAGTGGAATACGTGAAAAAAGCATTCCTTGAAGACCCTAGTATATCTATTAAAGTATACGATGACGCTGACGTAATTGCAAAGAAGTATCCTCTCTTAGCTGCTGTATCGAGGGCGGCAAATTGCGTCGAGAGACACAAAGCAAGGGTTGTTGAATTGGAATATAATTCATCGAATCCCGCCCGAGTTACAGAAACAGTAATGTTAGTTGGAAAAGGTGTGACATATGACACTGGTGGTGCTGACATTAAGATATCGGGAAAAATGGCTGGCATGTCTCGAGATAAATGCGGTGCAGCAGCAGTTGCTGGCTTCTTGAAAGCCTGTTCCATTCTCAAACCACCACATTTAAAGGTCATTGGTGTGTTGTGTTTGTGCCGCAATTCTATTGGCTCTGATGCGTACGTGGCAGACGAATTACTAACTTCCAGCAGCGGTAAGTTAGTTAGGGTCACTAACACAGACGCGGAGGGAAGACTTGCGATGGCCGATTCTGTATTCAAGATGGCAAATTTGGCGGAAAAAGAATTGAATCCGCATATATATACTATTGCAACGTTAACTGGACACGCGAGAGCTTGTTACGGTAATTATACAGCTGCGATGGACAACCACAGCGCCAGAGCTACAAACCATTCCAGTAAACTGCAGTTCAGTGGTTCACGGCTTGGGGAAGGATTCGAAGTGTCCACTGTGAGGGCTGAGGACTTATCGGTCAATAATGGAAAGTGCCAAGGAGATGATCTTGTTCAATACGATATGGATGCTAAATGCCGCAATCATCAGCTCGCAGCTGGGTTTTTGATTAAGGTTGGAGGTTTGGAGGACAAGAATATTAAATATACCCATTTGGACATCGCTGGCGCCGCTGGAAGCCCTCCTGAGGAGCCGACAGCCACACCTGTACTGTCTCTCTGCCACTTACATAAGGTTTTATTGTGAAATTCAATTTAATAGTATTTTAATGTTGTTCTAGTAGACTTACAGTAGACTTTATTTAGATGTTTTTATACTTTTTTTACGGGATTTCTATTTTATTATTATTATTGCTTTCAATATATATTTGTTATTATATTTAATGTTGTGCATATTTGAATAAAAAACTTGTTTTTGATATCGAGTTATCGTTGTCATTCCAAAAATAATTTAATTACAGATTACACGAGCAAATATGATAGGAGTTATTGATAATAAGCGTAGATATTATACGTATCGTATTCTGCCATCAAAATAATATATGATATTTTGATTACAATATTCAAGGTCATAATTTAAATCAATGCAATATTCTGCAATATTAACTAAAAACTGACTTTAACTTCATTTGTAACTCACAATAATGTCCTTTATCCAATTTTAAGCGGACTATTTAATTCTGAAAGTAGCTCTAAAATGTCCACCACATTTCGCTCACAGCTCACCAGCTCATTAACGGTCTTTTCATTAAGCGATGTTAGCATGCTACCTCACCTAGCGCTTGACGGAGTGGATAATAAAAAGAGCTGTATAAGTTTGACAAACGTTATTATTTTGTTCCCTATTCAAAGTTGCTTGAATGAATTGTTCTGACTACAGACGAAATAAATAACGCGTTAAAGACCAAATAATATTACTTTTACCTCTTTTAAAACATTAATAAATTAAAAAAGTATAGGTACAAATGCACATATTCCACATTATCCCACTGATAAAATATGTTTGTCGGTCAAATAATTATATATTTATTATTTAATGTTGCACGCAAATGACTGGATATATTGTGGAGAACACAAAAGGACAAAACTCCTTTATACCCCCTTGAAGCAAGCGGATCCTCGAACAAAAACTAGTTTAAAAAACGCTCATAGTTACCCGTTACCCGTTTTTATCATTCTATTTATCTATGGATTACCTTTTTATGAGGTGTCACGAAATAATCTGTCAATGTGGATTATATTCAATATAAAATATACATGTAGGTTTATTTTATATTCCCTATAACATGCTAAATAGACACTCATATATTTACAAAGAAATAAAACAGGGGCGATTATACAATAAAATTCAAGTTCATAATAAATGTCTACATTAACTCAGTTGATAAAACGAGGACAGTGTGGGAGGTTGTAGGATATGTTTATATTTTATATTTATTCAGTAGCTCTGACGTGCTCGATAAAAAAATAAATGGCCTCTACTTCTGTATATAACGTGCGATAATTCGTTCTTAAAAATATATTTAATGTACACATTTTGTTACTATTCTATTATACACTAGCTATGTCCCCGCACGTCACACGGAATATGTATTTTGAAAGTCCTGTTGAAATAGGTCCAGAGGTAGTCGCAACGAACAAACAATATATATAAAAATAATTGTTAATTTGGAATTACAAACAGACAGTTTAATTTTATTTATATGTATAGATTTGTTTGTAATTTTAAGTTCGATTCCCATCGGTGACTATTTAACACTAAACCTACCAAGTACCGGTCAAATTGACCGTTCTTAAACTTTTATAAAACTTACATATTTTTAATCTTTATAATATCGTTATCAAACTACATGACAATTCTTAGAATATGCATATAATATTTTCTTCACTCTTTACTTTTAGTTACTTCCATTATTACCTGCGTTATATAATAAAATAACTTTTAATTACCGGTCAATTTGACCACGTGCGGTAGGAACAGGTATACAAGAATTGACCGTACTTTTGTGTTAAAAAACACTATCAAAACAAAATGAAAAGAGTCATAACAAATAGAATTAAGGCAAAAATAGTTACTTAAGTGTCTTGTTTTTGAACAATAGGCTCTGGCTGACAAACGCTTTGGGTCTGCTCCGCGGTTTTTCTGATGATTGTACGCGGGGGAATAATGGATACGCTCACCTAGTCGATTTTTGCAAAAAAATTGCCTAACTCGCGTTTTTGACAATTAGTCTACCTGCCCCTATAGTCAACCAGCCCTGGTCTCCCCTATATATAGAAATATAAATTTTTACTTACAATCAAATAACATTGATATCTTTCTCATGCTAATCATATCAGGGGGCGTAGTGCGGACACACAGACACGTATATACATATATATGTATATTACTCATTTTGTATCAATGATAAGTATGATTATAGTGTTCTGATATAAATACTCCTTTGATCAGAGATCTCGACATACGTTTTTAAAGAAATGTAACTTAGGGATACTATAAAAGAGGGGGCCAAAATAGATCTTCGATCTTTTGTAACGATTTCCATAATATTAAATATACTTAACCCAAGTCCATCGTTATGAATTCATCAAGTCGTAAGTAACTGATTTGTTAATTAAATAAATAAATCATAATAATAGTAACAATAATATAACAATAACAATGTTAGGTATATTGAAAATAAACAAATAATTTAACCTCAAAATCAAAACTAAACAATGAACTTTGAGCTAAGAAATGAGATATATATATATTTTAATAACATTTAAAGATCAACATAACTCTTGATTAATTCACAATAATTTTAATTCAACTTTATCTCTCTCATCTATCATATCTGATAGAGATCTTAGAGATGAGCTCATCCAATGTTTTTCACGTTTCTGAATATTTTGTTATAAATATCTAATTAATATAAAAATAATAAATAAATAAAGATAATACCAAGCATGTAGTAAGTTTGTGTATCGTTATCTCGAAATATGTTATAAAATAAAGAAATGGTAAAATAAAGAATATTTCAACTTTAGATGTGATGTGATGTGATGTGATGTGATGTGATGTGATAGATTCTATACATTCATAGCGAAATGCAACCTTGTGATATCCTGTCGTTATATGGTTTAATCATCTAAATTTCGTATTTAATAAACCTTGTACAACATCTCTTAATTGTATTTTCGTGAGCTTAACCTTTCACCGATCATACGTAATCGCCTTTTAAACTTTAATAAAATAAACCTTACGAGATAGCCTTAGAGATAGATATAGAGATAGATGAGTTTGACCAATATATATAAATATATTACACAGACACACAAACGATTAAAACAAACGTCGTTAAAATAATGCTATCTAATCTAATTTTGTAAAATGAATCAATATTATTATAAATAAAATAAAAAAATTAAAAGAGCTTATAAGACAAATAGATTTACGGCCATCCTTAGCTACAATCCTCGACTGATTCGAAGTTCATAAATCTTAAATGATAAATTTGCACTTAAATAAATAAAAAAATATATATTTTAATATAAACATGAGCCAGGTCGCCACTAGATACAGTCAGCTAAAACAAAGCACAAGCTAACCCGTGATAAGATTATAAATACCTCTATTATTTGTTAATGTTTAAGGTTCTATTCCGCTATTTACAAGAGAAAAGATACTTCCAACGCAGCTCCGCGCGTTACCGTACGACCTGGACAGTGTTATGCATTTTGGTGAAAGAGATTTTAGCAAAAATGGACACAGGACTATTATATTTAAGGTATCTCAACAAACAAACTTTGTTTTGAGACGTATTTCATAATTATAATTACTCTATTTTAGGGTGACAACACGGTGCAGCACAGGATTGGTCTATCCAAATTAGATTTACGTAAAATAGATATTGTTTACGGTCCAGAATGCTTGAAACGGGAGCGTCAAGCTAAAATCGATATATGCAAAAGCTATCCAGTTAGAAAGAAACGAGATATCGATCTTGCAACTGTTAGAAGCTTAAGAGTGAATCCAGATATAACTCCACCACCAGAGGTTGATCAAAAGAATCTCACTGATGAAGTAATTAATAATTTAAAGGAACTCGGTATTGAAAATGAAGTCCAAGAACTGATAGATCAAATACACAAAATAACAGCTGTAGCGCTTGAAAATGTTAAATCAAAACACTGTAATAGTACAAATGATAATAAAGTTAACCATACAAGAGTAGATGGTGATGGAAAATCATCAGATTTAACCGACATCATCAATACAGTTGACAAATATGTAGGCAGTGTCGTCAACAACGCTGTCGTTAATCTGACTATTTTTTGTAATACTTCAAACTCAGTGGAGTTGTTCCAAAGAGTTAGATGTGGTTGGGGAACGAATAAACGTTGTCCGATCTTTTATAGGTCGACAATGCCGGGCCCTCCGAGGTACTCCACCCAACATAGACCAAGAATAGTACAATCAACGAAACATCAGGGTAGCGGTAAAAAACGTCAATACGTTAATATGTTTAGATCTGGAAAAGACGCGGAGGAAACGTCTAATCTGACGAGAAGGAAACGTGATTTGGAAATAAATAATGTGGAAAATGTGACAAAAATAATAGAAGTCACAACGGATACAAACCCAAATGTTACTAAGAATAATCTTAGAATGGCCACGAAAATTTTTAGCGCAAAAAAAGTGAATTATGTTCCTTTGAGAAAAAACTTCAGGGAAACGGTTAGGTAAGAGATTGTTTTATACTTCTGAAATGGATTTACATTACATGACTTCCAAAGGTATGGTCATAGATTAATATGTTAAGTTTCTTCTAATTAGAGTTATTTCTTTAAAATCTGTTCAATCATTTCAATGTTAAGAAATGTTTCATAAATCTACATATGAGAAAATATTTAGGAGTTCATTATTTTTGCAAAAAAAAGATTACGATATAATATTTCTAAAACAGTAGAAATGAAGACAACGAAGATGATTCAGACATAATCCAAGAGAAGCAAAGAAAGAAAAAGATAAAAAGCCGTCGACCAAAACAAGAATACATGAAAATTCAAATAATATCTAATAAAGATGAATCAAGTGATAAAATTAAAGAATATACTGATAACAAGGAATTGGAAGAAAGGTACGATTTCTTGTTTTAAGATCTTCTTAAAGATGATGTGAGTAATAAATTAATTCAGAAATTATTTAAATATTTGCTTTTATAAGATTTACTTAATATTTGTTGTTTATTATTTAACCTTCCTTTCGCCTTTCTGATTCATTGCAATGAATCAAAAAAAAATCACAGTACTGAAAGTGTCTAACAATATCAGGTTCGATTTTTTTTTATTCATAGAAAAACAGATAAAAAGAAAAGATTGAGAAATGAAAAAATAAGATATCGAAGTCCACAAACTGTTAAGCTCTCGAAAGAAAATAGAGATTTTTACACTGAAAGAATGTGGCCCGATGGCGTTGTGAAATATGTTATACAAGAAAATAAGAAGTGTAAGTATTTATTATTAACAGCTAGTTTCATAAAAAAATATCTGTTGCATCATTTCGTCTGCTTTCCACTTCCCCTACTTCGACATATACAGCCATCTGAGGAAAAAAAATTTATGTGTTTGTTTGTGAACGCATATGTCACAATATGCGCAGTTTTTTTACTCTTTTGATTTCCGGAAAAAAACCCAAAAACTAATATTTATGTGCAATACACTTTTAATTGTAAATATAGACAACACACAAGAAGTACGTGCACGTTTGGCAGCAGTCAATAAGATACTGAAGCGAAAAACATGTGTCCGACTTCAAGAACTCTCGGAAGACTCTGAGAGTGACATAGACTATCTAGTTTTAGATACCAGCCGGGATTACGTCACGGGAAGAGTTGGCGGGAAACAAGTAAGGATTAAGTTTTAATCTGTGGTCATCAGAAAGAATTTTTTAAATTGAAATAGTTTATATATGTTGTATTAGAAACTAATAATATATCTAAATCACAATCTTCTCAGAACTTTGGTAGTTTAGAGCTGTTCGAGGGCGGACAGCACAGACAGCATGCTGCCATGATGGTGATGGCTATGCTCGGCTTCTACTTCGAAGTGTCACGCCACGACCGAGACAAATATATACGTATTCACAATAGACATATACGACCAGGTTGATATTTAAATATATTATTTAAAAAGTACGTTTCACACTTACACCCGGTTTCTCAAAGTTTCTGACAGCCCTTAAATCAAAACCATCCAACATACACATTGTACTAGGCGCAAACAAAACCCGACAAAACCTGTATCCATCGAAAAAAACATTGATTCTTTCGTAGATGTAGTTCCAATTTCATTTCGTCTATAGTTTATATAATACAATATAAAGTGTCAGAAACTTACAAAAATATATATAAACTTATTAACAGATAAATTACATCACTTTGAAAAAATCCGTTCTGAAGCGACTCTTCCTCTACCGTATGACTACTTTAGCGCCACTCACCCGGCCTGGCAGTTCTGGCGGAAAGTTGGCAAGACTGGCATATCCACTGTAGCTACGTATAAGGATAAGGTATGAAATTAATAATTAAAAAAAAGAAAGTAACAAGTTTATGTTTAATCTGTAGTGTTTTAAAAGGTTCTTTACATGTAGATATTTAAGAAAAAAGATATAATTTTATATTTTTTGATTGAATGCGTTTTTATATTTCTGATCTTTTATATTTTTTGATTGAATAGGTTTATTTTAGAAAAATATTTTTTTAATGTTAAATTCATAATGCCGGGCGTAATAATCTCAAAAGGAAATACGAAATTGCATATTTAAACAGAAAGCGATGATAAAATAAAATTTAATTATTTATTATTTGGTTAGTTTTTATAATAGAAGTACATTTAATTCCAGGACCCCGACGGCTCCATGATGAAGTCACTGGGACAGAACGCTCAGCTGCTGTCAGACACTGATATAATAAAAATAAACAGTGTCTATGGTACAAAATGTTTTCAAAATCAGCGTCGTATGAAGATACGATATACAAGAACTCTCAAATAAATTGTTTATAACTAAATAAATGGTTAAATTAGTCTTATTGATTATTGAATTATGAACCTTATATATTAGTTTGTTAATTTTTGTGCGAAACAAAAAAGCTTGTATATCACATAGACAAAACCTGTGTATTATGTACTAGGCGCGATAAAAGACTCTCAATTAGGAGTCGCTGCGCTCGCGAAACCTCGGGTACCGTTTACATATTAAGCGAAGCTAGCCCAGTGTAATGACTCATCGTTTCCCATTGAGGTAATTGGGATATCAGTTTTTTGACGATTTTTCCTCGACGCCATAACATTTTTCGATTTTTTTTAAAGCCATCACCTAATGTGTGTCTCCTTGATTGCAAAATTTCATAATTTTCCGTCAAGTAGTTTTCGAGCCTATTCGTGACAAAGAATGTGAAAAAGTCTCCAGTCGAGCGCTCCGCCCGCTTCGCTCAATGAATATTAACAGATGTTTATTAAATATACCTATTGTCAGTAACTTCCCCCCCCCCCTCCAACCCCCAGACAAAAGTCAAACTGTCTACCATCACTTACTTTTTACATACTTTGTTTTATTGTAATTATGATCCAAAGATTTAATTCGTTAAGAGATTTTTCTTGGGTTACATAAAGATTAAGGTCAAAATCTAACAAACAAGTTTCATCAAAACTCATTGTATGTTTTTTTTATATTACGGAAACAGATATATAGATATTACTTCGTTATTATTTCGGTATACGTGTGGAAAATATAAGTAATAAGTACCCTATATATCTCGAACCTAGTTATCTACTTATACAATTGTTCAGGGTACAACGATAAAATATATTATTATATAATAAAGATTAATTTAGAAAATCCTCATAAAATTCCAATTCCGTTTTTTTTTGTTGTCTATGGACATATAAATTATATTATTATTATTGGTAAAACGAAATCGAATCAAAATCAAAGAAAGATTTTTGTCTTTTGGGTTTAGGCACAAATAATTAATGTTGTAATAAAACTTGAATATTTTCCTTTCATAAATTTTTTTTACATTTCTTTTTTATTAAAGATGTTAAAAGAATAACCTGACAAAAATGGACTGTTAATATTTTACTATAAAATTCACAGTACATAAAATACTTTTAATTTTTTCGTCTCTTGACTGAATGTTCTTATGTGACGAAAAACCTAAAACTCTAATCATGATAGAACCATAATAATTAAAATAAATAATAATTAACATAAGGTTATGATGGACGGCTCATTACTCGAGTTGGAGCCGTTGGAAGAACAGCTGACAAAGGCGATGGTAACTAAATAATAGTATTTGAAAATAGCGCCACCTAACGCATAATTTATATACTAAATAAATTAAGAAATTTATTTCTTTCACAATAGAAAAATTCGCATTAAACCTAACTGCTGTTAATATCTTCATTGGTTTGTTATTGTGAACAATCTTAACAAGACATAATCTACTTAATAATAATTGTTTGTTTGTTATTTTGTAATTGATAAACTACGGTAACCGATTATAATAATTACTTTACCATTAGAAAAGCTTCTTAATACTTTTTTATTGAAAAACATACTTTTTTAAATCGTTTGTGAGTCATGTCGAAGGAAATAAGGCTAATCATATATTTATTATTTGACTATAAGGCTTTTTTTTTTTTTTTTTGTTTTCTTTAAAAAAATGTAACATAAATCAATTAATGTTTCAGGTTCAATTCAAGAACATTAATTTTATGTATTATTAATTTAACCGCGGACAATGTAGGTACATTTTGTTTGTAAAGACCACCAAGGAATATGTCTTATATAAGTACATACATGTACAAATAAGATAAAACATTTTATTTCGATAAAAAAAACAACAAAAGCAAATGTATATTAAAAATAGTTATAAATCAAAGGTATACAAATATTAAACTGTTTGTTTTAAACTGATATCACTTTTACTGATCACGTCGTATATTGTTACGTCCTCTGGGTAGTGTCGCTTTCTTATGAGGCATTTCTCTGTACTTATCATTATGCTTACAGCTGGAACAAGAAATAAATCAGTGCATAAAAGGACTTCGGGCTTTTTGCCTTTGTTTATTTTTTATCTGTATTATATTATTAAAGTTAGAAATTTGTTTTCGTAACAATTTAAAATATCTTACTCGGTCTTTCCACTGTTGTGAATGTTGTTCTTTCAATTTTGTGTTCCTGCTTCCAATGAAAAAACATTTTCTTTATAATCGCCATTACTAAGGCTATCATGAATATACTCATACCAAATAATATTGTGTATAGGGCCATTAATAATTTGTTTTGAAATCATTTTTTATCCTAATGTTTATATTAATGTCATTAAAATTGACAATGTATACAGATACAAGTATTATGTATTGTAAAGACTGAAAATAAGAACTCTTTGGAGCATTTTATTTTGACTTTACAACATATTGTATATTCTTGATTTAATTTACCTTCTTTTAAATATTTATTAGTCTGTATTCTGTATACGAAATATACTTTTTACTTAATGGCGGGAAATACAATTGCGTGATTAAACAAGAAATCGATAGGATTTGTTCTATTTATTTATAAAAATGTTGGTTGTAATATTTTAAAGTGTCTTTTTTACAAATATTACTTTCTGGTTAGTGCATTACCGAAATGAATTTTGATGGTTACGGTAAATATCTACCTACTCTTTTCGGAATATTTCATAAGTAAATAAATTAATATAAAATTTTATAACTTTGTTTTACAGCGCAATATATGATAAGAAAATATAGTCTAGCTGTCGCATTAGCAGTTATTAAAACTAAACCAAGGGATATTGATATCGAAAAACATATAAATAACATAAAAAACAAAATACATAAATCAAAAATGGATTCCAATATGTATGACGAAATATGTGAAGAAGACTTCGAGTTTAATAATAGAGATAGTGAAATTTATGATATTAACAATGAAAGTAATGATAGTGTCACCATATTGAATAATTTTGATATAAATAATTTAAATCGTCTAGGTGAAATGAATATGGAAAGTGACAGCAATTCATTTTTAGGTGTTTTTGAAATTATTAAAGCTATTGACCAGAATCCAGATATTATGGTATGTACAAAATGTATACTATTTTTTAATTTCTTATTTAAAAAATAAAAATGTATCTGTCAATGAACCATTTACAAATGTTTACAATACTAGCAATTTCCTACTGGTGGTTATTGATTACTTTACATTCAGACATTTAATATTTAATAATAAAATAAACTTGGAAGATAGTATTTTATAATTCCGAACTATATTTCAGAACACAGCAACAACCTTCCTCCCTAGCTCTCAACATTCACAGACCTCATTTTTAAACATTGTTAATGAGGACATAACATTTTGTGAGTCGGAAAATGAAATCGAATTTAATGATAAAATTACAGAAAGTGAACATAATGATATAATAAATAATGATTCAGAACAAACTCAATTATATACATTACCAGATATGAATACTCATATAAGTCAGAGTCAGGACAATTTTGTTATATCAAAGAAATATTTAATTGCAAAAACCGATGATAATAAAAATGATAAAATACTTGAATCAAATGTGAGACAAGATGAATGTAGAAAAACAGAATATATAAACACATTCAAAGAAAAAAATACACCAAACCTTACAATTTCTTTTGACCGTGTACAAGAAATTGAAAATAGTAAAAATCAAGAGATTCCATTTGGAACTAAATGTATGTTGTATAATGAAACAAATGCACCTAACAAGAGCCAAGAAAACTATATTGCATTAGATAGAGATTTGTCTAAAAGAATATCTCAAACTGTTTCATTGTTTGATGAATTTGAATATTTTTCAACGCAATCCAATATTAAAATTAATAATAAAGAAATTAATAATAAAAATATGAATGAAATTAATGAGATATCTAATATTAATGAAACAGAATGTATATACAGTGACTCTAATTCGGATGATTTAACAGAATCCCAAGCAGAGATAGTAACATTTAAAGTTCTGGAAGAATTGAGTAAAGTTAAAAATTATATAAAAAGGGAGAAAATAAACACAGATTCAGATTCCGGTTACAAAAGTTCTCAAACTAGAGGTTCTTATAAAGGTTGTATAAAACTATATATATTACATATTTTAAAGTAGTATTAATAAAGATATTTTTGTGTGTCTGTTTGTCTAAAGTCAGTAATCTTAAAAACCACTACCAATTTCCTAAGTGTCAACGGGGTTTAGTTTTGAGTAATATAAATTGATATGAATCTTTCTTGCTTTGTGTTCTCATTGCTGCCGATGTTGACTCAAGCCAGTGTACCTCGAGTCCTCCGTGTTTGTCACTGAGCAGTTGTGTCCTTACCTGCCTCAATGAATTTATCACTCATACAGACAATTTCTTAACACTAAACCTACCAACAATTCTTGTATACCTGTTCCTATAGCAGGAGGTCCAATTGATTGGTAATTAAAAGTTATTTTATTATTATATAACGCAGGTAATAATGGAAATAACTAAAAGTAAAGAGGGAATAAAATATTATATGCATATTCTAAGAATTGTCATGTAGTTTGATAATAATATTATAACGTTTAAAAATGTGTAAGTTTTATAAAAGTTTAAGAACGGTCAATTTGACCGGTATTGGTGGGTTTAGTGTTAATGCTGTTTATTAACACAAGTGTTGGTGACTGTTCCCATTTTTACCATACAACCTATTTTTCAGGATTGTCTGGAACATGTTGGAACGAATCTGCTCAATGCTTGTTGAATTTCCTCAATACTTGTCCCTTAGTTGTCAGTGTTGTGGACATAACTGAAGAAATATCAAAGGTAATATAGTTTATATTTCATTTTAATTTTCTATAAACGATATAGGATGAAAAAATATGTTATATTAGTGAAGGTGACCCACCATTCCGTGATTGAGTGTGGTGGGTTATTTAAGCTATTTATAAACCTTAATAGATTATTATTAGGTACTGGGTGAACTTATAGACAAATTACATGAAGAAGAGAAATATCCAAAGTTCATGGATGTAATATTGGAGAATGTTGAAAATTTAATTAATAATATCTACAATAGCGGCAGAGGTGATGATAATTCGGTAAAAAAGTTTTTTTATAAAATTAATAATATTATATGTAAATAATTTAAACTAAAAATATTTTTTAGATTCTAAAGATTGATGAAAAAATATATAGAATTTTTTTATTAAACAGATCGCCTCATATAATAAAGTTTAGTATCGACAAAATCACAAATATATTAGAAAATATTCTGCCGGAGCTCCAGAATACAATGGAGATCACACAAACTGAACGGACTGAGAATTTATGTCATATTTTTCACATACTAGAAATATTATTGAAAAGAAACATTTCATACAAAAAATATTCATCACAAGCAAGTTCACAGGACACATCGCAAGAAACAATCTTGAAAAAGAGTTCACTCACAGAAATATGGAGGAAAAAATGGAATTTGAGCAAGAGTGAAGTATTTGAAGTGGAGGGTGGGGAGAAACAATGTACAATTACAAAGTGTAGAGATGTATTGAACAAAATAACGGTGGAGGGGATGGAATGTTACAGTTTAATATCCTTTACCGCTTTACAGTGTTATAACATATTGCAAAAGTAAATTATGGTATTATTTTATCCCATATCACTTTTTCCAGACGATAACATAAAACTATATTATTTGAGCGAAGCGGGCGTAGGGAGCGGAGCGTTCTACTGGAGACTTTTTCACATTCTTTGTAACGAATAGGCTCGAAAGTTACTTGACGGAAAATTATGAAATATTAATATTTTTTTTTTTAAATGTAACGTTTAAGAATAATCGTCAAAAGACTGATATCCCATAAAAATCAATGAGTCATTACACTGGGTTCGCTTCGCTCAATATGCAAACTGTACCCGAGATTTCGCGAGCGCAACGAGTCGAAATTGAGGGTCTGTTGGCGCCCCTAGTATATTAATACATTTTGTTAACTGCAATTTCTAATTAATGTAATTTCTAGACAAACTTGTAAATTAATTTTTAGCTACAATAATAACTTTTAGTAGTCAAAACCCAGGTGACGCCAGGACAAATCCCTAGTATTAATAAATTGTCATTTCTTCTTCCATCTTCGCCTTTTCGCAAACTTCTCTTAGATGTCTGTTCAATTTGTTGTTTCCCTGAAAAATAAGATAATTTATATATGTATATATTTGTTTTTATCTATTACATAACATAATTAAAAAAATCTCTTCTATAAGATTAATTTGACCCATCTCATATAAAAAGACTGAAAAAAAAAATTATATAAAATTTTTCAAATTTCACCATATTTTTACCTTATATAAAATATCTTAAAATGGTACTCTAATTATTTAACCTCTCATAAAAGTATTCAAATAAAATTAAAAAGAATAAATTCTTTATTTCTCCATATATTAAAATTTCTTCTGTAGTTGTTTGACCCAATATACGAAATGACCCACTACGCCCCATACCTTAAACCGGCTCCCGCACAAGTGGCAGACGGCGTCCACCGCGCGGCACACATTAGTGTGTGTCCCGAGGTGCCGCACCAGTGACTTGCGGCTCGTGTACCGCGCGGGGCACACACCGCATGTGTACTCCTTGCTGGCGGAGTGCACTGTCTGTATGTGGGAGGCCAGGGCGCGCTGGTTGGGACACATTCTTGTACATATTGGACACTCGAATCTGGAATTATTCGGAGTATAGTTGAAAACACGTTCCTAATAGTAATGTCTATATATTAGTACAGAAAACTATTTTAACGTTACTGCTAACATAAAAATAACAACTATAATATATTTAACAAAATTTTACCCTTAAATGCATGACTTTTCCTTTTTAAATACAATAAATTGAAACAAGTAGTTACTTAAATATAGATTAAGGGAAAAATAAAGAAAAAAAAATTTTTTTCCAAAAAGTATATTTTTATAAAAAAAACTTACAGTTAGTATTAATAATCTAGCTTATATACTATTTCTATTTAACGACAGTCTTCGAATTAGGCTTACTGTAGTGAATGAAAATCTTTGAAACAGTTATTTCTCTGATTTAGACACAACGGTTCATTACATTTGGTACACGACCATTGTGTGGTGCCCTTACAATTGGGCATCTTGCACCGTAATCGATTGGCAAATACAGACCAATGTTCAAATCCATCTACGCGCACATCTTTTGACGGAAGCGGATGTTGCGGACCTTTTGGCTTTCTTATTTGTAGCTCGCGTTCTAGAGAGGAAGTACTGGGTCGTCCTCTTTTACTTCCACCAGACATTCCTATATTGCACAGTGTGTCAGCCAAACAATTGCGAAACTCCCCAAGATTAGGCAGTTGCTTTTTTGACACACCTTTAGCAATCAGATTGGTTTTCAGAAGGACCCATGAGTTTATTGTCGTGAGGTCCAGTAGGTGATAAAACAACCGTAGGCACATTTCCGGCTCTTTACTCGAATCCGATAGCGTCCTAAGAAACTGTCCATCAGGTCGACCCCGCCCATATGCATATTGTACTCTTGCACAATTTTGGGATAAGGAATGTCAATTTTTTGTTTAGCCCTCTTATCTTATCTTGATACTTTGCTAACAGGCTCGGCGCCAACGTAAGTTGATAATAGAGTGACTACTTTATTGTCTTTCTACGCAGTGGCCGAACGGTCTACTCCATCTGAATGACAAACGCATTCCTCATATGTACCTCTCGGAACAGAAGTTTTCACTAGTTCCTTTTTGTCAGGGAGTCGACAATTCGGTAGCCTATTTTGCTGAATAATTCCGACACATTGTATACCCTGTTTATTCAAGTAATGTACCAAAGGCAGGGATGTGTAAAAATTATCGAACAATACAATATGATTCTTCATCCTTGGTATAGCTCTCGCCAAACGTATAACGACGTTATTTGTTATTCCGAGATCAGGCTCATCGGCTGGTTTGTCTTTGTTTTCTTCTTGTCC
Organism: Melinaea marsaeus rileyi; assembly: GCA_918358865.1. Classification (NCBI taxonomy): domain Eukaryota; kingdom Metazoa; phylum Arthropoda; class Insecta; order Lepidoptera; family Nymphalidae; genus Melinaea; species Melinaea marsaeus. Next base: position 4,580,643 of record OU911091.1, on the reverse strand, counting down.
AGAATAGACCTCAAATCTGTAAGCATATCCCATGAGATTACAGAGAACATAAAGCTTGTAACCCCACTTGTGAGGCTTATTTGGTAAATATTGCTTTAAAAAATGTACAATTTTCGTTGAACACATCTGTTCATCTATAGAAAGTCGTTGGTCTATTGCAACTGATGAAAATGTCGTATTTAGCTGTTCTATCACAGACCGAATCTTATGGAGGCGATCGTGATCGGAATGGTCCCGCGGAAGATGTTCATTGTTATCGTTGAAATGCAAGTAGCTCCTAATCATCTCAAACCGATTTACCGGCATTACGCTCTTTACAGGATCGTACCCAAACTTGGAATGCCAGTATGAGCGTACACTAGGGAAATGCTCCACTGACATAAATAAAAGAATTCCTATGAATTTTTTTAGCTCCCCAACACTAATACTGAAAGATATTGAAGGGTTTTTTTGTACTGCATATAAATTGGTTTCATCAACAATTTTTTGAAGAAACTCTGGTGTGAAGTAGTGCAAAAAACATTTATATGGTGTATCGAGTTCAGTTATAGCAGAGTCTGTTGTGCTGGGTTGGTGAATTAATTTTGATTCGTCATACATCAAACTGTCTTTTTTCCAAATGAGTTTCCTTTTATCAAATTCTATATAACTCGCATGACCTTCTTGCATGGGTAATGAAAAAATAACTTCACTCGATGGGTCAGGCAGATCTTGAACTAGTGGTGGATCACTATAGGTAGGATATTCATGATCCTCTGCCTCCTCGTCCTCCAATTCTCGAATCATTTCTCTTGCATTCTCAAAAAAGGTTTCTTCATCTTCACTGTCATCTTCCAAGCCATCCTCAGAAATATTTCCATCTTCTAAAACTACCAGAAGTTGTTCAATGTCTTTATCTGCCACTCTACGGGACATTCTGTAAAAATAATTATAAAATTCGAATCAATAAATTACGTATCTATAACAAATAAGTCAAAAAAGAAAAAAATATATTATACGTATAGTAAAACTATTTCTTATCGATTTTGCATATCGATGTATTTCTACATCACAATTATTCCGCAGATATTTACGAAAACTGTTATTGTATTCTAAAAAAAAAACAACGTAATGTGTTCTTCTTACCTTTATCCTCTCGTAAATCACTTTTTGCACGAAATAATACTATTTAGTATTCACTAAATAGTATTATTTCGTGAAAAAATTACAATTTTACCGCCCAAGTGTGTATTTGAAAGTGTCGCGCCAAGTTGTCAAATTTAGACAAGCAAAAAAGTGAACTGTCATATCATGAAAGTTTGCGTTCAAAAACTAAGATAGATATTTTTAGCACCTATTAAAAGTAAAACATACTATATTCGAATTACCGTTTATAAATTATGTACGGAAGAAAACACTGATGTAAATATCATCACATCATCATCATCATCATCATGCATTTAAGAGTTAATCAATTATATAGAAGATAAACTCACAGAGTCTGTTGATGGTTCATGGTGTTACGTTTGTGAGCCAACAAGCCCTTCCTGGAGGTGAAGGCGGCCTTGCACGTCACACAGTAGTGTGTTTCCTTCACACCGGCGTGTGTTTTGACGTGTTGGCTCAGAGTGTACGGACTGCTGTACGTCGCCGGGCAATGGTCGCATGGAAATTTTCGTTTTATGTGTTTTCTATAAAACAATATTGTACTTTTGTTTACGGGTGATACATAATAAATAAAGATTTTTTTTTATTATTATTTAAGTAACTATTCTCAGTGAATTAAAAAAACTACAGATAAAAATCGATGAACAAATAGCATTATCCATATTTTTTTATTCACTTTCTAATACTGGTTATAAGGGTCGTACTATTAACGACATTCTTTAACTTTCTTCTTAAGTATAATTATACTTTTTTAATCCGACTGTCTGTTCCGCAGATTACTAAGTACAAACAAATACTAAACGTCAGCTTTTAAGCATCCGATAAAACTTTGAGAGACTGAAAATTTTCGAAACAAAAAACATAGGAAAGAATTCGTCCGTTTGTAGTTATTTAAAAATAAAAATACTTACATCATATGTGTCCGTAACGCACCCTGTGTGTTGTAGCTCTCTCCACACACACTACATGTGTGCAGTCTGCCGCTAGTCTTACTAGTGTGTACGCGCTTCAAGTGCTGTTGCAGGCCACTCGCGTCGCTGTAATAAATAACATATTATTTTAATATTCAAAGGATAATAAAATACTTAATTTATTAGTTAATGTCATTAAATATATTTCATTAATATTGATAAAACTAAGATAGTTTAAGTTTAAGGTAATTTTAGTTTTACTATTGTAACCTTACCATTTTAATCTATGTAATCAGGGGGTCGCTTTAAATCAAATATCCAATTTATATAATATAAAAAAACTCATACTTATATGGAATAATACCTTTAATATTAATCTTTTAAATTAAATTCCTAGGCGCCATATACAATGGACAAGTGATGTCATACAAACAGTCAAACACTTATAACCCTTCAAATATTAATTTATAGTGTAGAACAATTATACATAAAAAAGTACATCACCAAATTCTTAATATTTAACGAGTTTAAAGAAACAATTAGCCATTTAAAGGCAGACCTCACATGCAGCTACAGTTATAGACCAGGGAGCAGGACATTCAGGTCACGTGGTACATAATTATTATAAAAAAAATCTCCTTATGGAGGAAAAACGCCTCACAAGCAATACTATACCTTAAGTCGACTGCAATTGACGAAACAGGACAAATACATATGTCCCTCAAATGAAACTGACCAGAAATGCCAGCAATACGAAGTATGGTTAATCCATATTTAATAAGCCCGAAGGCTAAAAAAAAACAAGTGCTTCCGATAGAAGAAGCTAAACAGGCCATCCCCTGAATTCTAAAGAACCAATAAGCGAATACTGTAACTATACCACGTAGAACGTCAAACTAAATGTAAGTAAATTATTAATTATTAGAAATTAAAATAATGAATGTATTAATATTAACCTTTAGAACTGAATGTCTTTGGAAACAAATAAGCATTATTAATTGTCCAAATTTTAATATAATCTAATTCTAAAATAGTACGAAATGTCACAGACTATTAAAGTCTTTTGAATTGCCTGTCAACAGATGATTAATTTCTATGTAACACAATGTTGTGGCAAAAGACACCAAATGTCAATCTTTATATGCGTTGCCATCTTCCACAAATGAGGAGAGATGCAGGAGATATTAATATATTCTCTTATTTTGTATAATAAAACGAGAGTAGAAGAGCAGAACATCTCCATATATTTAACAAAATATTGAAATCTATGGTCTTTCAAATGCGGTGCTCGTTTGAATGACGAGACATACGCAGACTGCGCCTTCCTCTCTTTTGATGTATTATAAATTTTAATTAAATACTCACGTGAACAAACTCGCACACATATGGCAGGGCAGCGAGCGCGTTCTCGTGTGTTTACAAGTGTGGTGTCTCCCCGTCACTCTGACCCCGCAGCGCGAGCACACGCAGCGCTCCGCGTGGCGGGTCGTATGCGCCCTCAGTAACGCGAGGGACGACACGCGGAGAGTGCATAGTGGACACGAGTATTGACCGTTCGACTGAAATCGTTGGGGCACTTTGGGTCAATTTGTATAATGGGTCAGTTTTAATATAAACAAATTTTGTATAATGGGTCAGTTTCTAAATAAATATAAAATGAGAAATTCATCAACATGAGCAGGACTCCAACCTGCGATATGATAGTCCATCGCCGTGGCTCTACCACTGAGCTATCGTGTCGTTCCTCAATGGTGAATTTATCATTCTATAAGTAATCATCTTAATGAGGTTTCTTTCAAAATAATAACAAATATTTTTAATTAGTATTAATTTTCACTGTGCGTCGTTAGACTTTCGATGTTGCGTTGTTTTGTGTTTGAGTCTTTAATTAATTAATTTTTTTCTAAAACATGGCAACCCTTTTGTTTCTAATTGCGCCATGGCAACAAAACTCGGGAATTCCCTTTCTTACTAAAAATTATTAGTTATAATTTCACTTTGATTTGCTTTGTTTGAGTTCAGTTTCAATTACGTAGTGTGTTGTTTTTTTTAAAGGAATATAATAAATTAATATAAATATTTACGTTGTTTCCGGTTACAAATAAAGGTAAATATTTTTCCAATTTATTTATGTGTAGAGTTATATTATTTTTGTTTTTTTTGGTAATGGTATTTTCGTAACCCCGGAACCTGTCTTCGATCTTTACGTAGTTTGCTATAGAAAATCTTAATTCACTTTGCGTCATGTTTTTTTTGGAACGTAACCACGACGCAAAGTGAGATGGGTGAATATTATAATGTAGTTACTTAAAATTATTTATAAAAATGTCTAGTTGTGTTTCCTTGAAGTTAAAATGTAGAATATTTTTCTTATCCCTATATTCTATATATATCCTTATGATCCCGTAAGAACTGTATTGTTAAAAGATTATTAATTTTATATGATTTTAATTTCTCACCTCTTCATGTCTCATCATGTGAGCTTGATAAGTATCCTTGAAGAGAAATCCTAAAGCACAATTGTAACATTTGTATTCTGCTTCCAAATACTTCTTTTCCTTTCTTTTTCTTTCTAACTCTGCTTTCTGATCTTCTAAACTAAGAATTATCTTCTTTAAACTTTTCTTTTTGCTTCTTTTAACTCTCTTTGGAATTATAGCTTCATTATCTTCATAAGATTCTTTATTGAATTCATCATTATCCTGTTTGTCATTATCTTCATTATTCCGTTTATCGTTATCATTAATTTCATTTACAATAGAATCAACTGCATCATTCCTTAAATTGTATTGCAATAAATCATTATTTTCTTTACTTTTGTTCATTGTATGCCCATCATTATCCTCCCAATCATTATCAACAAAGTTATCATTGTTATCAAACTCATAATCATTAATCTCTTTATTGTCAGCGTGATATTGATTGAAATATTCATTAAATTCATCGGCTTCCAGTTTTTTATATTGATTGTCGCAGACGTAGCTATCATAATTGCTATATATATACTGATAAGTTTTAATATTGTGTTGTTGCAACATCTCGCACTCGTCTGGGCACACTACATGTATGTCCATGTCACTTTTTTGTAAGTTTAATGTACCATTTTCCCTGTAACAAATAGGGAGTATACAAAATAATTGTGACCAACTTATTAAATTAAATTATAAACATTATTATGGATAAAAATATAATATATGAATTTATGTTTCAAACATTATTTTTTCTATTCTTAAACCTTCATTCACAATGCGACAAAGTTCAACATCATTATAATAAAATAAAAATAGATATTTATTTCATAATAAAAAAAAAAGGTTTTATTGTGTCTGCATATTAATATAAAAAAAAATACTAAAGCTTTTAAAGGCAGTTTAGAAAAATATTACCTGAATAAAACTGGATATTCTATACTCCGCTTCAAACACACTGATTTAAATAGTGATAACTTGTTAAGCAAATGACAGCAGATATAGCACAGCTGAGAGTCAGGACACAACTGAAATAAAATTAATTTTTATTTGAATAAATATATCTAACATTACTAATAATCTAGTCTAATATTAACACGTACGTTTATTCCTACAACTTCTCTATACTTATCACGAGTTTCTTCATTGATTTCTGCATTGACGGTACTGTGACAAATAAAACACAGAAAACTAGACATTGTCTGAAAATTTTTATTATTTAAAAAAAATGTCGCACTTCTATTACAAGGTTAATAAATTATATGTAATTAGTCTTTTTTTAATATTTACAAAAGATATGTCAAAGGTATAAGTTGAATGGTAGGGTAACGTTCTAAAACAACAACTTGTATTTGAGCTTTTTTTCGTTTATTAAGATAAATTTTATAAAGTTAATATTCTTCTTTTTATTGGTTGCGATTTAAAAAAAAAATTATGTTATGCAATTTGTATTTCAACGTATTTTCTTCAAATGGTTCTTCTATCAATAGAATTTTAAATTTTTGTTTATGGCTGTTAGTTAGTGATGAGCCCTATTCGATAACATTTTTTGTGATATAATTATTTGACAGTTCTAAATATAAAAATAATTCCTAACATTGTATTTTTCACAATCTTATGAGAAAAATATTTTATTAATAAATTATTAATGTAAATTGATATTTAATGAACAATTGATCTAGGGCAATTTATTTTTAATTTTTCTTTAGAAAATAAAACAGCAAGGATGTAAATCAAAACAAAATCAGAATTTAAAAGTTCATACTTACTATATTAAGTATTTGTAAGCATAATATTTCAAGTTACGTAATAATTATATCGATATTGACAACATTGCTCGATGAAATGTCATTTGTAAATTGTAGTAGTATTTTCAATTTTCTGTTTGTAGCACATCACGCGTACTCATGTTGCACCGCGCGTCAGAAATTAAAATTTTTGTGCCTTGAAGCATAAAATTAATAAAACATTGAGTTTCAACATCTATTGGATGCAACGATTAAGTGCAGAATTGGGAACAATAAACTCTGGAAAACTGTTACAAACAGTGTGTGTTTAGACTTAATGTGCCCATGGTGTTATAAAGACTAGATTCGCATCGTAAAAATAAGTGTTTAATAATATAATTAGACAACTTGGCTGTTGTTGTGCCCTATCTGAGACGGTTGTGGTGATAATTAGCATTAAAAAATAAAATCCACTTTGGTTGCTTAATTTCGCATTGAACAATGCCGGTGCAAAATTACAAATGTAAATGTTGGTGAAATTGTTGATTTAATGAGCGATACTGAATCCGAGGGCTGTAAGTGTTCTGGTATGTATGTGTTAGGTTATTTATAATATATCGTCGCGTAATGTAAATGCCGTGTATTTATAATCTAATTATGCCTAAGTATTAGGTCACAAATTTAAAATAGTATGTGCTTAAGTGGCTTAAAAGATTCTTATAAGAATATCAATAAATAGTGAACCCTTTGACTAATCTGCTTATATTATATATAGAGAAGAATATGTTATACTGATTTATGGGATTGATGTTGTTAGACAAAGCAATGTAAATAATTTTTTAAATTATTCTATAGAACCATGTCAAAAGCATTTTTTTTATTAATGTGTTTTTAAAAAAAAGATAAGCTAATTATTAATTTAATTAAATATTTGTATGATGATATCAAAGAAAATACAGGCTTAAACTTAAGTTTACGATCTCGATCTATTTAATATCAGTAATTTATCAGTTTTTATCTTAGTTTGAGTCATATGTTTGAAAATGTTGCTTTTACTAAATATACTATATTATATGAATAATAGAAAATCATTGGTTCAAAGAAGGTTGTTAAGTGGTATAATAAATTAGCGAGACTGATAACAGAATGGACCCTGGCTTATAGTTAAAGATAAATTATAAAATTACATTTCACCACACTATATATTTTACACCATTATTCAGCTGAGTACAATATTATTAATTAATGTTTTTTTTATCTTTTTCTTTAATATATATCATGTATATCATAGTAGGTACATAGTTGTGGAAATGTTAACTAATCTACTGAATCACTTACTAATGAAATAGGTATTGCATTTGTAGTAATCTTATTAAATACTTTAAATCAACACATTACAGAATATGTTATCTCTTTGTGGTGAGGAGTTTCACATATATAAATAGAAGACTTTAAAAAAAACCCCGGGGAATAATTATCTCTTGATGGAATTTAAGGTGCAAAATATAAGAATCCATGAAGAGCCACTAGATCAATGGGTCATAAATACTCTAAAGCTTTATAAGACACCTATTCACCATATTTATAGTTTCTTTATAAAGTTTTATAATTAATTTCAATTAAAATATATATAATTGTAGGATATCAAATAGATTATTAATTATATATATATTTAATTAAATAGTAATTAAATAATATACTATTTTGAAGTTTTACATTTAATAGTATTTTGGAAGATTTTTTTGAGAGATTTTGTTGTTTGTTCTTTGTTGTGTTTAATAAAAACACTAGGGATGTCCGTAGTTTTTTTTTCATGAAATTTGATAACAAAGTCATTGTATGAAAAATTTTCTAATAAAATAAATGAATATAAGGGTAAAACATAAAATAACATCAGCACTGTCTTATAATGTTTATTTTACTTATATTACTTACTTTACTTACTTATGTTACTTACTTTACTTATGTTAGTTTTTTGTAATGTTAAAAGAAATGATTTGTAAGTTGAATATCAATTTTTGTCAGAATTGTAATTGCTTTACTTGGTTTTTCATTTCTGGTCTCTCTCTGCGGCAACTTAAAGCTAAACTATGAAATATATTTTATTAAAAATAAATACTGTTAAGAGCTCACATATTATATTTGAAGTGCACTTCACAGTTATAAATGCGAGTGGTTCAATTAAGGAGTAAGCTTTCCTCTGTATTTCAGAGCTATGTTGGTATTTTGTTTCAATTATTAATTATTATATTATTAATTATTATTATTCCTGTTATATTTATATTGAATTGAAATTTTGTACTCACAATAGCCTCTCTGCAGTTGAATTTAATGCTATTTGGTTTTATTACTACTTTAAAAGTGAATAGTTTATTGTCAAATAAAATTTTGATGTCGGCTCGGTATCCAGTATAAGTTTTAACGTCATAAATTAATCTTTTTACACTATACTTTGATGTGATGGTCTCTTGTTATGATATTTTCTTTTATTCTAATGTTGATGTTTAGTTGTATCTGGAAATATATGATACGCGGATATGAGGTACGGCAGTGTGAGAATTGTCTGTTCAGATTTTTGCTTACTCCTTTCTGGGAGTGTGTTTTGGGTTTTGTTGGTAACTAGGACAGCCATTTTGTACCACTTAAAATAGATCTTCGGTATGTAATATAAAGTATTGGATCCAATACTGTTCCTAGAGGACCAACAGTTTCTATTGTGTTCATATTAAATTTACTTCCTGTATTTGAAACATATATTCTGTTAGACGTAATTAATTGATACTTAATGTATCCGTTTTTTTTATAAAATATCCCGTTCAAAGACTTGTTAGATGTCAAAAACCGAGAAGCCGAAATCTTTCTCCTCCATTATTAAAAAATTTTTTTTTTTCAACCTGCCTAGAATTCGGTCGTTGCTATATAGACCATAGTAATTATTAGATATCCATTCAAAGTTGATGTCTTTTTTTGTTCACAATTGCTAAGATATATGATATTGGCTAAATAACGAACCTATAAGAGTTTTTTTAAGATGTTTTTCCACCTTCAAAAGTGGAATACAGTTATGATAATTATCATATTCAATGTAAATGGAGACTTATTCTTTGTCATATATAAAATTTCAGTTTTTTTGTGTTGTTTTTGTGCTACTGTTTAATGTTTTTTTTTCTCTGAGGATCGTTTTCAATATCGAATAACATTGCTATGTTTTTGACGTTAGTCGCTCCTAACGAGAGAAGCAAAAACATGTTTTGCTACAGTTTTCATTACCACTTATAGTCCCGAGATTATTTTATACCCAGGTTTTGTCAATGGATAAAGTCTTACATATCCCGGAACTTGCTTAATCTTATCCCTGGCGCTTGGAGCAATTAATAATCTATCTAGACAAAAATATTTCTCTCGAAATGGCTTCGGAAATTGATCTAAGCTGAACCTTGATTTTTTCTGCTATTAAAAAAAAAAGGTTATTATTGTACTACTAGTATTGAAATCTGTTCATCCGTTTAAGTTCAGACAAGATGCTACGAGCAGACGTTCCAACCTTCAATATTATAACCAGTTATTCTGAAACCGACGACTGATTTTTTTTTATCACATTTCTTTGTGAAATATTTCTATTTATATTTATTCAGTTTGTTTACTAAGATACTACAAAGGCATGTACAATATAAATGTTTTGTTAGTATTGTTTTTTCTTCAAAGCACGATTTGGAACCCACCAACGATGGAGCAGCTTTTATTTGTAGCTAACGTGTATACCAAACGGAAAAGTGGAAGCAAAAGAACACACTTGTGTAAATAATAATAGTAATGACATATTTTGTTTTAGTATTAACAATACCTAAGACGATAAACATTTAATATTAAGTAATGAAGGAGTGCTGGGTATGGTAGTGGAGGAATGGACAGGTAGAGGACGGCCGAAGAAAAGATGGATGGATTGCGTGAAAGACGATATGGAGAAGAAGGGAGTGTGTACGAGTACGATGACGAGTAACAGGAGAGTATGGAAGGAAGAAACATACTGCACCAACCCCAAAAGTGGGATAAGGGCAAGAAATATCAAAAAGGGCATTAAAAATAATAATAAGTGACGAAGTACGGGAGCTGTGACGTCACTATTGTACAAACAATGATGTAATGTTGTCCTTTCAGTTGTTGAGTGTAATATGTTCTGTGCATAAAGTTTACACGTTTCAATGTTTCAGCGTGAAATTATGCAGATATTTGATGTTAAACATTGTATACATTAACTGCAGATATGTGTTTATTATATGGCTGTTTTTATTTTATTTATTACTACAATATTATCAATTAGATCTATTAATTGATAAGTAAAGTTTTTTTTTAATCTTTTAATTATTGTATTGTTATTATTACTGTATTCTGAAATATCTATGCATCTAAATTTTTGCCGATATGCCAATTATTGATAAAAATTTCACTCTACCCTCACAGTATAAGAAAGTGTGTTAAACAAATCGAAGTATTGTAGTGTGTTTTTAAATAACTTTTACGTATTTGTAAAACAGTTTGGTAGTCCACGTGTAGAGTCACAGGCAACTGTTAGTATGTTATAATTGATTCCTGTTAATAATTTAATAAATTGCTATTGTGTCGTCTCAGAAATATCACTTACTCCATTTCCGAGCAAGCGAAAATGATTTTAAATAGATTTCCATCCCAGATTATCACAGATTTTGCCAAGGAATTTTTCAATATGATTCCCATCACCTACTTCCTTCAGATGGAAGCCGGTTGCGGTCAGTCTAGATCTAGAGGATTTGCAAGGATGCAATATTTAAAATATCTTTTCTTCTACAATTATTAAGAAACAATCGGTGGAGGAAACCAAAAAAATCTACTAAACACTAAAAAAACTACACCTTCCTCTAAGACCGGAAACTGTAATTTGCCAGTTGCAAAATGTCTCGGCGGCGGTAACTCTTAACAAATATCCGTACGATCAGTAACATTATAATATTGAGAACGTTTTTTGTTTTGTAATAAATTTTCATTGTATTTGTTGAATCGGATAATAAAAAATAATGAAATCTGTTGATACAGCTGTTAGTTTTATCTTCTAACGCTGTTTATAAATACTACCAGGAGGAGTGTTTTAAAACTTTACGACTCGAAAATTGGATCAGTCTTGTTTCATGTTTTATGATACTTAATTTATATGTTATATGATACACTAATGTTTGTTTATTAACTAGCCTCTGCTCCTTGCGCCGCTTGCAATACAGTTAATAACTGGAGCGTAAGACCCAACTTTTTAATATAGCTATGAATTATCTCTATATACTGTTTGAATATGAAATGAGAAATAAAAAATATAATCTGTAAAATAAAGATACCAATGTCCTTTGTTTAATGTTGTATCAGCAAAGAAACCGGAACAGGTGAACCTTGAGAATAATCTGAAAAAGAAAGTTAAAATGAATAATATTGTAACAGCACAGGCAAATGAGTGCAATCTTCATTTGGGTCAGTTGTACCGCGCTTGATAACCGTTTTCCTGTGAAAAGTAATGAATGACGAATGCGTTTATTTTGGGTCAAATGTGAGTGCTAATAAGTTCTGACCCACTTATCAGTGTGATTAAAAAGCACCGGTTAAGAATTGTGGATGTATGATTAAAGTTGAAATTATCTAATGGGGTAGAGCTGTGATTGGTCGTATATCACGACATTAATCTATTCACCAATCAGAAATGACATGAGGTTTGAAAAAAAATAATTCTTTATGATCCCGAAAACAATATGGAGTTTTTTTGCGTACTATCTTTTGTAACACAGTCCTGTCTTTCCGTTTGTAGTATAATACCTTGGATCTAGGTTATGTTTGTAGCTCTGTTAGCTATACGTCCAGAGCTCTCAAGGACCGCCCCCCCCCATGGGGAAGATGTTAATCGGCAGTAAACATTGAAAAGGTCAGATTGTGTGAACAAAATGTATGAAATATTAAATAATACTGTTGTTTAATTCGTCCCTTACAAATATGGATTTTAGTTAGATTTTAACTGATTGAGAACTATTATAAAGACTTGGCCAAATTGACGAGTCGCATGAGTATTATTATTATTATTAGTCTAAATTAATTAAATTAATAATTATGATTAATATTATACATTTTTTATGCAATTTAATTCTATAATATATATATATTTATATTATATATATATATTTATATTATAGGTATATTCAGACCGTTACAATTCTGACTTGACCTATCGAGGTCAATGTATTCATGATACTAATATTATTGTCTGATTTGTGTCGAAACAAGATATTTAGAAAATCAAGAGTCATAAACAGATATACAGTAATCCCCCCTATAACACGGTAGATTCGTTCCGCGTTATAGGAAAACGCGTTGTAGGATTTTTTTTGTATAACGCGCTCATATGACCGTATAAAGAGTTATCTCGTTAAAGGCGGTCTACTTAATTTTATTTAATTTTATAACAACGCAATGTATAAAGCTAAACGAAATTAATGATGAACTGTAAAAAATTATTCTAAATTGCATAGTGTAGAAATATAACCTGTTAAATCCCCGCGTTATATGAGGGAAAACACGTGTTATGCGAGGGACTGAAATCGCGTTATAAGTATACCTTGTTATAGGGAGGATTAGGTACTGTTATTATCTAGTTAACAATCAATCACCGCTTGTATGAAATATCATCGAGGTTCGATTAGATAGTTTTTTTTTTTGTGTTGTCAAAGAATATTTTCATAAATAGACCGGTTAAATCGGATTTTTTTAGATGTTCCGTTCCGTTTTAGACCCAAAGTTCTAAAAATATTTTTTGCTAAGTGCACAATTTTTTTATTAGTAAACCGTTCACTGCTAAGACTGACAGACAGTTTTTTTTTATATATAATATAATTGCTATCATTATCACTATCAAAACTCACAATTCAGTATTCATTCACCCGAAAGGTCAATTATGCGTAGTATTTTTGTACGCGTATTACGGATTACAAAGTTGGATTGAATATTAATATCTTCACGGATTGGACTCTAACATTGTATATAGACTTTTATCTTTAAAGTAAACAATTATAATAAATGTGGGCTATTTTTTATCATTGAAGCTGATAACATATTATGTTATGTATGTTATATAAGAGTTAATTTTTAATGTCATTTGTCACATGTCAGATCTTTCTGACATTAAAAAAAAAACACTATTTGATTGATTCCCCTCGAGAAAGTGATTATTACCCCTGATGCTGAAGACGTTCTTCCGTAATTCTTTTTTTCTTTTTACATTTTAATTATATTTACAAGAGCTCGGATTTGAATCTGAAAAAGCCTAAAGACCTAACAGATAATGTCAACATTCTTCAGCCCCCAACCGATCAATCACATTGTTTATACAACCACACAGCTTTATCTTATCACAGTGTACTGATTATTACATGAAGCTCCAGTATTGGTAGATAACATTACTAATAATAAAATTACTTCATATTTTATATTAGAACTAATTTACTTCAATTGTTGTATTAGTTCGATAGTTTTACTCTGTGACACAGATGAATGAAGTTGACGTATAAACTCGTATGTATATACACATAAGTCTGTCTTTACACGGAAATTGGTTCCAGAAAAAAACGTGTAAATAAAAACCGTGTAAAAAAAGACATTGATCGTATGCAAAAATAGGTGATTGGTTCCTAATCTCTAAAACCTATTAAAAATAGTAAAAAACAAGGATTTTTTAAGAACAAGTATTCATGTTTATTTAATTAAATCACATATACAATGTTTATTTTTACAAGCATAGTGAAGATTATTCACAAAATATTAACACATTTCAATTGCTCTGACCAGTAAATTTGTTTGTATGCACAAAAAGGGAATTCCCCTAAATTTGTAACATGAACATATTTCGCAGAAATTAAATTTGACAAAAAAAATTAAGCCCAAAAAATTTTTAACGTGCTAAATGGAATAAAATCGTGTAAAAAAATTAAAAATATTTTATTTTCAAACCGTGTTATTTCAAAACCGTGTAAAAACAGACTTAGGTGTACTCGTATTTCGTTCATCAGGAAACCCTTTTTTCAAGTCTCGGAGTTCCAAGACATTTTAAACTTTGTATTCGATAAAATATTCTCCAATACATCGTTGTACGTCACACGCAATTCCCCAAACGCAAATGTAAATTTATAATAGTAAAAAAATATATATTTTCATTGTGTGGCTACAAATTACACTGGCGCTTGCCAAATTTCATGGTTCTAGGTCATGGAAATACCCTATAGGTTCTGATTTATTTCTGAGCGTATTTGTAGCGTGTTATATTTTTTTATTGCCTTGTCCCATTACCTATTTTCTTTATCTTCAAAAGTATTTCAAGTTTTAATGTTTCAAAATTTGGACACAATACATCTCTATAAAAAAAAAAAAATTGTTGGTGTACGGCTTAAAAATTCAAAAATGGCTGCACCAATTGAGCTCAAATTTTGATGCGATATATAACCTATTTCAGAGATGGTTGTTATCTTTCTTGTCTTATATTATTTTATCTTTTGTAATTGTAATTTTATATTGTAATTGTAATCGATCAATTCACATTTCCCTCTAACACGAGGAGTTCTGGGCACGAGTTTGAAAATGGAACGTATCCGCAACGCGGTCAACAATTTTGAAATTCGAACGTTTTGAACGCTTTTCGTCGATTTAGTTTTGTTTTTTTTTTCGGTATTTTTGAGACAAACGCAACACTACAACCATCTTAATAAAATATACATATATTATATATTGGATAGTGTCAGTGTAAAATGTGTTTGTAGTATATATTTCGTTTTTCTCTACTTGCTAATATAAATATGAAGTACCTCAAATCTTATAAACCTCAGTTCGAGCAAAATTATTCAAAAGATATACAAAGTTAGCTGATATTTAGTTTTCAACTTGATATAAAAGTGAAAAGGGATACAAAGATAGACGATTTAATGGCTCTTTAATCTTTTCTTTTCTCTCTACAGCCACGGTACAAAAGAATACATACATTTATTCATGATATTTTTCAGTATTGATTTCACTTTCAGTATCGAGACGTGTGTTTATGACGTGGTGTTTGTCCGTTTGTATTACCAATATTGTAAATGTTAAAGTTTGTACTATATGGATTTGTATGGAATTTTGCATTAAAATTACAAGTTTTTGGTAGTAAGGTTCCCATGGGACAATAAAATGTAAGAGTTAGTTCAGGAGTCCCTAAAAGGGACATCATTTCCAGAGACAAAATAAGACTACTTTAAATAATTCGTACGTTATAAAAATAAACGCCTATATATTATAGTTATCTCGATAATGGATGTGGCCTTGTTACATATTATATGTAAAGAGTGTTTTCAATGTTATGTTTGCAGCTCAGTTATTTACTGTTTACATTTTAATTTTCTCTAATACTAAGGCTTTACATCTATACGGGTAGGTTTTGAACTTGTGACCTCCGGGGATCGTTGTCACGTTCCAAACTGAGCTATTGTGCCCATACTATTCATGTATATGGCGTTATGTTTATTACAGATTTTTGTTTTGGTTGTAGCGACATACATATATATATCTATATATATATGCAGTAGCTGGCCGTATCAAATGTAAATAATTTATTATCAAACTAAATATTGTTATTGGACAAGCTCACTTCCCAAGGTCGCGTGAGATAGTGGGCTGCTGTTATCATTATTAATTTATACTATTATAAGTAGTAGTAGTAGTTTGTCAGTTTACATGTACCGAGTAATCTATGAAATTTATACGGATTATAAAGACATTTATAGAAAGCTACGATATAATAAGAATGTAAATTATTATGTGAATACCTCTATTTTAGGACTTATTGAGCGAAGCGAGCGGAGCGCTCTATGTGAGACTTTTTGCATTCCATGTCCGGGGTTGGCTTGGAAACGGCTTTACCGATGTTCATGAAATTTTGCATATTTATAACGATGGTTTATAAAAAAAAGTGAAAAAAAACTCATGTCGTTGAGGAATAATCACCAAGATTGTCAGTCCCATAGACTTGAATGTAAAAAAATTTCGCTATGTGATATTTGATTATTCTATATTTTTTGCCTGTCGGTTACTCGGAGATGGGTTACTCGCTTCGCTCAATTTGCCGCATTCTAACGACATTGCGAGGGTAGCGAGTCAAAATCGCGCCGCTAGTTTCAAAAAGTATTTTTTCATATATCTATCGGTCAGCTATCTTCTTCAGCAGTTATCTTTACTATTAACACTCAACAATATTATGTATTTCTGTAGAAAGAAGTAACAGAGAGTCTACTACTTCGCTCGTACTAGCACTACTACCGCGCTACTACCGCGCTACTACCGCGCTACTACCGCGCTACTACCCTGCTACTAACGCGTAGTAGTCTAGTACTCAGACTACTACCGCTGTCCACTGTCTTTTGTCATCACTATATATACAAGAGCGTTGTTTTAAAATTATCTGCAATTCAATATTGACTGTTATATAATGTTTATTATAATATATAATGATGATATGTTTGTTTATCCTTTCAGGTGTCACCTTTCCATTCCTCTCCCCACCATTCCATAAATAAACGCACTGCCAAATATTTAATATATATATATATATGTATACTATATGATAATACCTTTACCATTCCTTCAAAACCAGTGTCTTTATTAGTGATAATAGTTATTTTTATATAATAATAATAATAAATTCTATAATATTAATAATTCACGCAATAATATTATTAAGTATATAATTTTTTTCAATTGCATATAATATATAAGTTTCATAATTCTGTATATTGTAAGAAAACTTTGCAAACTATTCCGATTAAGTCACAATTTGCAGTTTGTCCCTTGTATAACTTTGCAATCGGTTCCGATACAGACATACTTTGCTGTACGTCCCTATAAATATAACAAAATGATATAACAAATCACCAATATGAGTTCATCTCCAGCTGTAGAGACATCCACCCCCACCGCTACCCCCTCCTCCCCCGCCCTAAGGGCACCAGACTACCAGTTCCACACCTCCACGCCGAATTACTTAAAGGTAAGTTTTCTCAATATTTTTATAATTATTTAAATGTTTATAACGCATTGATAAATGAAAGATTCATGTCGTAAAATAAATAAATTATCACTGAATGGAATCAATTAAATGGTAAAGAAATAGAATGAATATAGTTAATTTTAAATTTACCAACCGTTGTTAGACTCGGATCAAATCACAGTTAAATAACCATACATTTTGTATGTATTTATATACATTATTTTATACCTTATACACTATTTTATTAAAAGAAATACAAATATACATGAAATAACAGTTTTATACAGATATATATATGTTTTTTTAAATTAAAATTAATTTATGTCACAACTTTTGAGACTTTTTTGTTCTGTCTTGTTGTTGATACAGTCAAAGAAATAATATATATGTATATGTATACATTTCCAGAAGCAGCACCAGCCCTTGAGCGTTGTGCTGTCAGCTACAGCGCCCTCCACCCCTCCTACATACGGTTAGTACAATACTATATATTTACCCCGACTTTGCCTGCGTGGACTACTTTTTTAAAGGCTATTTCTAAAAGTCAATGTGATGTTATGTGCCTATAGCCATCCTCAACAAATTATGTATCAATACGAAAATATTTTTTTGTTCCTAAGATTCTAAAGCTCTCCAAAAAACGAATTATGTTTTAGCTTTAATATATAAGTAAGGAGATAATCTTTTTCATTGACTTCATAAAAGAAAAATTACAAACTTAATTCAATAAAATTTGTAATATTATTACTAATATGCTAATTTTTATTTACGTAAGTTTGAACGTAACAACAATTATTAAAGCCTTGATGTGGTGTGTGTGATGTACAATTAAGTAATAATTAACACTAAACCTACCAAGTACCGGTCAAATTGACCGTTCTTAAACTTTTGTAAAACTTACTCATTTTTAAACGTTATAATATCGTTATCAGACTACATGAACAATTCTTAGAATATGCATATAATATTTTCTACACTCTTTACTTTTAGTTATTTCTATTATTACCTGCGTTATATAGTAAAATAACTTTGAACTACCGATCAATTTGACGGCGTGCGTTAGAACTGGTATACAAGAATTGACGGTAGGTTTAGTGTTAAATGTGTATAAAAAACCTTTGCTATCTTTGTATATGTTTGAAAGCCGCGAAGATCTTTTCCCAGTTAGACGAAATCGTAGTAAAAAAAATTAATACAAATTTACATAAGAAAATAAATTATATTTATAATACAAAAAATCCGCCCCCGGGTGGGCTCGAACCACCAACCTTTCGGTTAACAGCCGAACGCGCTAGCCAATTGCGCCACGGAGGCGATGAGAGGGAACGCGAAATAGTGTCACCTATATTACAAATCTTCTTTATATTCATTTCTATATATTAATATTTAAACGTGCTCGCTTAGTGGTTAACATATTGAATCAGGATTGTTTATTAATTACGACTAGTTAAGATTATATTAAGTTGTAAATTCGTATAAAACTAAATGTTTTGTATGTGTGTGTATACGTACATATGTAAATTGTAATTCGTTTCAATGTGATTGTTACCTCATTCCTATATTATTTGCTTGCTTGTTCCGATTTTCAAAGTACCTTGAAGGGCAACTTTTCATTTAACACTAGCTTTAGTAGTTATAGTTGTAATATAAGTGTAATGCATTCCAGGAGAGCCGACCCTCACCCCCCCGCCGCGCTCCCCGGGCGTCCCCCTCGCGACACCCACTCCGGGCTGCGGGGACCGAGCACACCCGCCCGACGGTACCTCCTCAGACAAGGTATACCACACACAAACACACACACACACACACACACACACACATGCGCATACGCACAGGCTACATGCGCCTAACACAAGGGTAGTAAGATAGTAAAATAATACGTTTATATTTGACGTTGTCTTGGTCGCGTGGTTAGTGACCCCGATTGCTGAGCGAAAGGTCGTGGGTTCAAATCTCACGGGGACTAAACTCCGCGTGAACAGATTGTGTCTGTTATTTGTGTCTTAAACTCTCCAGACACATTCAAGTGCTTATTACTAGTTAAAAAATAAATATACATCGTGTTCTTATAAGGAACCCCCAAAAAATCCGTAATCAACTCTTAATGGAAATTTGTAAACATATAAATACAGATTGCCTTGATAATAATTATTGTATTTGACGCTTATACTGACATATACTGATATATACTGATATATACTGACATATACTGACATATATTGTGTATACGTGAAGGTGATACACGATTTTTAACAGTAAACCTACCAAGTACCGGTCAAATTGACCGTTCTTAAACTTTTGTAAAACTTACACATTTTTAAACGTTATAATATCGTTATCAAACTACATGACAATTCTTAGAATATGCATATAATATTTTCTACACTCTTTACTTTTAGTTATTTCCATTATTATTACTGCGTTATATAATAAAATAACTTTTAATTACCGGTCAATTTGACCGCGTGCGGTGGAAACAGGTATACAAGAATTGTCGGTAGGTTTAGTGTTAACCGACTTCTAAAACCGGTGGTTCTGTTAACTAAAATGGCGATATTTTTAGTTATTTATTTTAATTTGACTTGTTTTTTTTTATTATTTGTGAGCTAATTCGGTAGGATATATATCTGGCGTTGAGTTATCCTGATATTACAATAAACTATATTAAAGGCGAATATTTTGCTAGGGTTGTCACAAAAATATTCCGTTTGAAATATTTAATATACAATATTCTATACATATATAATATTTTGTATAAATTGTTGTATTTCGATTGTGGTTTGCGTTAGAGCAAGTTATCGGTCGTTAGTTGTTTTGAACACGTAAATAATTAAGGCAGTATAATATATTCCTTCATTGTAAAAATAATTTATTTTACTTGTCTCTGATAAAAAAATATGGAATAAAAACATGTCAAGGGGACACCCGGGTTTGAACCGGGGACCTCTCGATCTGCAGTCGAATGCTCTACCACTGAGCTATATCCCCGTGTTAGATTTCATCAATTATCTTGAGATATCCTAAAACAATAATATCACACGAATTACACCCTCAAAATTGTATGAAATTTTGCACGCAAATAAATTTTAACCTAGAAAAGGACAGAATAATTTTTAAGCCGAAAATATTAATTTTATATATTTTTTCTTGTATCAGTAGTCCTTAATTACAGATGTGCGAATCTTAAGGTAAAATTTTGTTAAAATATATATTGACTAAATCCCCCCTCTCTCCCCCAGTCATCAGAAACAGCAGTGGGGGGTGTATCCCGTACCCCGAGCACAGCTCTATCACGGAAGGAAAGCTACAAGGCACAGAGGCAGCACTACAGGAAAGAGAAGAAGAGGGCTGCCTCTGCCTTGTTGCACTCTATAGAGGATCCCTCCGTGGTTGTGCTCGCTGACTGGCTCAAGGTAATGGACTTTATTCATATGGTGTTAGGGCTCATTTTACATGATCGTGTTTTGATTAAGATTCTTTATTCAAATATTGACCTTATTAATAAAGACATAGAAACTAATATTCCGTGTACTCATTTTGTGACATTTTTATATTTGAATTTAGAATATTTTGCATTCTAATAGTTGAAGGTTTTCATATAGACATGAAGGATTTTGAGTCTTATTTTGAACGGAATAGAGTTTAATTCACTGTGTATATTAGTGTTAGGATATTCTAGAAAAAATACTATTATTATAGTGTACTGAGAGTGAGAGAGTATGAAAACTATAGATATATTGCTTGCTTTCAAAATCGTCTTCATTATAATGAAATAGAGTTAAAATTTTAATGTACAGGTCCGAGGATCTTTGAAATCGTGGACGAAGCTATGGTGCGTTCTGAAGCCCGGGTTGTTACTGCTCTATAAGAGTCCGAAGGCCAAAGTAAGTATTAATAATATTGTTATTGGTGGTTAAGAATGACCTAGGTGTACTTAATTGACTAACTAACTAGACTCAAAGAAGATGCCACCCTCTCGAATGATGATATGATAGAGAGAGATGGATGCTCAGTTTTTCATACATTTCTTATCCTATTTTCTATCATCCCTCCCTTTTCCTCTGAGGTGCTAGATGTACCAATATTTGTCTTCTTATATTAATAAAAACATGATCTATTTTAGTTTAAATTTGATCGGAGCGTTCGTGTTACAATCAGTATTACCGCATATATTAACTCCCCCCTCCAGCGCAGTCACTGGGTGGGCACAGTGCTCCTCACCTCCTGTCAGGTGATAGAGAGGCCGAGCAAGAAGGACGGCTTCTGCTTCAAACTCTACCATCCTCTGGAACAGAGCATCTGGGCACCGAGAGGACCCCATAACGAAACTATAGGTAATTAACTAAATATGCAATCTTAACCTCCTAAGGCCCAAGCATGTTTTTCTTTAGGTCAGAGTAATAGCCCAATGTTCTTCTACAAGTACATAATGTGTAAAGTACTAACCGCCCAAACAAAAAATGTCTTAAAAGTCTATATAACCGTAGTTTTTGTATCTCAATATTTTTTTATGGTATGTATGGCATGGTAAACGATGTGTATAAGCAATAAAAGTGTTAAATTATTTTGTACTCATAGGAGAACATTCGGCTGCTGGTCCAATAGCAGGTATGCTTTTTATGTTCTCGTAGGATGACATTGGGCTGATAGATGAATGAAAACATTTTTGTTTTATTTATTTTGAAATCAACAAAATCAACAAATACAAGTCTTACGAGCTAAGAGATCTTTTTTTTTCAATATCTATTAAATCTACTTAAAGAGAACAAAAACTACGCAAGTAGTCGCTCATCAGCTGAATAAAAATCATGAACTTAAAAAAAAATATCATTTTCTTTTCAAATTGAATAAATTGTAAAGAAAAAAAAACAAATTGTCGCTCATATCGTAATCAATATGAGCATATGCTTATATAAAATTATTCTTTAACAAAAATCAGTTTGTGAATATAATTATTAAAATCAACTAGAAATTTAACATCTAACCCGAGTGATAATAAAAAAAACTCTTTCTTTCTCTCAGAAGTAAAACATAAAGTAATATTGCATGTATTACATTGAACACGAGATTTTTTGTAGTGACAATGTCGGCACCTAGACTGCTTTACTTTAAAAAAAGGTCTTTCTAATGACTTGTGGTCTATTCACAAGCACATACCGCCTCTCTTATTTTGACCACCTATTACATACGTCCATATCTTCTCTGGCCTCAACAGAAGATAATAACGCAACAGCTTTATTGTCATACCACTTTGTGAGTGCCATTTTTTTATCCTTTTTAACCAGCACCAGGACATTTCCTCTGCCACGATTTTTAAGGTCACGGTCGTCTAAAAAAATATGCCTGGAAGCTGCAAGTATCATATTTTTCATAATAGTACCAGAACATTATATTCTACTGCTTCAAAGTTCATCTACCAATTTAACGCTACTAAAATACCTATCGAAATAAAGTATATGACCCGGAACGAGATTATCAGCTAACGTCAAAACGGCTTTTTCTCTGGTATAATATCGACTCGCCACCTTTTCTCCCAATACATGCGCAAGTTTGGGTAGTTTAAAGTAGCCATTAGTAATTGCAACATAAATATAGCATTCTAACAGATCAAAGTTTAGACTTTTCCCAGTAAATTTAACCGCTGTTTGATTATGTATATCAAATAAAGGATCGCCACATCTTCATCAGAAGGTGTTAAGTCTTCTATATCAGATTCTGCTAATAATTGTTCTGTATTGCGTCCGCAAATCTATAACCAAGTGTATTTATTAAGAAAGATAACTGAAAGGCGCTGACTGATTGGTGAAGACGTTACGTAGCATATAAGGGGTAACATAGGAACAGTCAAACTAACATACATTTATACCAGCCTACATAATGTAATCTGATAACTGCCCATTGTCCTTTAGCACGAACATAAATATATGAGCAAATGTTAGACTTACGGCCTACTGTTCTCACACAAGAACATAATCATGGAATGAAAGATAAATATAGATTGCATTGATTTTAAAGAAAAATACATACATACATGCATGATTTTATATTTTATATTGAATTTAAACATATAACATGAACATGAAACCAATAGATTATTAAGATATTCTGATATTTAACTAACGGACACGACGCGTGCGCTCCATGATTGACAGATAGGCATCGCAGGACATCTTAACTCCGATTGGTTCCGCTCAAATACCAAAAATAAAATGTCACTACCTATCCAGCAATCATATAACAGAACCAAAAATAGTCAAACGGCGGCAAGTTTTGAAATATGAAATAGTTTGTATTATGTCCTCACTTGAGGACACTGGGTCACGAGGACATCACAGGATAATTTGAAGTTGGGCGTAAATCAGTTCCTTGATATGTACTTGAGAAAGTACATTGGGCCTTAGGAGGTTAACTTTGCTTCTGTCTCAATTTTGCTTCTTAACGTTATCTTTATCGTGCTTCTGCTTGTCCATCTTACTTATGTTTGTGATGGGTTATGCTAAATATGAATTTGATAGACTTATTTGATACATATAGGCATTTAAAGGTTGTAGAGCCTCACCGTAGTCATTTGACTGCAGCTGGGGTATCTCCTGGGGTACATTTTTTTTAACTTTGGGCTGCCCGTCGTATGATGGACCGGCAAAGTATCGCGTTTTGTGTTTAATGAGGCCAAGCGACAGCACCCGCTCCACTCTAAATGTGGACTTTTGTAACTTCAGGGGAATTCATTCTAATCTAAACGCCGTCCACTACCACCTTGAGACTCCTTTGACTTTGAGGCCTCATTGTTTTTGTCGGAGACGCAGATATCTCAACCTAGCGACACAGCGTACCTAACATACCCTGGGTGTAAGCTAGAACATGATTTTATACCACACGTCGGGGTATCTGTGTTCGTAAGGGAGGATCTGCTACAGTCGCCTTCCGATTTGTTAAGGTCGGGACCTGTCTGTACTCTGGCTGCGCGTGGGCATGGACTACCATGTCAGAGTCTACGCGTGCCTTTACAGGTCTCATAGTGGTAATGCATAATGTCTATTTCAGTACTCCTACCATCAAGGCGTAGTCCAGGTCTCGAGGAAACGTGCTCTTGTTCATCCGATCCCTAAAAAGATGATTTGATCGGCCCCACCTAATAACAGACTAATCGCCATTACCTCTCTTCTCTCCAAAGCTACGGAGAGCATCATTAATCAACAGCTCCTAACATACCTCGAGGATCACTAGTTGATCAATGACCGGCCATGCGGCTTTCGTCATGGTCGATCGGCTGGGTATCTTCTGTTATATTTTTTTACGTACCGTTGGACAACTGTTAATGAAAACAAGGGAGAGGGTCTTTCAGTTAGTTTGGATATGCCAAAAGCCTTCTATCATGTATTGGACAAGAGGTTTCTTTCGAAGCCATCTCCCTATAAGCTTCCCGGGACTTATACAAGTGGCTCCACAGCTTCCTCACTGGGTGGACCTTACAGGTCATACTTGACGGTTTTTGCTCGGACCCCATATGCGTGACTGCTGCTGATATGCTGTCTTCTATAAAGACCTTCGTGCCGATGGTCTCATAATGGGGTCTACCTACTGAACCTCATTCCGTATAATCCCCAAAAACCACAAGTTTTTGCGTTTACCACTAAAAAAACTCATTTGCTGTATCTCCACTCTTCGAGAGTACTCCTTTCAATGCCTCGCCAAGTATCAGTATAGTGGGTCTCAACATTTCGAGCGACTTTCAGTTTCGTAGTCATCTGGAAAGCAAGGCCAAGTTGACCTCAATAAAACGGGGAGTGTTCCGAAGTAATATTTGATCTGATGCCAGCTTCCGAATTTCATAACCGCGAAGCACGTCATCGCCTACAATACCATCCTTACCACCTGGTTTAGTAAGGCGATTAGTTCGTAGGCACCGCACGCTCGTTTACATAAAAAAGGCACAACATATAGAAGCATTATTATACTTATATTTGTTAATCTTAACTATGCTTCTGATGGGAATTCCTTAACTTGCTTCTGATTCTCAACCTTACCATGCTAGTGATAGAAAATATTAACCGTAATGAGTATTATAAGTGTGTGTGTGTGTCCCAGGTGCGGTGGTGCAGCCCCTCCCCACAGCGCACCTGATATTCCGCGCGCCCTCCCCGGCGGCCGGGCACTGCTGGCTCGACGGACTAGAACTAGCGCTGAGATGTAGCAATGCTATGCTGAGGTACTGTGGACTATGTATGTATTCGTGTGTGCGCGTGCGAGTGCGTGTGCGTGTGCGTGTGTGTATGTGTGTGTGTACTACAATATACAGGATATAATATTATATTGATATTAAAAGTTATTAAATCAGAATATATGTATATATTAATTGTAGATGTTCCCGCTCCCGTCCAGAACAAGCGGTTGAGGATACACCAGCGCAGACCAACATCTCACACGAGGAGTTGGAGAAGCATTTCAATGAGCACGGTAAGTGTACTATAGCCCGACTCGTCCTCGACTTTATAACTATCTAAAACAAATATCGTTAGTGTAATAAGTTAAAAATCGAGTCGGACTGTGTTTGATATAATATATATAATTTATTTGCTTTGTTACTAGGGTTAGGTTTTTCCATTCTCATATTTTGGTGAAGCAAATATATATAATATATATATATATTTTTTTTCTTTATATGCAGGTGTTTTTATTTGACGTCCTACCGTCAATTCTTTGAGCGTTGAATTTACTTTTTCAAAATATATTTTTTTATATAGATACTCTATAATATATTGTATTTTATTTTCCTTAACGAAAAACATTCTCAGTGTGTTGTTTATCAGAGATTTTAATAAATTTAATAATTTCTATACATGCACCTATGCTCGTATTAACAATATCATTTAACGCTAATTTGTATTTCATTCACTCGTTCTTTCAATTCATTTCGTCCATTCGTTCATTGATCGATGAAATAGTCTTAAAACTGGCCGAATCCCCGAGCATTTCCCCCCCACCCCTACTCTCTGTCGCCGACTACTCCCCGAGCAGCGTCCGTTCAGAGAGACAGAAAACAAAAATGAAATATGCCGCAAATAAAACTAAAAGTCTAACATCGTCGCCGTTCAAAATAGATTCTAATAAGATTCTAAAATGTTTTGAACTACCCAAAATTATATATGAAAAGACGCCCATAGAGGGTGGTCTCAAAATGCTCTTGAAGCGCAGGAGCTCAGCGCCATCTATGTCTAAGAACAGTCAAGTGAAGGCATTGAGAGAGTCCGGATCCAAAACGGATTCGGGGGATGATAAAGTGCCTGAAGTATTGTTCAGTTCGCCGGAGAACTTCTTGATAACCAAAACAGCGCCATCTGTTGAGAGGTTCGGCCGTAGTTTTGATATTTCAACATCTAGCGATGAGGGTAGTTACGGGTGAGTCAAATATACGTACGAATTATGTTTTTTCTTAAATTTTTGAAAGATATTGAAACGGAGTCTACGATGCAGATTTTTTTAATAATTTTTAACTCTGATTAAAATAACTCCCGCCGAAAATACCACTTCCATTCAGTGTATTCGCAAAATAATTGAGCGAAGCGAACGAAGTGAGCGGAGCGTTTTACTGGAGACTTTTTACACTCTTTGTCACGAATTGGCTCGAAAACTACTTGACGGAAAATTATGAAACTTTGCAATCAAAAAGACACACATTAGGTGAAGGTGCAAAAAAAAAATTTGAAAAATCTCCACAAAAAAAAAACTTTTTTTAATGTCATGTCAAAAACGGATATCCCATTGAAGTCAATGGGAAACGATGAGTCAATACACTGGGCTCGCTTCGCTCAATATGCAAACGCGGGTTTGTTGGCGCCCCTAGTAGACTTGAATATTTGCAAGCCTCTTTTATAAGTAACAATAAAATGTTATAGACATTCAATACACGAACGTAAATTCTCCCTAATAAACTACGATAACCTCCCGTCGAGTGTGTTCGAGGCGTCCCAGACGGAGAGGAGGGATGAGAGGTTGAACAACCAGAGCGTGTACCTCGCGGGGAAGATCGTTAGACGGGGTGAGGGTAGTGCTAGATGTACTGCTAGGATTGTTACTATACGGGTGTTCTTTTTTTAAATAACAATTAATATGAATTCGAATTACACTATGCAAATGTTCTTTTTTTAAATGACAGTTAATATTAATTCAAATTACACTATACAGGATGTTCTTATTTTAAGAGACAGCTAATATTAATTCGAATTACACTATACATGGTGATCTTTTTTAAACTTAAAGTTTCCTCAAAATCGTTTCAGCCGGTAAGTTTTAAAGATGTTAGGCACTAAGTAGATTTAATACATCACTCGTCCGGTCGTTGACCCGCCTGTTATTATATTTTGCTTCATAATCTCAATCCGCTCATAATCTTATCTTAAAGCTGTTAAAACGCATCACGATGTAAAATTCATAGATATAAGAGTTGAAAGTGAAATATGAAAAAAGTAAGTCTTTTTTTTCCCAGTTTTTTTTAAGAGAACTGTGATATTTGTACCTAAATAAGTATTCTCCAAAAAAGTTTGTATAAAAAATAAAGAAAGAAAATTGTATGCTCATGACATTTATCTATGGTATAGCTTTAAAAATATCATTTTGAGCCCGTGTTAATATTAGGGAATAATGCAATTTTGGTGTTCCCCCCCTTCCTCACAAAATGAGTAAATTTTCAGGAATGAAAAGTATATAATATGTCAAAGTTAATCAAACGCGAATAATATAACGTACATATACAAAATTCTATCAATAATTTTACCGCAACTCTCTAACAAACAAACTATATTATATTATTTATGAGTTCTGTATCGTATAACGAAACAGCAAGTTGCTTTAACATTTAATTAACAGATTCATTCGTTACTATTGTATGTATGACGTCACGTCTCAGTATTTGTAAAACCAAACCCAACTATACAACTACCCTCAGTACTTGTAACACCAAACCTAACTATACAACTGCCCTCAGTATTTGTAATACCAAACCTAACTATACAACTGCCCTCAGTATTTGTAACACCAAACCTAACTGTACATCTGCCCTCAGTATTTGTAACACCAAACCTAACTGTACAGCTGCCCTCAGTATTTGTAACACCAAACCTAACTATACAACTAACCTCAGTATTTGTAACACCAAACTTAACTATACAACTAACCTCAGTATTTGTAACACCAAACCTAACTATACAACTGCCCTCAGTATTTGTAACACCAAACCTAACTATACAACTAACCTCAGTATTTGTAACACCAAACCTAACTGTACAGCTGCCCTCAGTACTTGTAACACCAAACCTAACTGTACAGCTGCCCTCAATATTTGTAACACCAAACCTAACTGTACAGCTGCCCTCAGTATTTGTACCACCAAACCTCACTATACAACTGCCCTCAGTATTTGTAACACCAAACCTAACTATACAACTACCCTCATTATTGTTACACCAAACCCAACTATACAACTACCCTCAGTATTTGTAACACCAAACCTAACTATACAACTGCCCTCAGTATTTGTAACACCAAACCTCACTATACAACTACCCTCATTATTATTACACCAAACCCAACTATACAACTACCCTCATTATTGTTACACCAAACCCAACTATACAACTACCCTCAGTATTGTTACACCAAACCTAACTGTACAGCTGCCCTCAGTATTTGTAACACCAAACCTAACTATACAACTCCCTTCAATATTTGTAACACCAAACCTAACTATACAACTGCCCTCAGTATTTGTAACACCAAACCTAACTGTACAGCTGCCCTCAGTATTTGTAACACCAAACCTAACTATACAACTGCCCTTAGTATTTGTAACACCAAACCTAACTATACAACTGCCCTTAGTATTTGTAACACCAAACCTAACTGTACAGCTGCCCTCAGTATTTGTAACACCAAACCTAACTATACAACTGCCCTCAGTATTTGTAACACCAAACCTAACTGTACAACTACCCTCAGTATTTGTAACACCAAACCTAAATGTACAACTACCCTCAGTATTTGTAACACCAAACCTAACTGTACAACTACCCTCAGTATTTGTAACACCAAACCTAACTATACAACTGCCCTTAGTATTTGTAACACCAAACCTAACTGTACAACTGCCCTCAGTATTTGTAACACCAAACCTAACTATATAACTACCCTCAGTATTTGTAACACCAAACTGAACTTTACAACTACCCTTAGTATTTGTAACACCAAACCTAACTATACAACTGCCCTCAGTATTTGTAACACCAAACCTAACTATACAACTAACCTCAGTATTTGTAAACATAATAATTATCTAACAATATAATTTAATCTTCTGTTTGTTTGATATCTTATCTGTATCATCACTTGAGATATATAATGTAATTGCAGCTGGTAAATTAATTATACATATAATAATTAAATCAAACTACTAATACTTTGGATTGATTGATTGACTGACTGACTGACTGACTGACTGACTACTCGGCCTCGCATTTCCATCATTTGTTGAGAGTTAAGAAGTATATTATTATATGTCTATAGCTGACCCCCCCCCCCCTCCACCCCTACTTCGTGGATTGAAATACATACCAAGTTGAAGAAGAAGATGAAGATACTTAAAGAATATTACCAATTTTCAAGGTCTCTAGGTCTTACAGTTGATGAGTCAGTATGTAGATGGAAATGTCATATGTCATACTACATGTCATATATATATATATATTACGCTTAAAGATTATTAACAAACATACAAGCCTATATAGTAAGTAATGACAGGTAAAGCGAGCACTTAACTACCACCTATAATAACATACATATTGTATATGGGATGTCATTATATACATATATATATGTCCTATACCTTGCAGTACACACTATTCATAAACACAAGGATGTGCGGACATACGTACTGTTAAATAGTATATTTCGATTTATTAAACTCATATTAACAAACATATAGACAGAAAAACAGATGTTTATATAGAAGGGCTTATT
Organism: Melinaea marsaeus rileyi; assembly: GCA_918358865.1. NCBI lineage: Eukaryota > Metazoa > Arthropoda > Insecta > Lepidoptera > Nymphalidae > Melinaea > Melinaea marsaeus. Next base: position 4,550,309 of record OU911091.1, on the reverse strand, counting down.
ACGATAAATCTGGTATCGAAATAGGCCCTCCTGACACTTCCATTTTGACGTACACAAGTGATCACTGATAATGATTCAAAGTGGAAAAGATATAAATAAATAAATAAAAATAATTAAAATATATATAGATATATATATAAATATAGATTGTAATTTAGGTTAAAGTAGCAAAAATATAAATCAAAAATATCTAATAGATAAGATAGTATTATACAAATGTCACCGATACGTGTAGAAGATGGCTGAGTCCTGCGACTATGTCCGCGTCGACAATAAATTGTTAAAGTGACATTTGATCTTATGAAAGTCAGACTCTAGTTTCACGGAGAAGAACCGGCAAGAAACTTATTAATTTTTCGTTTTTTTTTTTATATATAATATAGAATAGAATAACTGCACCGCTACTAATTGTATGATATTTTCATATTTACAAAGAATTAAATAAATCTTATTTTAAATATTTCTACAAACGTAAGAAGAGTGTAATCTGATGTATAGTTTCAGAGATTACCAACTACATACATACATACAACCTTTCCTCCTTACATTTGTATAGATTACCATATGACAGGTGACGCAATATAATTAACACAAATGCCTCTACACACACACACACACACACGCAAACACCGACACGTCCGCACGCACACACTCGATACCCCTCACGCACACACACATACCTTATCACTATAGCATAATAGTATGTTAGTTAGGTAAGGACTTGACACCAATAAACACATTGTTTTGTTTTACCTCATACGAATATTGTGCATTATTTATAAATGAAAATGTGTAATTGAAAACGAACCAATGTCACAGTGTAATAAATTATATTAAAAAACGGTGTCGTAAAATATATAAATCAACTATGGAAAAGGATACGGAAATTGTGACGAATTTAAAGTCGAAGGGACGGAGGCGGTCGAGTCTGTTTTCGCTCCTGAAGAGGCAGAAGAAGCTGTCCCGGCAGTGTTCGGAGCCGGTCCGGCTGTCTAGGAAGTTTTCGGTTGATTCCGCCTTGACATTTAATAATAATAACAATAATAATACTCTTAACGGGGATGTTTACGTTCTGCCGGACTGTGGTGGGGGTGAGTTGCAATTTTTACGTTCCTGATTTTAATTTAATTTTTATATGTTATTTGTATCTACATACATGTCAATAAGGGTCATTTTCCCGTGATATTAATTATATTATCTACGTATCGATCTGTTATTTATTTATTTTATTTTTTTGGTTCATATGTAACACGTAACACAGATTAAATCGTCCTTGAGAGACTGCAGTACAACGAATACATAACCGCTAAATAAACAATTTAGTTACTATTTATTTTAACTAAATACCGGCTTACTTTGTCTCTAGATAATTTGTATATGTACGTCTCTGTGTTCGTTCTTATCTATCATTAATGGTTTTCATACATTTTAAATTATTGTATTGTAGTTTGAATGTTTACTATTACGTAAGTATTTAAAATTTATGCCGATATATCTAAAGATTTTGTTCATCTGTATAGTTCTGAACTAAATTTCAAACTCCCATTCCATAGTCCACCAACAGACAAACAAAAAAAAACATATAAATATTATTAAATATTTATTTAAAAACAATAACAAAAAACCACAACGAAAAAAAACATGTTAAGGTTATTATTGAAAGACCGCCAAAAAAAAAGAAACATGGCGCCGTTTCTAACATACAAGTGACATTTGTACTCTATTCTATCATATTTATGTTGTAACTATTTTAAATTTGTAAGATATTATATATTATTGAGTGAAAAGTGTAATTTATTAAGTTTTACGATAATTCAAAGTGTCTTTCGCGCTTAGAAATTTGGCAGTGGCACTAACACTAGACGGAAAGAATGCTAAATTGTTTTAATACTAGGACCCGCCAACCGTACGCTGGTGTTGGCGGGTGTTGAGCTGAGCCTCTCTCCTTTCTTCTTTTCTTGATAACTTTTGAATGGCTTTTTTCAATCTGTTTTTTCTATAACATCCACGTTCGGCTCAAACGTACATGAGAAAATTTTTAGCTAATTATCTCGTCGCATTCTGGAGACAATTAAACACAAAAAAAGGTCTCCCAAACGGTTAAGAGCTTCGCTTACGCTCAGCTCAATAAGATAGTGCTGTAATGTCGCTAAGTAGTATCAATACGCTTAAAATTTTGGTATTGACTCAGCTGATATCTTCTTTAACTAATTTAACAGTCAAACTATGCTTACATACCTCTAATGGATTATTTTCTTATAATTGTGTATAAGACTAGCTGCCCGTCCCGACTCCGTCTGTTATCCTTCAGCGATTTTTATATTTTTCAAATTTATTTAAATATTGAAGTGAAATTTATTTTGTAGATAATTTTAATATATTCTAACATGAATTCATTTATTCTTTCTCTCTTTCTCTCTCTCTCTCTCTCTATATATATATATATAATAAGAGTTTTTATAAATTTGACTGTTTACTGATTGTAGTTTGTTAATCACATTATTAATTTTGTTTGAATTGTTATTAAAGGACAAACTATATATAAGTATAGATAATCGTTTAATGTTTAAATCTATCACCAAATATTTGGTTGAAGTCTTAGTAACTAGTCGTCTATATCTCAACTAACATGAACAGAAGAGTTAATACCGAATGAATCACGAACACAGAGAACCAATGTGACAGAGGCAGTCCAAAGTCATCCATTAACCAGTTTACTATAGGCGAGGACAATACTACTATAACTTTTAGTTTGCTCGTACGAGTAGATTAATGATTGCTTAAGAAGCTATAAATTTATTATGTCCCTAATGAGTATATATTAATATGAATGTGTGTATGTATGTATATGTGTGTGTGTGTGTGTTTGTCTATGATCATCTTAATACAGCACACACAAGATAACAGATGAGATCTTTTAAAATAATTATAGCTAACACATAATCAGCTAATAAAGACGATGTATGGTTATAAGAATAAAATATAAAACTATTAATCCGAAATTTCTCCGTTCATTCATAAATTCACTCATCCAATAATTCACTCATCCAATATTTCACTCGTCCAATAATTCACTCATCCAATAATCACTCATCCAATCCATCACTCATCCGCTATACATGACAGTAGTTCTGTAGCAGCTAACCGCACCCACAGAGCTAGCCGGTGCAGCATCAGACACTGACAGCGAAGACCCTGGCATGCAAGACACACAGACGAGAGACGAGTCCGTCGTTAGGAAACAGGATATCCTAGCGAGGATTGACAGCTTATACATCGAGGATCCCGACAGAGAGATTGGAGTGGTGAGTGGTGGGGTCGGGACTCATTTCTTTCAGTGTATAAAATTGTTCTTACATTTGTAAATTATAAAAGAAAAGATTCGACATTTATCTTTTTTTTTTTCTAAATCAACTCAGAAATTAGAGACACCAGCGCTGGTTACTTTTAATCATCAGATGTCTAATCTAATCTAATCTGTAAATCGCTTTATCCACTTGTATCTTGTAGGCAGGAGAGTTAGTTGAGGAGGTCGCCGAAGAAAACAAATCCCTACTATGGTTTCTTTTAAAGCAAGTACGTCCAGGAATGGACCTGTCCAAAGTAGTCCTACCCACGTTTATATTAGAGCCGAGGTCGTTCCTGGATAAGCTCTCGGATAACTACTATCACGCAGATCTATTATCACAGTGAGTTTTTATTGGTATATCTCGAATATATTTGGTGACTTCAAATAGTCTTATCTAAATGTTTTCTTGTGAAAATTTAAGATTAAATTATATACTTATTTCTAAATTCAATCCTCGATAATAATGTAATTATAGTAATGATGATAAAAACTAAATCAAGAAATCACTCATTAAGGGCTTGTGGAAATTCACTCAATCAATAAATCACTCATTCAGAGATTGTAGAAATACACTCAATCAATAAATCACTCATTCAGAGATTGTCTAAATTCACTCAATCAATAAATCACTCATTCAGAGATTGTAGAAATACACTCAATCAATAAATCACTCATTCAGAGATTGTCTAAATTCACTCATTCAATAAATCACTTATTCAGAGATTGCCTAAATTCACTCATTCAATAAATCACTCATTCAGGGATTGTTGAAATTCACTCAATCAATAAATCACTCGTTCAGAGATTGTCTAAATTCACTCAATCAATAAATCACTCATTCAGAGATTGTCTAAATTCACTCAATCAATAAATCACCCATTTATTCCAGGGCACAATCTTACGACGATCCGTACCAAAGATTCAAAGGCGTCCTAAAATGGTATCTGTCCGGGTTGTATAGAAAGCCTAAGGGTTTAAAAAAGCCATACAATCCTGTGCTGGGTGAGACGTTCAGATGTTGCTGGAGACACACGGACGACGACACCTACACCTACTACATCGCCGAACAGGTGAGGTGACACGGAGTTTATTGTTTCTATCTTCTCGCAGACACTGAAATTTCTTTTTTATTATTATCTGTGGCCTGGTGGGTCCTTTTAATGGATAATCTATTCGGAAAATAGTTTTTTTTTTACCTTTAACTTTCACTTATCAAGCAAATATACCCCTTATAGTAATTCCAGAAGTCATCCCCACTTTTTTATTCCAGGTATCTCATCATCCCCCCGTATCTGCCTTCTACGTCTCAAATAGGAAAGACGGATTCGTAATAGAGGGCAGTCTTCTCGCAAGGTCTAAGTTTTACGGTAAGTATTCGCATTTACTAACTTTTTCCCGTGACTCCGTCCCACAGGTTTACCAGTTACGAAGATATCGCACCAAGACAAGTGTTTAAATATCTGCCATTTTTAAAATACTTGGTCTAGTGCCTTAAAAAACAATTTAGAAATTATCAAACACTGTAATTTTTTATTATGATAATTGTTTTTGTTGATAATAAAAGAAATGATAATTAATTATCAACTTTTAATACTTTATCTTAACAGTAATAATTCTATATATCACATTCATCAATTCTATACAGACTTGTAGATAATAATAATATATTTGTACTATATTTTAAACTAATAAAAAAGAATAAAAAACATATCATATAAATTAAAAAAAATATATTTATACCTTTTTTTTTAATCTAGCCTTCGAGTAAATATTAAAAAAATGTAATTTTTAGGTAATTCAACGTCAGCTATACTAGAGGGTTGCGCCCGTATCCACTTACTGAACTGGGGAGAGACTTACATAACGACGGCGCCCTACGCGCACTGTAAAGGGATCGTTATCGGGACTCTCAGTATGGAACTAGGGGGCAAGGTACGATCAAAAGTTCACTCAATCAACGCTTCACTCATTCAATGATTTTTTATATCATTTTAATAAAATTATTAATTCACTTTTCTTATTCACTCGTCTGTCAGGCATTTATTTAATATTAAAATATTTAAAATGAAAAATAATTCAAAAAATCCGCCCCCGGGTGGGCTCGAACCACCAACCTTTCGGTTAACAGCCGAACGCGCTAGCCAATTGCGCCACGGAGGCGATGGGAGGGAACGCGAAATTGTGTAACATGTCATAGACTTGTGTTGTGACTTCATTATAATGTCTATGTCTACAAGTCTATACAAGAACAAATCTGTACAATAATATGTATAGTATGTAGATAATTTGTTTATTTGTTCTTTAATCACGTATACATTACTAAATGGATTTTGATGTTATTTGGAATGATAATAGTATATGACCTAATATCTCAGTGAAGACTTTGATGAAACAATATTTTTATTATTTCTGATGAAAGGGAGGGAACCATTTAAGAAAATATATCCTAATATAAAAACTATACAATAGAAATAATATTTTAATACATATTCAACGATAATTAAGATTGCTAATTTTATTAACCGTTTGGGAAACTTCTTTTTGAAGCAAAATCACATAAAAACTACTGAATCGATTTGAATGAAAATTGGCAGAACTGTAGAGCTTGGGAATGGGCATGTTTAAAAAAAAACAGAATTAAAATATCTCATTCCGTTTAGAAATGATGGTAAAAACACTGTTTTGGCTATAGACATAACGTTATCAGAACCTCCGCGCACTTACCGATCGTCAACCTAGAAATACGCTTATAAGCAACATCACATAAAAAGTACTGAATCGATTTATTATTATTATTATTCATTTATTTATTTATTTATTTATTTGATTTGGTATACTATAATATATGATTATGAATTATATTTCAGATACATGTAATTTGTCAAGAGACCGGCTACCAGGCGGATGTGGAGTTTAAACTAAGAGTAAGTCACTAAAGAATAATTAATTATAAAATTGGATCCATTTTATTTAAGATTCCCTTCTTATTATAACTTTGAAATATTTTAGTAAATACAAAATGGAGATTAATTTGAATTAATGTAATATATATATATATTGATAACTTGGCAGTCGTTCCTCGGCGGTGCTGATCAGACGAATGCCATATCCGGTAGGATTAAAAAGGGAAAAGAAACAATAGCGTCTGTGGAGGGATACTGGGACGGGAGGATTGATATCAAAGATAAGAGGACAGGGGTGAGTTGTTAGAACGGTTACATCATATAGCACGAGTCCCGGGTTTGAGTCCTGTGTTTATATTTTTTTAGCTTATTTTATATGTGTACATTCATCAGTCAATATAAACAGTATATTTTGACAGGAAGAAACCAATCTTCTGGACGTTGGTGTCCTAAAGGAGCACAGACTGCCCAGGTATCTGGTTAAAATGGACAAGCAGATGGAGTGGGAGTCACAGAGGCTGTGGATAAGGGTCTCCGAGGCTATACACAACGAGGATCAGGTATGTGTATTATGAAGTTGAGTGATGGTTTTGTCAAGGATGTTGGCGCGTTGGTCGATATTAGCTGTATTTTTCCAATGCTCTTGGCCTCGTTTGGTGGATGTTGGCTGTTGGTGGTTATGATTTTTTTTTGTATGTCTCTGCTGTTAGCCCTACTGGCCATGACAGCGTCAACGGTGCAATGGTGGTTATGACCAAAGATGTTGACGCTTCGGTTGATGTTGGCTGTATTGATCCAATACTTTTGGCCTCGTTGGAAGAATGTTGGCTATGTCGGTTGTTATGACCGATGATGTTGGCGTTTTAGTCGGTGTTGGCTGTTTTTGTCCAATATTTTTGACCTTGTTGGGTGGATGTTGACTATGTTGGTAGTTATGACCAATGATCTTGGCGCTGTGGTCGGTGTTGGCTGTTTTGGTCCAATACTCTTGACCTTGTTTGGTGAATGTTGGCTAACTTGGTTATAATGTCCAGTGTTGTTGAACGAAAGATAGAATTTGATATATTATATAAACATATATATAATACTCTACTCTCCACTCATCAGGTGGTGGCAACGGAGCAGAAGACAATAATAGAGGAAGCCCAAAGAGCACGAGCGAGGAACGTCGCAGTACCCTGGAGCCCTAGACTGTTCACGAGGGGCGATTCTGACGCACCTGATGGTGAGTAGGGGGAGCAGAAGGAGGAAACCGTCTCTAAGGCGAGGGAGGGGGGGATTAGCTGAAATATTGAGGGGACGAATTAGTTGTCGTTAATCTTGCATTAAAAATTGTTTTTGGTATAAATTTTGTTGTAATTATAAATTTTTGTCACTTTTCCTTAGTAAGGATATTGGTATCTATTACTGGTACTATGTTAGGAGAATATCTCTGTTTTTTATACACAGACACCTAAAAATATATATGATAATTCAAAAATTATCTATAAGTATACTCTAACAAATGTAAAAAAAAGAAAATTAATTTGCTGATATTTTTTATATATATTTTGTTAGTAATAAAATATCATAGATTATTTATCAAAATATCATATTTTTTTTATATGTACGTCTGTCACAGGTATAACGGACCAAGGTTGGAGATACATGCACGCGAACACGAGGTAATTATACATACACACATACATACATACATACATACAGTGGCACTTAAAAGTGTTTTGACAAGGCTCATTTTGTTATCTTGTGCCTATGTTCATCTAAATAGGTGCAATTATTTCTATGTTACTATTTACGATGCACCTTAACCACTGTGAGGTACAAGGAATGTTTCTTTGCTTTTGCGTAAACACGGAAACACGCTCAAAATTGTGCTCATAAGTATTTCGACAATGCATATCCATTTGACTTAATACAGAATCACCAATTTTTGCAAACGATCAATAGGAATGAGGCTCCATTCTTTAGTTAATGCTTCTTACAAAGCTACCTTGTTTGAATAATTCCGATATCTTATGCGTGATCCATTTCATCCCAAAGATCTAACGGGTTCAAGTCGGCACTTTGTCTTGGCCGCTCCAGGAGTGTGATTGTTGAGTTTCATGAAGTCACTTACATGCTTCGACTTGTGTTTGGGATAGTTATCTTGCAGAGAATACCAGCCAGGTGGCGTATTCGTTGTAGCATGTGGTGGTGGTAGCTTCTTATTTATCTCCGCATACACAAAATAAGCCAACTTACCTTCTATTCTAACTAATGGTTCATCTCCGTGGCGTGAAAAGTATCCCCAAATCATAATATTGCCACCACCATGTTTCACTGTGGATATTTGGCATTTATTTTGTTTATTGTACGTCGCACGTACCGTCTGCCATCAGAGGACACTGAATTAAATTTTCTTTCATCACTCCACTACACCTTGGACCATTCTGAAGTCGTCCATGATCTGAACCGTTTTGGGAACGCAAGACGCTGTTTCCTGTTCTTTGCAGAAGTCAAGGGTTTCTTAGTCGGGGTCGTTGTTCAGGCAATCGGAACTATTGTAGTCTATATCCCACAGTTGAAACGTGTATATTAATATCATGGTTTTCTTGTAACTCGTTCTTTATTTGCAGCGGATTTTCGGACATCACTAGCCGATAACCTATATATCAAGCGTATCCTTTGTAGTAGTGCTCTTCGGACGGCCACTTGGAGGCTTATTAACCACAGTTTTACGTTCATTATAAGCTTTATTCCACATATTAAAAAATGCATCGTAAATAATAACAGAAATAATTAATAATCGCCCCCATTTAGATACACAGAAATATATATGTATACACACACACAGAGACTCACGGACTTACGTACTGTTACAGACCATGGCAACCGGAGGAATTAATAGAATACGAGGAGGAATTCATTTTAACATCACTGAGGAACACTGCGAGGGCGGGCGAGGCCAGGCTGAGAGACATAACCACCAGGTCCGACTCGGACAGCAGGGACGAGACGCGGCGATCAAAGACATCTACGTGAGTAAAATATATTTTAATATTTTATATAAAATTAACACCATCTATATATATATATATATTGATAATAAATATTCAGAACTATTTGTGTATTTAATTAAAACTACAGCGTGTATCTAATAATAAATCCACTATTGATTTAATTTCAAGATGTATTATTTACCCCACCCCCCTCTCCCCCCCCCCTTAATTCGATCATAGTTTATTTATAAATTTTAATACGAAAAAACTATTTAAACCGATACATGAACATAATATGTAATATTTAATAATTCCCAAAGTGCCCGTGCGTCCGGCGAGAGTCGACTCCGTGAAGCTCGGAGATCGGACTCGGACAGTCGAGACGACCTCGCGAGGAGATCTAAGACATCCACGTGAGTAGGGGTCCACGAGATAGATAAGGGGTTGGATGTATTGAGTGGGGGTCGACGACATAAACTGGGGGTTGGATATATTCAATTTCAATTATGTTTTAAATATCAATATCTCCGATCATTCACGATTTTAGATGATGTTTAATCTCGAATTAAAATTTAATTCTCTTAAATATTTTTTATTCATATTATTTTACATTGAATAAATATGTGTCTTGTCTCCGTGTTGAAATTATCTGTATGCGTTGTTTAAATACTTTGGTTATTTATGTATTTTTTTTAACTTTATTGAGATTATTATGATTTGTCATATAAGGGTTTAATGGGGGTTGGGGGAGATGACATGAGGGTTATATGATATGTATTTATTTTTGTTTTTCATCTCTCCCGTATAATCATTATTATTTTATTAGCTATGTTTTAAATCTAATTTTTATTTTCCAGCCGCACTCTCAAACAGACGCTGTACGCCATAGATTCGACCCTCCGAGACCAGGTGGTGGCGATCGAGAGACTCTCCAAGACGGTGGATACCCTCAGCGAGGGTCAGAGGGCGGCGGCCTTCAGGCCCCAGAACGTGGGGCGGAGCCCAACGTCCTCCCACTCGTGGGACCTCTTTGGCGGCTTCGTCCTAGCCATGGTGCTGCAAGCGCTACTGAACTGGATATTCTACCACAAAGACTGAGTGTTGCCAGTTAATATTTGATACATCGACCAAGATAGTTTTATGAACGGGTCGTTTTGTTTGTTTTTCTCTTTTGTTTTTTTTTTGTTTTTTTTTTCGAAGAACAAATATTTTTGTATCGCTATATATTATTTTTATTATTAATTATGCACGTCACGATATCTACTATTTTGGTAGAGAATTAATTGTATGAAAGACATTAATATTAATAACTTTTAAGGAGTTAAAATTGTATTTATTATATATAAGATTGGGACGGACGGGATTAATGCACCTCTTGCCTGAGCCTCCGCTTGATTGGATTCAAATTGAGTATACGCTTTGTTGCCATGGTAACGGATAAACAATTTATAAAGGAAGCCACTTTCGACCTTATCACTTGAATATAAGGTCAGTTTTGGCTCACCTGTAATTTAGCTTGAGCTTGAATTGTTTATTATAAATAAAGACACTCGAATTACATACACATTATACATTTATATCGTGTTATTTTTACTACTCTCGGATAATTTCACAGATTATAAAATGCTGTATAATTTTATGCCTTTGCTTTTTTTTTCTATCCAAAGAATATATCTTAAATTCGAACATTAATGGCGTCAAAATTAGTTTTTTTAAAATCACATACAGACCGAACTAAATATATTTTTAATTATTCCTACAGTGTTTGTAAAAGAAACTAACTTTGAAGTCAATCTTATATGAATCTGAAATATTCATAATTTAAAAATAATTTAAACATATTAATTTCAATATGTTACCATTTTGGTAGAAAAGTCTTCAGTCGCTGTATATTTTTATATAAAAAAAAAATTAAAATATTTGATGATTTTCATTTATTTCTATTAAAAATAAAACCAAAATATACAACGTTTACATATATATATATATATTTATAATCTATACAAATGCAGTTATAACTTGAATATTAAAATTAATGGTATTATCTTAGTAAAATTATTTCAAGTCTACAATAAAATATGAATTATGCCAAAATTTCATCGTCCGACATTTTGATTGTTATTATACTAAGACAACTGTATGTAACTATTTTACTAATACGGAACACAGAATTTTATATTACTTGTCAAAATTGTCTTTAAATACCATGTATATATATGTTTAATTAAATTATAACTGCATTTGACTAGACAATATTATATTTTATTAAAAACGTTGTATACAAATTTCATTTTAGTCTAAACTTACGTCATTGTCAAATAGTCAATATTTTGGCGCCAACTCCGACGTCAGGAACGCAGTGTTGCCACTCGATAATTCCGATTTGATGGAATCTCTTAGGTATTATTGTCGAAACTTTTGTCGTATTCCATCGATAATGTTGCCATGTATTGATATAATTATTTTCTGTATGACTGTATCATGTTTATTTATATAATGCGCGTTTAGATAAATTAATTAGATTGTTGAAATTTTGTTGTTTTATCCAGTGAATATATATTTTTTTCCAATTTATAATGTGTTTTATTCACGTAAATTGTAGTTTTACGTGCGCTGTCCCCAATACTTTCCCTGCGGGCCGCTGAACCAGTAATTCCTCAAATCTTTAATATCCTCCTCATCCCAGTGGTACCTTTTTGGGAAGAAGTGTGGAAGGCGTCGCCTGACTTCGTATAATCTGGACGGAGACTGCATATACATGTATTTGTCTTTATTTTTCTTATAATTTTTTTTCTTCTTAATTGGAATCTCTTCTGAACTCTCAGTGTCAGATTCCATTGATTTATCTATTATTGGGAATCTCTTATTTTTAGCTAATCTGTCCGTTCGTATTGTTTCTATTGACTCACTCGAAGAGCTTGAATCACTTTCGTCGGATTCGTACACTTTTTTCTTTTTAGTTCTATTATTTCGTCTAAATTTAGTCAAATCAAACGCATATCTATCAAATTTATTTGGTCTTACGATCTTGAAAATGTGACTTTTCTTAGGTTTTTGTTTTATTAACGGATGCTCCATAACACCGCCCTGACCCGACCTCAGAAGATCATTTACATCCAAATAGTCTTGAGAAAATTTTGCGTATACTTTAAGAGATTTTTCATCATCTTCAGAGGAATCGCGCATAAAATCTTTACTAGGTAGATAAGGGTTTCTGGACAAGCGTCTGATATGCTCCGTTGGTTCTTTTTCGAGCATTTTGAGGAGTTTTAAACATTCCTCCCTTCTCTCTGCTTTCATACACTCGTTAATATCGATGTTATCCTGTTTCGTGACTTTTGTATGTCCTACTCCATCAACGGTATTAACGTAATACTTGTCTAGTTTGTTGGTGTTTGTGTAAACACCGTTCAGAAATATCCGTGGATACGCTTCAACATCAACTGAAACAAATTATATAATATCTATAAACAAAATTGCAAATTAATGTCTAAAATATGATTCAGTTTCTTGTCTGCTTTTCTCTTTGAAGCTAGACAAGCTTAGACCTTGGAGAAATTCGATAATTAATATGAAATATTAGCATACATCGTACCTGTAATATACATACATAGAAAATATATCAAAGGATTATTCATTTTCTCTCCATCAATCAGTTTTCATTATTACAATAATTATTTATGTAAGCTCTTCGTTTTCAGATACGTCTTACGTGATAATCATACAAGATGATATAATTATATTAATTATTACCACATGGAACTTGAGCATCAAGAACAGTGTACTGAATTTATAAGCCAATTTACAAAACTATAATTGCAACCATAAAATATATTCGCATTAGTCTCGCTAGAATGAAAAATAATTGATTTTATAATGAGCTGGTGTTATTTAAAATTGCCAGTGTATTTGAAGCAGTGATTTAATGTTATTTCTTATTAAAAGATAAAGAAAACACAAATATACATCAGGGAAAATTTATTACAAAAGCATATACAAAATATTTAATAGATACTTAATACTACACACAAAAGACTAGAAAAACTAAGTCTACTACAATTTTGACGGAGTTTAACAGACTTATTTTTACTACCTTAACTAATAAACAGAAACTACACATCCTCCACTAATACAAATAATTACAACTAACAGATAATATAAACTATTTCAAATGTAGCAACACCGATTTACGACACAACCGATTATACATACTACTGGTCGAAATATCAATTTAGAAAAGTCTTTTTGTAAAAATTCATCCAATATTACAAAAATATACAAAATGTATTTTTTTTTCTTTTTGGTCACGCTACACGTTTTTGTATGAAGAATTTGATGGACAATGATTTTTTTTTTAATAAAAAAAGGAATAATGAAAATTCAGAGCTACATAACATATTTGACGTCTACAAGAAATGTTGTCGAGTTTAATATTTAATATTAAAATTTCATAAGAAAATTTTACAATTTCGCATTGCCGTATTACACAATAAATCTAATTTAACTTAAAAAATACAAGGAAAGCGAATATATTTGACTATAAAATGTTAATATACGACTGACCTTGGATACAATAATAATATCTTAAAATCTAATAATATAATCAGCTATTAAATTAGAAATAACTGCATAATTGGCAAGATTTTTCAATAATACGCTGATATGTATCTAATATAAACATTTATATTTTTATATAAGTGCATGAATAACTGTGGATAATAATGATAGATAACAAGTGATTTCTGTTAATAGCTATTAATATGATAAAGTGGAGTCACTCAAAATTATGGCGACAGAAGCGTCAACTGTCACACTTAAACATCCTCGTCAAAATACTCTAGCCTTTTTGAAATAAAAAAAAAAGTATCTTGATAGTTTTTTTATGTGTAAACTTCACTTTATCTATGCTCTATGACTATATTTATTAAAAACTACGAAGGCATCAGTTTATAAAAAAATTGCCGCCATTTTTGGCGCCATCGGTTAAGCGTCTTTATAACATATGAATCTATTTAGTGAAGTGTTTTTTATCAAAAACATAATATTTTTTTAACTTCAAAAGAATAAACATAATATATGTCTGATCTATTTATAAGATTTTCTCTATTGTGAACTGATCCGTTAATGATACTCTTTAGACGACCCGTGTAAGTAAGTAGTTTTAGTTCATGGAATACAATAAATTTATTGTCAAAGTATTATGAAAATTACTTTCGTCGTACCACTACAAAATTTGATTATATTGATACATTAATTTGCTAAATAGATTTTAAATAAAAAAATACTAGCAATTTAATAATTTCAATAACACTATTCACTTTATACTTTAATATTTTTTTAAACCTATTAAAAAGGCAGAAGTGAGTTTATTTATCAGGTATATTTACCTAACACCTGACGAATTTAACGTATTTAGTATTTGACCCGGTCCCAAGTCATGAGTTATGATATTGAACTTTGCCTATAACTTATAAATTATTTTATATGAGAAGGGCTAACAGATGCAAAGTAAGAGCTACATCACTAACTATAAACTAATATTAATACAAACACTCGCGATATGAATTTGAGATGTCAAGGTCAATGGATACGAGGCGTTAACGCTGATGGAATAAAGTTATATTGGTATGGATATGATAAGACTGTAATCGCCATGTCACCATAACCATATTCTTGATCATTTATCTACCAACGATGAAAAGATTTTATCAATAAACCAACTATTTTGATTAAATTAATGTTTTAATCAAAAAATTGAAATCTTTCCATCAATTTGCCATTCCAAAGTCTACTCTAAAACATGTCGCGAGTTACGAACGAAAATACATTCCAAAAACCCCTCCATTACCCATCACCGAAGGCTTGAAGACCGAATATCAAAAATCCCATATAAAACAGAATAAAGTACCCCAAAACCAACTGATAATCACTCCTTAACACCATCAAAGCAATCTGTATCACCAGCAATCCTCTCAAAAGCGAGAATAAAATCGATTTCAACGGCCTGATCTTTATTTTTAATCATTCGTTTTGTTTGACCGAGTTGAAGTACGCCAGCAGGTCGGCGTCTGCTTGGGACACCCACGCAGTGTTCAGAGCTATCACGTCTAGAGCGGCTGCGGCTCCCTTCTGGTCTCCGAACAGTTCCTTGAACTTTGCAAAATAAAGTGACATTTTACTTACTAGATTTAATATCAAATTGGTTAAAGCGATTTAAATTGCTGATGTGTAATCAAATTGACAATCACCAAATCAATTGACAAGAAAAAATGTCAATTGAACATTCAATTGACAAAAAAAAATAGTCAATTGCCAAATCAATTGACAATCAAAATGTTATAAATGATTATGAGTGAGTACCCTGTAGTAGTCTCCCGGCTGGTGCAAGCAGCGCGCAGCTGCCCGCAGAGCATTGGGGGGTAGCGGTGCCGCCGACAGCACGCGCCACACACCCGCCGCGCCACGCCATCTAGTATACGTGGAGCTGTTATGTGATGTCATTGTGACGTACCAGTGACATCTCGCTTTGTCATTAGGTAAATTACTGACACATAACTCACTCTTGAACACTAATTTTTGTATTGACATCAAAGGGACATAATTTTGACTTTTCCTAGTATGGTTTTTGGATATCACTCTTTTGAAATTATTATTTTTATTGAGAAAAATGAAAACACCTCTGATATTGATACTGATTTTTTTTGTTTCACAATGTAAAGTTGTCATACATACCTGCAGAGTCCCTCACATAAGACCGTCACCCACGTGTTCCAGTCGCGACCTCGCTGCGCCTCACTCGACATCACCGTGTAGGCGAACCTTTACAACAAATATAATATCTTTTGTAGGAAGATATGAGAATAGTGGCGAGATGAATGATATTTAAGCGTGTGTCAATGGTAGTCAGAGCGGTAAAATTGTCTTGTCATGTTGTTAGAATCAGATTTAATTTATGGATTAGAATAATTAGCAATTTTCTAGGATTTGTTAATTCAAAGTGTTGCATTGTTAGATTTTTGGTAAATTCATGAAATTTTTTGTTACATTGTGTAATTATTTTCAAAGAAGTCTCTCCCAATCTAGTTTTCAAGATATTTCTATGCAAATTTCTATTAGAGGAGATGTGCCTAAACCGGGCACCGTACCCTGGGCAGGCAATCATTAATGTTTCCATTTCAATAAACGTGCGCTCTTAAGACATG
Source organism: Melinaea marsaeus rileyi (assembly GCA_918358865.1). NCBI lineage: Eukaryota > Metazoa > Arthropoda > Insecta > Lepidoptera > Nymphalidae > Melinaea > Melinaea marsaeus. Next base: position 4,533,877 of record OU911091.1, on the reverse strand, counting down.
TACGTAATCCCTGCCGTACTCGCGTCATTCGTCCAGTTCACCTGCAGACCGTTACGAGTTACGTGAACAAAACGTTTTAGAGAAAGGTTCCACCTGGTTTATCCTACGTGTTCCCTCTTTCTTGATTTTACAATGTTATAATCAATATATATTACTAATTAAGTGGTCATCTGGCTGTAATTCGGTTAAATCAAAAGTCATCGTCTCACCATTTTGATGTTAAATTTTGTTTGCATATTTGTTTTTAAAAATGAGTATGCAGTGAGCCGTAGTGTCACTGTGTCACCGTCGGGATAGCGCACCGCCCTTGGAACACTGAGACTGAAGGGCCCGGGGGAACACCCGTCCTAAAGGTGACTCTAAAATGCTGGTCCTCCGCTTAGGACGTCATTGGGAGTGGAGGCATATTTCATATATCGAAAAAGGCAAAGCGGGTGGGGTTAAAGGGGACGTGCTCACTTTGCCCTTTATTATGTTATAATATAAAAGACTATAGTTTCTTTGGTTTTTCTTTTTAAATGCTTAATATATACAAGCGGCAAACTCCACAAGCCTCGTGGACCTCCTCAACTATTGGCAAGCGTAGTGAGAAGTGCAATAAATGGGGATCGGGTAAAGTAAAATTTGGAAGATATCTTTTCTGCAGGTAAAGTAAAGTATGTTATTACTGAATATGTACCTCGAGCAGGCTGCTTCTGTTTTCCAGAAGGCTGGACGATTAATAAAATAAAAAAAAATTATAAAGCTGTTATTCTGTCAGCTCTTGTGACAGAAAAAACTTAACATCCGACTAAATCTCTATAAAAAATCGAGGCATCTTTTGCCACCTAAAGAAGCTACATAGCACAGTAGCCGTTGATATTGGATAATATGGCAAGCAGGCAAAATTTACCAATATTGTTTGTTGCCTTAACTCTACTTACACTGAAATCAGAATATGGCTATTTTTTAAACATTTTAGCCATGCCTGCCTCAGTTCAACTAATGCCCATTTTTCCCTAAATGATAATAATAATAATGTAGCTAAGTTATAAATTATTTTTCTTCAACTTTTCCTTAAGGTGCCCACTTTAGGCCACCTTCCAAATATTTTGATCTAACTGATCTCTAATGTGGCCTTCTGAGTGAGTGAGTTGGTGTATAGTACTTGAGCCAGTGGTATTTCTGACTGAGTGAATGAGTGAGTGTGTAGTAATTGAGTTAGTGGTCTTTCTGAGCGAATGAACGAGTGTATATCCCTCACCGGTACGTGAGCCAGTCGTCGGCGGGTGCAGTGAGTGCGGCGAGTAGCGCGGTGTGTCTGTAGAGCGGGCGCGGCGCGGCGTGCGAGGCGAGCAGCGCGCGCCAGCACGCCGACCACGCGGAAGCACCGTGCGCGCGGACACCCGCCGTGAAAGCCGCCTGGGGTTGTAATTAATAACTACATGAAATGGTTTTTTAATCTCATCATTAATTAAAAATCATTCGCTTATGGTAATTATACCACTACTGTCTATATAATTTAAATATTAAAATAAACACTCAAAACATGTGTACAATAAACGAATGTAGACAGTAAATACTTGTATCTAGTTACACAATACTTTTTTAAATCTGTGATTGATTTGCTGCAGTTTTAATTTTTAAAATTTTTATTGCAATAATAAAACAATATTCACGTATGATCTAACACAAGAACATAAATAAAAAAAATTGATTTTACAAAATTTTCACGTATCTGTGTAATATCTGTGTGGAGATTATGATGAAAAGAGACAAGAACACACACATACAGAGAGTGACAGAGAGAGTTGCGCACCCGGCACGCACGCGCACACACACACATACACACACATACACAGCATACGGCTTTTCATTATGTGACGATTTCTACTAAATTGCACTACCCCTAAGCCGCCTTAAGAAATGTCATTCCAAAAACTAATTTAATGTGGAAAAAATCTAATTTAGTATACCCTTTGCATGTCAGGTGGCAGATCAAGTCTCAACAGCTAATTAGGAATGAAAAGTATAACATTTCATGTCTCTCACCTCCTGGTATATCTCAGGTATGGTCTCGTTCTCGTCTTTCCACGCGTCGTACAGCGCCAGGGCCTGTTCCGTGACGTTCTCGCAGCCCCACTCCACCCCCGCGGTGAGGAGAGCTCCACTGAGCCAACTGTTTAAGTTTTATAAAGTAACTATATTATATACACATGTACGCTCGTTGTTAGAGAGCATTGAAAAGAGAAATGGTAACGCCGAATAAGAGATATTGTACCGAATCCAACTGGTAGAAAAAGAGTAGGAAGTGGAGGAAAGATTGTTTTTAGGAATTCTTAGCACATATGATACTTATGATAAGTATATAAAAAAAAGACTGCCATTTTTTGGAAGGATACGCTGCTATAATTCAAATTTCACGATAATATATAAAAATCCCACGTCTATGAGAATACTAAGTAATATTAAGAGTGAAGTTTGAATGATTCCTAAACTATTGTCTAATAAACATTTACGCACTACATCCACGTTTTTACTATAACCATCCTTACATATTCACACTTAAACCTTACATATTACATACTAAACGTTTTAAAAATTTACATAATATATATATATATGTACATAAAATAAACAATAGTATATCTTCACTCCGTGCAAGTTTATTTCGCAGTCAGAATTATATTAAGTGATATTTAAAAAAACGGTAATGACGTGTATAAGAGTATCATATATATAAATACAAGTGAAATTATCAATTGTAAAGAAACTTAAAAATTAGATGAGACAACTTACAGCTGATCCTCGCTGATGGTGGGATCCAGGAGGTCCTCTGCTGTGTACAGCGGCAGCCGTGGTGGGAGAGTACTGAGCAGCTGCAGCAGGTGGGGAGCTGATGCGGATACTTGAAGCAGTTCTCTCCACCACGACAAGTGAGACACCACCACGCGCCACACCGCCCAGTGACGCTCGGACGAGAGATGAGCTAATAGAAGATAGTTTTCCTAAGCTTTAATTTCAAATTTTAAACAAGAAAGTTTTGCATTTGTCTACAAATATGTTAATCGTTTTCAGCTGATAAATTTTGTAATGTATTAGATTTAAAAAATCTTTAACACGAGCAGAATTTGACCCTCTGACCTTTAGGAAACCGTTCCGTTACTCTGTCAACTGAGCTATCGTGTCGTTACCCATCTTAATAAATTCAGCATTCTATATATAAACGTTAAAATTTCCTTAAGTTTTTCATAGACTCATCATCAGTAACAGAAGACGATCTTATACAATCACAAACATATTTTCACTAACCCACTCCATCCGGACTTTACTCACCTTTATCGTGTTTTAATAAACATATACTTCAATCCCTACCACTCCTTCAAAGCTTTTCTTATCCTATCTCTCCCTTGTCACCTGCTAAACTCAGTTCCCCAACCCCTTAGTAGACCCCCCCTCCTTCCTCACCTGCGGCCGCCACAGCTCTGCTGGCGGGCAGCCTCCTCGCCCTGCTCAGTACGAAGGCATCGTCCAACAGCAATGCCCTCTCGGCGGGTGCTCCACTGGAGTACAGCTCCGCCGCGCGGCGAGACGCCGACTCCGCGGACTGACAGACGACATTACATTAAAGACATCTATATCCAATACTCCAATTACTATCTCGGATCGTAGATCAATTATGATTTTCGGTCGTTATAAACGATAATGTAGAATATGTAGAATATCTTTAGTGTATTGTCTTATTTATAATTTTAAACTTCAATAACAAAATTATTTAATAACAAGAAACAGAAAATACTGAATTTTTTTCTGTATGCCTGCTTATATGTACATATAATTACCTCGTCGGAGTGTCTGTCCTGTGGTGCGACTCGGTACAACCCGCGGGCCCCCACGTTGTATCTCACCCACTTGTGTTTACCCAGCTCTGGTATCACCACTGAACACAACCATTTACATAATACGATTAATTGTTAATGAATTCATATTAAATTAAATTTAGAACCCCATTTACATTTATGTACATTTTTAAGGAATCTTAGGAAAATCTTATGAATTTAACTAAATTGATCCACCTTTTGGACCTTTGACATCTAATCTAAAAAACCCTTGGGGTCCTAGAAAAGCGTATAACTTCAAATATAATTATCGGTATTGGCTTCTTATTATTCGTATTAGATTATTTTATATTAGTATTTGTTTTGTGACTTACTTTCTGTGTCGTTCATCCACATTAAATAGGTGACGTTTTCAGACCATTTTGAAGCTCGTTTAGTATCATTGACTATGTCGTACCTGGAAGACATTATACATTACTAGCTGTTACATGCGACTTCACCTGCTTCCTTCACTCAATTTACCAACTATAACGTATAATAATTTTAATAAAATTCACACAACACAACTGTTTTCTAAAAGGTAATCTGAATAATAGTAAAAAATTAAAATTAAGTTGACTAATAACTAAATATTTCTCAAAATCTGTAAAGTAGCTTTTTAAATGAGGCGCCAAAAATTTTTAAACAGTAATTACTTATTAAAATCTGTTCTGACTTCTGTTCGGCTCAGTCCGGACAGTGTATAGAAACTTGACTAGGAAATTAGTTGCAAACTAATTTAACTTTGAACTACATATTTTTAATAAGGCGCTTAAAAGAAAAAAAATATAATAAGTATTTAATTTATACCTTGATAAAATTTGAATAATTAGTTTAAATGGAATCAATATTATTGATAACCTTACCAAGTTCCATTTTGTATATTCTCAGTGGCATTCTTCCAAAGTTTTGTAATATTCTCCATTTCCTCTTCCTCTATGAGAGGTCCGACTGAAAATGTTACTGGGATGACCCACTTGGGGGCCGGTGGTGGTTTAGTGGGTTTGGTTGTGGGTTTTTTGGTGGTGGTTGTGGGGGCTGGGGTTGTTGATGTCGCGTTAACGTCCTCTTCAACTATTTCCGTAAAGTTATCTGAAGCACAAAGATATATGACAAAGATTAAAAAAAGAGTATTTTCTGGTATTATGCCTGCGCAATTTAAAGTATTTTTATAATTAATATAATATTTTTTTAAATATAATGTGATTTTTTTATTCTATTTATAGAATATAACTGTAAATTTGATGGTTTTTGCTTAACGTATTAAAAAATCATCTACTACTTCAGTTTTATTTACCAGGTTCATAGAACAACTCCTCGAGTTCCATCCTCAGCTCGAGGGTGAGGAGGTGGCTCAGCGTCACTGGAGACGGGTCGGGGGGAGGAGCGGACATTATGAACCTGAGAAATAATTATCAGATAATCGTGTGAATAAAAATTTGGAAATTAATGATTAATTTACGAGAACTAGGGGAGTTTCTTTCTAGTTCCTTCGAACTGCTCAACTAGAGTTGAATTTGGCTATCATTTTGCTACATTTTACCAACATAGAATAATATGGAAGTTGAAATTAATTTATATCATCTGATAAACCCCTTAGTTAATAATAATAGTTAGTGTATCTTATCAATTATTCGAATTAATGTCTGGGAGAACAAATTAAAACCCAACAAATAATCAGACAATCATATCAGTCGTTTAACCATACAGTATAATGCATTTAGTAAAATATATTACAAAAAAAAAATTATAAATGAACATTAATAAAGTTGAACCAACCGCTCCTGTCGGAGCACCACGTCTTTATCCCGGTGGGTCGCACACAGCAAGGGGTACCCTGGTCGCTCACACCAGCCGTCCCACGCGTGGGCGGGCGATGATCCCCCGCCGTGCTGCAACGCGCGCCACAGGTCTCTGCACACCATGGACGTGTCAACTTACATTGGTGGAACATTTTTATAGCTCCCTCTACAGCGATATTTTTTGCAGTTCTTTATGTTCTTGGTAAATTTTTATAGTTACCTCTACAATGGACTCATTATAGGAATTCTTTTTTTCAGATTATTAGAATAATATACATAAAAATGATCATAAAAATGAGTATATTACTTGGCGTCGGCGCTGGCGGCGCGATGGTCTCTGAGCAGACGGGCCAGAGCAGCACGACCAGCAGCAGCGCCCGCCGCCTCTATCGCCATACTCACTATGGCCGCGCCCTGCTCACACACACACACACACACATTACACTATGGATGGATGGATGGATGGAATGAAATTGTTTGGGTCGTCATTAAAATTAGCGTAATTTTTTGTTTATCTATAAAATGCCGTCGGTTTCTGAACAAACCGCATCAGTATTTTATTTAGATTTGTATATCGGTTAATAATCACATTAGTTTACAGCTACCATTTCATTTACTATTCATTCACTTACGCAAAAATATTGATAAGAAGCAACTTAACTATCATAAATAATAAAGTAAAGCTGGAGAGTGATATTAAGTCTTACTTTATGTAAAGACAGTTCGTCGGTAGCGGACTCGATGTCCGCCTTCTCGAGTCTCGGAGACGCGACCGCTCGGACCGAGTCGCTCGAATCCAACCTGGAATAGTAAATACCGAGGAAAAAACAATGTTACAATAAATGAAATGTTCATTTTGTATTATTAATCATACAAACATTCCACTTGGCTCATAAAGTACTATTTTAATACATGTTGTTAAAGACCAGAAAGCAATCAGTCGTCAAGTTAATTAGCGACGTAGTTTTTTTTATTATGTCGATATATTTATTATATTAATTATTTGAATAATACTCAGTACTGTTATTTTATTTATTGTAACATTGTTTTTTCCATTCTGTATACATTTGATAATATTTTATTGTATTATTTATAATATTGTCACTAACCTTAACGCTGGTAGTACATGATCGAGTAGCAAGGCGTCCTGTTGTCGCTCAGCGAGGCCTCCCAGCGAGGGGGCCTTCTCTCCCAACACAGAGGTGAGGGCCTCCAGCAGCCACTGGGAGCTCCACCAGCGAGGTGACACCAGGCCCCCGAACCACTGGAAATTTATATAAATATTAATATGTAATAATTTAGGAAGATAAAATTAGATACGTGTTTGGTAATAATTAAAATATTGGGTATAATTTTATATTTTTGATATAGTTTTTAAAAACATAAGATATATTTTAAGAATATGTATTTTATAAAATCTTTGGGTCACTTTTAGTACACTAGCCGGTCACCTGTTGAGCCAACAGACGCGCGATGACCTTCGTGTCGCTGAGCAGCGCCGGGGACAGCGTGATGAGACCCCAGCCCTCAGAGTACTGACTGCCGCCCTCCACTACCACGATATCTGTTGAAATTAAATTATTTGTAAATGTAATAAAATAGTAACATTCTTGAATAAACATGACAGCGATATCAAAACAATAGTTTTTGAAGTTTCATCTATAGCTTATTGTCCCATTGAACAAATAGAATAATTATTACGTAAATAATTTATTCATTTTCTAGAAAAAAACTATAAATTTAGTTTGGGTTATAATTACCATTAAATAAAAATGCTATATTTTTCAAGTGACGGCTTATTATATATTAAAAACTCACCAAATTTGGGAAGAGGATAGGATGTGTTGAGTTCGAATGCGAAAAGCTGTATGGTTTTTTGTACCCATTCCAATAAGGGTCTGAAAATAAAATTATCATATTAAAAATATATGTGTATAAAATGTAAATAAAATAAAATAAAATCTTTTTATTTATTCGCCCTATAATACTACATTCCCATAATGTAATTATGAAGTGATGCTTTTCATACATACAATAAAAATATCAATTTCAATCTGGTTTCACTATTTATATAATAAAAATATTATGTAATATATATCAATCTATTAACACTAAACCTACTGACAATTCTTGTATACCTGTTCGTACCGCACGCCGTCAAATTGACCGGTAATTAAAAGTTATTTTATTATATAACGCAGGTAATAATGGAAATAACTAAAAGTAAAGAGTGTAGAAAATATTATATGCATATTCTAAGAATTGTCATGTAGTTTGATAACGATATTATAATGTCTAAAAATGTGTAAGTTTTACAAAAGTTTAAGAACGGTCAATTTGACCGATACTTGGTAGGTTTAGTGTTAAATAAACAAATCACCAGTACATAACGTAGTACGAGAAAAATCAACATTGTCATTTCGTTGATTTATACATTCGTTTAATTTTTAGAATGAATTACAAATTAAATTAATTTATATATACTGTAACATAAGTAAAGAAAAAAATGTTAGGTTAAACAATACTCGTATATAGTTATTCTTTAAAATAAGAAAGTAGTAATATTATAGTTTAATTGACCCACAACTAACCCGGATTCATCCAGTATGATCTGTTGGTCGCTGTACAGACTGATCTCGGGGATCACTTGATCCGTGCCCGTGGGGTCGGGTGTCGCGGGGAGTCCGTGTGGGTCAGGGGTCGAGAGGGATGGGTGTAGATCGGGAGCGGGGGTCAAAGGGGGTGCCGCCCTCCGCTGCAAGCGACACACAGCTAGGGACATCATGTGAGGGGACATCGGAGGAGACACCGCAAATTCATCTTGCAACTGAAACGTAACACATTATTAGTGGTAGCTATTAGTATTTCTGGAAAATCATTTTGGAAAGAGTAATAGTTTTTATCCATTAAAACACAAAGATATAAATTTTATATTACTATAAAAGTTTTAACCTTAGATTTGGCCGGTCATAAGATAAAAGAACGAACGGAGCATTGCGTTAAAAATTTTACGTCGAATAAGCACGACTCCTCTGAGTCCGTCTGATAAAAAACTTGCATATACAAATTTAGATTTACCTGATTCTTAGTCAGGTAGATAATTAGTGCTGAACTATCTTATATTGTAAGTAAAAATAAGTATATTTATATATGAAATGTGAAAAAAAGCTAAACCCTGCCAATTCATATATAATTTTCTCAAATTTTCTATAATATTAAGGGCGAATTTGGTCGAATACATACCAATCTATGTCCCAAATAGAAGCCCGCCTCTTCCGTCGCTACTATCGGCATGTTCGTGAGAGAGACATGAAATCTGAAATGAGATATAAATTCAAAAATAATAATACACATACAAAATAATGATTGTGTTTATTTACGTAAAACAAACCCCTAGGTTGTCGTTTTTGTTCACGTGTCTGTTTGGTCACGAAAAAAATAAATGAATTTTAATTGAATTTTGCGAGCTAGATCATTGAAGAAATTAATAATCATGCTATACACATTTTTGCAACTAACGGTACGAATAAATGTGTTTTTTGAGTTATCAATCCGACAAGTTGATTCACTTTGTCAATCTAAGGTTGATTTTAATCTTAAATACATTAATAATTTCGACTTTAATCCAATATATACTTTATATAAGTATATAATATATTAAAAGTACCCACCGGTCCCTCACAATAGTTAGTTTGAAGGTCGCTCTGAGGTGTGGTTCGTCCAGACACGGGAACGCTGATCTGGCGTGAGTCAACCAGAATCTTGATATCGCACAACGACTGAAATATATATTAAACAAATAATTATATACTTGAATTGTATTATATTATTGTCAAACGATTTCTTTCCTTATTGTCATGCATATGCAAGCATTGTCTTACAGGCATCCTTTATTGTCACCAAATAGAACACAAGTAGTTTTATTACAGACAAAAAAGTATTGTAAACATAACTATATAAATTTTTTAATTTTTCAGTAGATTAAAAATAGCAAGGTTAAAATTTTAAGTTAAAAAAATCAGTTTCAAAAAACAATGAAAGATCAAAAACCCACTGTCGATGAGTTCCCGCTATAAAGAAACCCCGTTGATGATCACTGCGATCCAATTTTGTAATGAAACGTAGACTCAATGTGTAGTTATATTTGCGACGAAGCTTCTCCTGAAATAATAAATATTATATTACCCATACTGACCCAGTCATACTGCAGCTAGATGTATAATGACCCAACAATACCTTAAACTCTATATACGTCTGATCCGCGGGTGGATAGTCCAGGCTCTTGGCTACTTTGGGTCCAAGTGACCCTCCCGCCTTGAACAGCGCACGCTCAGTCACATTCATGTCTCGTATATTAAGAACCACAAAAAGGGTGTCTCTGTCCACTTTGAAATCTATCGATACTTCCCCTAAAGAAATATTGTTACATTTAATGAAATTACAGAAAATAATATAATAATTATGTTTAATAAATTGAACTTCGAAATAATTAAAATAATATACATTTTAAAAACCATGGTTTCGTTGTCATTTAACTTGAGTAAGTATTCTTTATTATTAAGTAAGTGCAACTTAAGTTTTTAATTCTTTTAAGAAATAAAAACTTTGTGGCTAAAGTACTGAATATAACTCTTTCTATTTTGTATGTATGAATATATTAGAAACGTAATTAGAAATTAATCTAACTGTTTAATTTTCTCAGAAGTGTCAAACTTTTCTACATCATCTTATTAAGCCTTAAATAAATAAATAGAATAATAAGTAAGATAAAAAATGTACGCAGTTTTACCTCTTAATTCTCCCGTCGTTAAATTCGGGTGTAACCATAGATTATAATGCTTTGGTATCAGGAACGTGGGTAGTCGCGCTCCTCGCCATGGAAACACCATTCCGTTGGTGGCTATTCTTTCCCTATTAAAAAATAAAGCAAACATACATTGTACCAGCAAGTAAATAGAGTTGTAAAGTGTAAAGTCTAAAGAAAGTCTTAAAAAACTGTTTTGAATATCCAATAATAGATGTTGACAGTCAAGGACTACTGAAATGGGTAATGTTTGAAGTTACTTCTTCAAAATTTAAAAGTGATCGAACATGAGAAAGAAACAGTATTTCATAAAAGAGATTCGCTTAATTTAATACGGATAAAACATACTTGGTAGCTATTGTAGCATTCTCTTCAGAATCTGTCGGAACAATTCCAGGAAGTAGTTCCACCTCACCCGCGCACGGACATTCTAAAAATAGACCAACAAGAAATACTCTTTGAAATTTTAAATATAAAACAGTACCTATATAAATAAAGGATTTCATTTCTACAATTCCATTAGATGAAAATGTGTAAACATGTATTAGAATGCTATTTATATGAAACGTTTTTTTATAAACAATAGTCTTTTTAAGACATATTATTTCGTTTCTGTTTTACCCTATGAATTTACCCTCGAAGAAATCACTTTAGTGATAAGGTCGACCTTTACTGGTATTATTTTTTTTATGAATATTTTTCTTTACTCTATGCTATCTTATGCAATAAAGTTAAAGAATTAATAAAATAAAAATTTTATAGATAGATGTACAGTTAAATTGATTTCTTTTTCAGTTACGTAACCACTTAATTGTATCGCTAACTGTATTGAGACATTAAATTCATTCAATCAAAACTAGACCTTAATAAATAGTACTTCAATGATGTCACATGAGATAAATAATGCACACGTCAGCAATCCATTTCTTGTACATTATCGATCCGTAGTGATTTATTATTAGATAAAACTGTAATTCCCTGTTATAGGCCAGTAAAAGATATTCTAATTATTATATATATATTATTGTTTTAGTATTGTCGGAGAGTAAATAAAACAATGAAATATTGCAATTTAGATTGCAACCACAACTGTACTAAACTGACCCACATATATAAAGTAATTGGCCCAAAAGTGTCTGAAAGTAACAAGTGACCCAAATCTTTCACCTGGTTGCGGCGTCGCGTAGACGACGAGCAGCGCGGTCGCGAACATAGCGGATAACACCAACGCGGCGAGACACAGAGCCCGTCTTTGTGAGCAAACTGCAACCGGAGCATCGCCTAGCTCCCTGGCTTCTCTTGCCTTGTCTGTGTCTAGAACATACACACAAATCTTTTATAATATACTAAAATGAGTTTGCTGGCATTTTCTGTATCATTCTGTTCCAAATATTATATGTTGTTTTTACAACACCAACCAATCAAAGAAGGGATAGTACTAGTCGTTCTGTGAACAGTAGACCTCAGTTAGGGGATGAGACAATGTTTTAAGTGCCTTTTCCAAAACGGAATAAGTATACCTATGTATGTATGTAGGTACATAACTACCGAACGAAATTTGGCTCCACCAAATAACAACGGAATTATTTAACTTTAAAATTTTAAACACACTACCAATTTTCGTGACGATTGCATAAAAAATACTTCTGCTAAGCCAAAAGAAAAACTTAAATCACCGCCATTTTTTATTTTTCTTCCCAGTAAGAAAAGTGACCGGACAAAAAAATTAAAAACTCCAAGAATATGGTCACGAATTTTTATGGCGATCGGATGAAAATTGCTCCTGCTACGCCAAAAACAAAACTAAAAAACAGTTTTTTTCGCCCAATCAAAAAATCGGCTCGACATAAAAATTCAAATAATTCAAAGAATAAGCCTGCCGATTTTATGTGACGATAGAATGAAAAATACGCCGGAACAAACGTACTGCAATACATAAGGAAAAATAGCAGAACGGGCCTATCTAGTGGAAACGTAGTCCTTCGGACAAACGCTTCGCTACGCTCAGCATTCGTCAATAAATTTACCGTAAATTTTTCTCCATCAAGGGAATCGGAGAATATACCAAAAGCTTTTCTGTTTTTTTTTTGTCATACAATGTTAAGATTACAACCGAAATAAATAAAATCCTGTCTAAACCACTTGAGAAAGATTGCAAATAATGGAGTTAAATAAATTGACTGATTAAGATCATTAAAATTATAGGAGATTAATTTCAATCTAAGATTGCAGATTAACTATTAATTTCGGCAGTTAATGTATAATAATTTTGTACAGATAGCCCTGATATAAATAATAAAATTATAAAATATATAAAGAATAATGTAATAATAAAAGCAAAATATCCAAGCTTAATAATTAATACTAAATTTCGAAAAACTAGTGAAGCGATATATTGGATGCCGCCATCTTTGATCAAAGTCAAACAAACTTCACAGTACTTCTGATTCCAAGGCGAGACATAAGAACACTTTAATCAAGCAGTCTACAAGGGAGTGTACAGTGTACGAGGTATGGGTAAAGTATCACCTATTTTTTCTTTCACTAAAGTTATATGAACCTATTTATATATGTACTATTGGATATCCTTAAAGGAACTATAATGTTTCTATAATACTTTTAGTGTTACCACAATTGTTTTTAATTTATCGCCTGGTAATGGACTGACTTCGTTATATAAATATTATTGAATATTTTAAATAACTTACCAGCTAAAAATGCAACGTCATCGAGATCTTGGTCTACCATGTTTCGCCAGGCAGCCGCTGAATAATAGTAATGAAAAAATAATAAAATTTTTAAAAACAACAAATTGAAAAGTGAAACATTCTCTCTATAAATTGATTATTATTTATTTTATTACAATTAAATGTAAAACAATAAAGAATAATGAAAGAGAACTGACCCTTAGCGGACCCGTTGCGGTCGGCCTTGTACTTGCCAATGGGCTCCATCTGTATACCATCCATGTCACAATTACGACATTACAAAAAACTGAAAGAATTTCATATTATCAATAAATAATTATAGTTTATTCAGAATACAACGAAGTATTATTGTAATGTTACTGACAATTGTAATGTTACTGACACTGTCAGTAACAATAATTTTAGAACATGTTACAGACGCTTTTTTTTGTATTGAACCTTCTTTTCGTTCCGTTTATTAAGATTTTTACATTTAAAAAAATGAGGATTGATTTTTAAAGCTTATTTTATCTTTGGTTTTTTAATATTTTTAAAATATAAGTTTAATTTATTTTTTATCTTAAATTTTGTGGACATATTTTTTAAGAATAGATACGTTCTACAATAACAAAAGAAAACGGAAACATACAATATTATTACCATTAAGCATAAATAGTAAATATTAATTAAAAATATTAATATTAATATAATTAATCAACGTGTTAGTCATGATTTTTGAATTTTTTAATGAACAGGACTCAAACCTGCGACCAGTGAGAGTCCGTGACCGTCGCGTTACCAACTGAGCTATAACGTCAGTACACAAGTGAATGATGATGTGTTTACTAACAGTATTATTGAAGCCCAAAGGTAGACATTCAAAGGAGGTAATGAGCTCGGTGTTGGTTGAGAGGTGGAATGCTTGCTTCCCCTCTTAAAAACGTCAAATGAGCATTGCCTTGTGAGGAAAGGGGAAAAGAAAATGGCTATTCAAACTAAGCTAGGGCTGCCGAAAACGAATTTGAATGTAGATTACTTTGATGATATAAATTTTGTAAAATCTATTACGAGTATAACAAAAAACTACGGGATATTATTGAGAGTACACAGACTTATATTATGTTAATAATTTAAATATAAATTAGTCAAAATTTTAAATGTGACAACCCTAGCAATTAAAAGTTCAAAGTTCACGCGTGTAATTAAACCATTCATATAATTTCCAACGCTTCCTATCCCTGTAACTCCCTGAAACTCCCTGAAACCTACGCAAAGGAGGTATTGTTGGAAGTATTTGCAGTTTACATTTTTTAACGTCATGTGGAATCATGTCAAGGTTTTTAGATAACAATAGAACATATGAGTGTAGTGTAGGGACAAAGTACATCACTTCTGACCCGGACCGGGAATAAAGAGGGTGCTAAAAGTGTCCCATATACTAAGGGGGATACCTGCCCCTGGCTAGTTCATTTAAAATGCACCAAAAATATATTTAGGGATTGACCATTTTAATGGAGATTTCTCAAACGCAATTGAAAGTCCATAATTTTTATTGTTTTATATTTATTTAGAGGCGATTTCTTCTAAAACTTTAACTATAATTATTTAAAAATTAAATACAAAAATTACAAAAACTAACGTAAAAATAAATCAGCAGATATTTTTTAAATAAATAGTGCATATTTATTTTAAAGCATTCATAAATTAGTTTAAGTTAAGATTAAATTTACAATCCGTTTTTTGAATTATCAGTCCCAATAACCGAACTGCGGATTGAGACTGTCGGAAGCAATCCAATCTTCAATTTGCATGGTTGTAATCACAATCTCGGATGGTAGATCGATTATTAATTTCAAAAGTAAACAATATATACAATAAGTCTGCTTATACACTTAGTTTTTAAGGTTTTTTTGCGATTTTTATGTCATTTAGATAACTTATTTAGAAATATCATAAGAACATAATAAAATAAATAAAAAAAATAGTTTTGATAAAGATTTTTGATATTCGATATTATTGTTAACAAATTCAGACAATACTTTTGATATTTACTTTACAAATAAAAATGTAAATACGAGGAATGTGAAGTTGTTATTAAATTTGAAAAAATTAATAACTCATATTTAAAAAAATAATAGCAATTTTTTTATCATTGCAGTAAAAAATCTTATTTCCGTTAAAGAAAATACTAATCATAACACCATCCCCTTCTTTCGGAAATGAAGTTGATGAAAACTCAATTTGACTGCAGCGAAACGGAAATTGTCAATAACTCGACTTTACGACTAACAAATATTTTTTAATGAACTGTAACTGACATTGACATTTATATAAAACAGACGCTTTAAAATATAATTAATTAATATATTAATATATATTTAATCAATATTATACTAGTTCTGACCACTACTTGAAACACGCCAAGTGCCAAGTTAAATGTCAAGTGCATTCGATTAAATATGCGTATTCCGCTTATTTAAGCCAATGAGGGATTCAAACCCCCTTCCTTATATTGAACAGGAATATAATATTCATATATCTACGAAGAATCGATAAAAACAACTCAATTATTTTTATCCACGTGTCAAAATGTTTTTTTTTAATATAAAAAGAATACAGTCTTAAAAAATGGAAAAAATATGTTTCATTTTTGTAGTTTCTATATATCCTAAGAGTTTTAATTATACTTACAGATATCCGCGCTGTTTAAAACTAAATTATATCACAAATGTAAATTTATTTAACAATTCACAACACGTTGGGATTTTTCTTTAATTTTCACATCCGCACGGTGGAAGGTTCGAAAGGAAAGTGCCAGGGAAAATCGATGGGCATTGCGTACTGTGTAGACAGAGACAAGTATACAAATGGGGTAGGTTAGAAAGAGATAGCGCTGGCAAGTATACGGGGTTGTTTTGTTTGTGAGTGTGTTGAACCCTCGAAATCAGGGTTGATTCGAGATTCTACCCCTTGTTCTAGAATAGAGTGATATCTCTCGATCTTTTATACATCATCTGATTTATTTTTTATAATGTATATATTATTTTTATTTCAATATTATATATTTATTTGATGCTTTATATATTATGAAATATTTCTTATGATTTATTACATTTTTTGTTACCTAAAGTTGCCACCGACTTTGAGAACAAGAACGTCATTAATGGAAAATTTACCTGACAGAACAGACTAGAACAGATCAGACCAGAGAAGAGCCGGATAAAAACTCATCTAGATAGTTTTTTTACTTTTAAAGTAATTATAATAATTAAATTAATTTATATTAATTGTAGGAATATTGATATAATGCCCTTGCAGAAGTAAGGTTATAAAATATATAATTTGTATACAAAAAGAGATAATTAATGAAAAAAACAGCTAATTAATATGTTCGTAAGGGCTCGCAGGTCCCGTAGTAATGGCTAGTGCTCAGTTCCCGCAAGTCCTAGATAACTGGATCACTGGGACTCACATGGAGGTCGGGAACGTTTTCTTAGCACTTTTTACACAAACACTTCTTTAAGAATTTAAAAGATATGTCAGTGCTAAAATAATTTTATTTGTAGATGTAATCTTAAACTAAGGATAAAAGTAATGTCTTTAGTTTTAAGTGTTTAAGACGATTATATTAAAATTAATTATTTAAAATTATTTAAGATTTATAATAAAAAGTATAAAAAGGTATTTTTGAGATGTCCTCTTTTTAAGATCAACATATGTTCCTTTATGAGTTTACTCCGACTTTTGGTACTTTACAAGGTAATACGAAAAAGATCGAAATATCTCAATATGGATGAAAAGGCAATTTACGGCAACTTCCGACTTTTTTTAGACTAAGGGGGAAAATTTATAATCTAGATTTAGATTAAGCAATGGGGATAAGGGATACTCTATCTATAATTGGGATAAAATACTCCATCTCTGCTCAGGGATACCAACCCTAAATAATTGGGATAATTGGATAGTTTGAGTAAGGGTGAAAAAGGGGCAACTCTTATTATTGTATCAAGATCTGCAATATTTAGTTTTTATAAGCATTGATAGATGGCGTTGTTTTAAACTAGCAGCCTATTGTAATACAAAATTAACATTTATAATAACTACCGTAAAATGGGGTGGATAGGTACAAATTTCAACTTCAACACTGATTTTCTTTCATATTTTGTAGGCATACCGTTAATAAAGATTGTGTTGTGTTGTGAGTCCCGTTGTAATTTACCAAATAACAGTGCTTGAAATATCCGAAATGTTGAGAAATATTTGTAAAATAGGAAAATATAAGTGATTTCTATTTCCCTGAAATCTGGGGTCAAGAGATACGAGAATGGGGTAATTAGAGAAATAACGCAAGGGCTGGCACAGGCAACATTTATTACAAATGTAATTACTCATAGTAGATACCTATGAGTAATTATATTTTTCAATCATAATGAAATTATGTTAACAATATAATTTATTTAAATCTAATGTTAATTCAGATTATAGAGATGTTTTAATACAATAAATGGTTTGGGTTTGACTTGGTTTAAATTGACGATATTTTCAATCGGAACATCACTAATTGAATTTCTTAATTGTTCAAAATACTCATTAATAGTTTCTGAAGAGATCGCAGCTCTATTTTTTTTTCATTTTGTGATACCCTCTGTGATATCTTATCACTGTGCCTTTTCAAAAAATTTCGGGCAAAGTCTGGCCCAGGCATGTTATCTTTAAACCTTTTTTCGGTAATGCCTAATTTGTCCAAATAATTTTTAACTAATAACCTTAAGTCATATAGTTCCAGGGGGTATCCCCATTCAGCACATATATTAATATACTTTATAAATGCCAGTTCCGTCTCTTTTGATAGCACTGTTTGCCCTCCCTGGGTCTTCATATTTTTTATAGTATGTCTATAAAGGACAGATTTGTTGATTTCAAACTTTTTAGCAATGCTATTCAATGAACCGCTACTTTCATTATATTCACGAACAGCCTGCTCAATGATTTCTTTGGAATATTTTTTATACCTCTTACCATGAGGATCCGGCTTGTATATCCTCGGCATGGCGCATGTAGTGCAATGTGGGGTACCTGTTTAAATTGTGTGATAATACCAATTATTAACTAACCCAGAATAATTAACATTATGATTCAACTTACATGAATTAATTATAAAATTTACGTTACAGTCAATAGTGGGGAATTTAAATAACCATGTAAATAAAAAGTAAAATTTAGTATATCATACATTATATTTTTGTGAAATAGGTCTGCATAATATTTTAATTTATTAATATTGTGTCAGAATTTTTTAATTTAAATAAAAAAAATCAAATTAATAAAACCAAAAATAATAGTTATATTGACAACCCTAAAAATTATGTGTCTATAAACCCCTCTCTCATTACTATTAACCCCTCACTGGTATCTATTAACCTCTCTCTTCGTGTCTATTGACCCTAAAGGCGTTTCTAATCACTTCCTACGCGTATCCATTTACCTCAAATTCAGAAAAAAGTGTCGATGTTCTGATTTTACTAAAAAATACAAACAAAATGATTGATTATTAATGCTAACCTTTTTTTTCCTAAAAGATGAGAAAATTAACAATCCAATTATATAAAATGACGAGGAGATAACACTGAAGAACTTTGAGTTTTTTTAAAAGTTTTGCACAGTCAAAAATCACTCCTACACAGACGTCCACTTTAACCGCTTTTTTCTTTATATCCTTAAACTTACCGAAAGTTTAGAAGTTGCCAGAATGAAGAAAAAATATTGCCGTATTATTAGAAGTAAAAATAAATATACGTTAACAGGTAATAGACAAAATAGAGAGAATAATATATAATTTTCAGTTTTGTTTCTAATAACCCCGCGATTTCTATTCACCCCATTTTACGGTATTTAATTATTGACATTATTACTTTATTTAATGGTGCACTGCACTTTCTAATTTTTATTAATTAATCAGTATTTTGTTTGTCCGTCTGTAGAATAAATTTTATTAAGTCCTATCGAAAGAAATGACACAATATTGATTCCAATTATCTAACGTTGAAGCTTTAATTATAAAAAAGTATAAAGATAATATTGATTTACATATTTATATTTATATTAAGCAATTTATTGTATTGTGCATTTAATAAATGAAACCATTTCAGTTATATGTGTATATTATATAAAATAGACAGAAGGATTAAAGATATCTAACTTTTAAGGATAGGTTAATGTGACTCTAAAACCAGCTGTTGTTTTATATGTATAAGAAACAAAACTATTAATAATAGTATGCGACATGTATGAATATATTGACAACATTATTATGACATTGTTTAACTGTTAAGTTGAGAGTTTTAAAATAGTCTATCGGATGTTTTAACTTTTGCTGAATCTTCCTGACTCTTGTCTTAAGACATCTTGGGATAATTCTTGCTTATGAATATAAATATCAGGCTTGGCCGCTAGATAGTAACCTCATGGCCTCCCTGTAGCCGGAGTCACTGGCTCCGTGCACGGTGGAGAAGTGTGTGAGGTCAGTGGCCTCCCCCGCGAACAACACCCGCGGGGTCCCTTCGAGGTCCGTCAACGGAGTGCCGAGCGCGGCGCGGGTCCCGGGGTGCTCCGCCACCTGCAGGTTGTCGAACGAGTAGGTCCCGCGCGTGAGCGGGTTGGAGTACCACGTGGACCGGATCATACCGGTCGGATCCGGTATCGTCATGTTCTTTCCTAAGAACAATCTCATCACCTCCATACACTTCCTCTTAACTTCTTCCTCCGGTAATGTCTCCACCTATAATATATCAATTGTAAGACAGTTTAAATGTTTAAATTATACAAATAAATAGTAAAAATGCACATTTGTTCTTTTAATTTTAAGCTTTATCTATGATTGATAACTTTTGATCCGTATTGACTGGTCTGACTTGGTGAATTAAGATGAAGTGTGGTATAGTGATAGCTTATTTAAATAAATATAAGATGGTAAAAATATCAAAAGAAGCAGGACTCAAACCGCATCTAATCAGAGTTCGTGTCGGTCACTTTCACAATTGAGCTGTCATGTCGGTATCAACTTTAACCATTTTAACATTCTATATTTGGGCGAAAGGAGAATAAGAATACTGATATTCAGAGTACTGAACGTCTTACATCACGTTTTACTAGAATTATTTCCGATTCTATGTATGAGCTACTAATGTATATTTGATATTATTTTTCCAATGTTGGTATTATCCCACTTTGCCCCAAGTACTGACCAGTTTCGTTGTTTCCCCAATCGTCCAAAACGTCAAAGTATTGTTAGATCCTTTAGGACTACTTAGATCTTTTAATTTAACCTGCCATGTATCGTATTTCTCTTTATCAGGTTTCAACCATTGGAATATGTAGGCGGCGTTCTTCGGCCACCATTGTTCGGAGAACGAGAAAATTATTTTGCCTACAACACCCATGGGTATCGTGTTTATTGCTGTTACTTTTGACTCTGGTAATGGCGGCGAAAATAATGATTGATATCTGGAATAACAATAATATGTTTAGAGCGCTCTAACTTTTTTGACGAAACTTACTGATTAGGTGTTTTAGATCAATATTTATTGCATTTTCTAAAATATTTCTTGAGTAGCATCTATTATTGTGTTACTTTATTTACACTCTAAAAAGTCTTATAAACTGTCTTCTTGTTATTATATATTACCTTTCTTTTAAGACTCCAAGTGAGACTGTTACAATAACATTATCAGCTGTATACATTTCGCCATCTTTACAAATAACTTCTACATTTCCTGTTGTGTTTTGGGGCCATTTTATTAATTCAACCTCTTTGTTCAACTTGATATCTAAAGTTGGCCAGCCTGGGCCATTGTTATAGGTATTCTATAAAAAAGAATGATGAATAAAAGTAAAACCTTATTACAAAGTAAAGAATACTCACCAGTAATAATTCAAAGAAGGTTTTATATCCGTATCTATGCCAGCTCATCTCCTGATATCCGCCAAGTATTTTATAATTGCTATTAGAAGTAGTGTCATTCCAATTGTTGGATCCCACGTAGGCGTCGACCTGCCTGTCTGCTGAATCGAGAAACTCTTCAATATATTCAGTATCGTTTAAGAGATTTGGATATTTTTCTGCGACATATTCCATGAATCTAAAATTTGAAGTATACTTTAGAAGAACTTTTTTGGACTATTTTATTTTAATATACATATGTGGCATATACAACAATATATAAAAATATATACATGTTAAATATCCTGTCATTTATAGATTTGTAGGTGTATCCGAAAAAAAACGAATATTTTTTAAAGGAAAAAAGCGAAAAATACTTCGATAAAAAAGTTATTTTTATTAAAAAGGTATCCAAAATTATAACCCACGCTAATGTTATATGTGTTTTGAAAATTAATACATTGGCCGGAGACATAAAACCTAAAAAACTATTATGTACTTAAATTATCAAAAAATATTTAATATGTAGATTTTGCCTCGTTTAATATTTTATTTATCTCTTAACCGTTTGGGAGACCTTTTTTGTGTTTAGTTGTCTCCAGAATGCGACGAGATAATAAGCTAAAAATTTTCTCATGCATGTTTGTGCCGAACGCGGATGTTATAGCGAAAACAGATTGAAAAAATGCTTAGCCATTCCAAAGTTATCAAGAAAAGAAGAAAGGAGAGCTCAGCTCAACAACCGCCGCTCACGGTTGGCGGATCCGAGTAAATTTAAGAAAATATAAATTAAGTTAAAAAAAGACATACTTCCTAGTTATATAGACGCCAAGCGGTTCAGGTTTTTCTTGAGGGCTTTCCATTAATCTAATACAATAGGCCATCAAGTCCTCCAAAAGTTCTGAGTCTCCTAATGTTCCGTCGGATTTGTAGACCTTCACATCGAAGCTCTGGGGCTGTACGTTAATACTGTTGTTGATGGCCGTCTCGTACACACGACTGTTTTCTATTCCGTGTATCCTTCATATATTATTATAATTATAAATAAATGTCTATTACCTATATTGAATTTTAAAAATGTGCAAGTTGTTGAATATTGAATATAATATCACAATAATGTATCATCTTACTCTATACAGCTTATAAAACATACCATTCAGCTCCGACTTCGACTATCCCATCCCCAAATGGTACAGTATAAACCCTTCCCCCTACTCTGTTTTGGGCTTCCAAAGCTAGCACTCGCCTCCCAGCTTTAGCCAATATCGAGGCAGCGGTGGTTCCTGATGATCCCAGACCAACGATTATAGTATCGTATTTGGGGTTTATACTGGAAGAATTTCAAGTTAATTTTATTAATACTCTGGCTACTGCCTGCGACTTTTTCCACACCGAATATATGGAAATATTCGTTCTATCGGAAACTTCAGAATAAAGAGTTTAATAACATACGGACCAATTAATTAGATATTATAAAGATTGTTTGAATTATATTATTCCTAACGAGAACACTCTGACCCGGACCCTGATCTTTACGTGTTTACAAATAAAATATACTTCAAATAATCAACACCAAAACATTGACCTTATAACGTAAGTTTAAGGCACGTTTACTAATTGTCTTATTAAACTCGGTTTTTTCTTAAAGGCAAAAAAATATTACATAATATGGACTGTGTCCTTCTTATTATAAATTATTCTCAGAATTACAACAATCTATCTGCAAAATGAGATTAAAAACTTAGATTGGCTTCTACAAACTCAATCCATTTATGTTTTTCGAATATGAGACAAGTTTCTGGAGTAATGTTTCAATACGTAAGGGATTTTCCTTATATCACACCAAATTTAATCGAAATCCATCCAGTAGTTTCTGACACCGATCACAAAACAAATTAAGATTGATCATACTTTATATATTTTGATATTTTATATAAACATGTTGCCTTTTATATATTTAAATATAATAATTGACTCACACATGGCCGAATCCGTGATCGAGGATCCCCAGACACAGAATTAAAATAAATCTCAACTGCGCTCTCATGATGCTTCAGAACAAATTAAATAAATATCCACTCGTCCTTCGTTATATACTATTTGTTATCTAATCACTTATTTACTAATAATATAATAATATATATTAGAAATTTTTGTATTATAACACAGTGTAAATGTTTAACTTTTTTATATCATTTTAAACCATTTAGTTTGAAGATACGTGTTGATGGTAAGACGAGTTGTGAGATTGTGAGTTAATCTGATTATTGATGTATACGGTATACTTCTAACGTTTTTTAGATGCCCGATATAAAGTAGAGCGCACCAGCAGTACATATTAGCAGTGTCAAGGTCAAAGTCTAGTTTTTATTTCAAGAAAATTTTGAAACTCCAGACTGTAGTTGCACGATTCCAAAAGGTAATTGCAAAGCACCGACTGTAAACTACGTGGATTCATTATTTTAATATATATATATTTTTTACTATCCCTTGAATCATAGTCAATAATTGAAAGAACTATTTAGAATTCACGTAAACCATGGCAAAAAAGAAGACTGGAATAGCTAAATCAATTAGTTTATTTCTTTTTTTTATTATATTTATATATATTTAATTCAATTATTCAACTAGTTTAATGACAAGAAATTAAAGGTTTCTTAACGAAACACTAAAAATAATATTATTTATGTATTGATTTATTCTAGGTCTAAGAATACTAATTCGCTCGTTTGTCTTATAATCCCATTACGACCGAAGAGAAGACTTATGGCTCCATTTCACTGCACATTTTTAAGTGGATTTGAAATAAAAAATATCGAAAAAATGTTCCACTACTCAAGATTTTTACTCTTTGAAGTATACCAGCGGTTGAAAGGTAGACGTTGTAATGAAATTTAATAATTATTAAATCTATAGATATTTAGTTTTAATTTAAACCAGTGAAGATGCAAATACAAAGGGTATTTCCTGAACGAACTTTGACGAAATTATAAATGTTATGTTTTTCTAGGAATCACTGTTGATGCTAAGCTTCAATGGGGCCCTCATATAGCTGGATTGGCTAGTAAACTTAGCTCTGCCGCGTACGCTGTTAAAAAAATTAGATCCCTAACTGACGAGACTACTGCTAAGTTAGTGTATTATAGTTATTTTCATAGCATAATGTCTTATGGTATCCTACTGTGGGGTAGTGCTACTGATATAAATACCATTTTCGTTATACAAAAAAGAGCTGTCCATGCAATTTACAATCTGGGCCCTAGAGATTCTTTACGAAATAAGTTTAAGCAAATTAATGTACTTACGGTCGCCAGTCAGTATATTTTTGAAAATCTTAAATATGTACATAAAAATACTGACAATTTTATTAAGCATAGTGATATACACACTATAAATACCAGGAACAAACACAAGCTCGCGCTACCTGTTACTCGACTTAAAAAAGTGAGTAAATCTTTCATGGGGCAATGTATACAGTTTTACAACAAAGTCCCAGCAAACGTTCAAGTATTACCATTTAACAAATTTAAGAGAATAGCTAAGGAACGTTTGTGTGCAAAAGGATATTACAATGTATCTGAATACTTAGAGGATAATGCACCGTGGGTATGAAGCGATCGCTGCCAGGCTGCTTCAAGATTATTTATTTAATAGTGTGTAATGTATTTATGTTATTTTGAATTTAAGGAAAAAAAAAAAAAAAAAAACATGACAATCCCGCTGAGTTTCTGTCGCCAGCTCTTCTCAGGTTTGTGGAAATAATTTTCCGAGCTGGTGGTAGCTTTGACAATGAAAAAATGTTTTGTATGAAACTTATTTTCAATAAAGATTTTTGATTTGATTTTGATTTGGTTAATAAAAAAACAATTTATTTTTAAGTAAAATGATAATTATTTATTGAAGAAAAGAAAATGTTAAATACATGTTTATTTATAATTACTAAAAAATTACAAAAAAGTGTGATTAATAATAATACAAAATAGCAATATAATTAAATATGAAAATAAACTAAAAAAAAATCCTATCCACAGACATCCATCCATCCATCCGAGAAAAGTGAAAACAATACAGAACGAACAAAGTTCGTTCGTGAAAATCTTAAATTATAAGTTATCTTACTTTTCGATACAGTGTTTAGAAGATTTGAAATTAACACTAAACCTCCCGACAATTCTTGTATACCTGTTTCTACCCCACGCGGTCAAATTGACCGGTAATTAAAAGTTATTTTATTATATAACGCAGGTAATAATGGAAATAACTAAAAGTAAAGAGTGAAGAAAATATTATATGCATATTCTAAGAATTGTCATGTAGTTTGATAACGATATTTAATTATTAAATTAACGTTTAAAAGTGTGTAAGTTTTACAAAAGTTTAAGAGCGGTCCATTTGACCGGTACTGGTAGGTTTAGTGTTAAACAATAATTATTTGGTTATATGTATTGTCAATAATTCTATGTTAATTTACTAGATGGAGTTAATATATTTCGCTATTTACTTTATAAATCGAGAAACTTTTCAATAATTTACAAAACTTTTACACAAATGTCACACCACACATAGATGTTGCGATATCTTGACATTTGATAACCCTCACGAGAAGTCAATTACATGTTATATAAATCAAATCAGATGATATATTGATATTATATATTATATATGTTACATCAGGAAGAAATATTCTTTGTACTTTAAGCATCAGTAACAATTTTATGACTTATTTTCGTTATATTAATCTTAGTTTTGTCAGCCATTTTGCTATATTTATACATATCCCAACAGATGTCTGTCTGTACATAAAAACATTTGGGATAAATCATTATTAAGGATCTTAGATTTAGAATTAGATTAGAACAGTAATTTATGAGTGTTTTTTTCTATATATCCGTGCAATTGTGCGCGCATTCCTGGAACGGTTTTCCCATTTGAATGCGATTATAACGGAATTGTTTTTGCAACATTGATTTAACATTTTGTGTTAAAAAAATATAGATAAGATTTATATAGGAAAAGTGAGCGGTAAGAGAGACAGGGGGAAGCCTCAAGGGACCTTCGAAAACACAGTATCTATGATACTGGAGGAAGGTCACGTAAAAAGTATGTAGACCCCCCAGAGGGCAGGTATGGAGAGGTTGATGTCTGTGGCCGAGGCAAAAGAGGTATACAGGGACCGTAGCGTTTGGCGCTCCGTCGTCTCTGGCTACCCCGCAAGGGATATGGCGTGAAGATAAATAAATAAAAAAATAATAATTTAGAAATTAAGAGACACGTCATTTCCGCAATAACAGGTAGAGGGTAATGATCACGTACAGTATTCGAATTCAATTCTCGTTAGTCGACACATGCGATCGTCGCCATTTTTTTTTCACTAAAATAATTGGACTAGAATACGGGGACTTTCTTCGATAATATCATTACCTAGTAGTTCTTTGATAATTTCCTTGACTTTTCTCTTTCGACTGGACTTAATCAATGAGGTATCTTTTCCACAAACTTGTCGGGATCTTTTTAAACGAATTTCTAATTGTAATTCTAATTTCTAATCAAACAAAAGGAAGAGATTCTATTTTCGCTTGGTTTAGGACTCGGTACGGAAACACTCGGAGTAATATCATTACTATGTTTATTTATCACTGCTGACATATTTTTATTATAACAATTACGAAAAAAATGACCCGGTTGTTTACAAAAACTGCAATACGCGGTGTTTCGATTATCAACAAAAATTTAAAATGTTTTGAGGGTAGTTGGATGACACTGATGATTAGAACGTTTTACGCGAATGGATGAAGCAACAAAATTTCAAACAAAATTCTGCTACCGAGGTGGCTCTAACATTTATAAGTCCAATCCGAAGATTTTCGACACTAATAGTACCTATCACCGCTTCTACAGCGTCATTTTGGTCAAGTTCATCTTTAGTAATCCGTCTTCACAAAATCCATGACTGCGATTCAAACGCCTTTAGTAGGGTCATAATTGTGTTTTTGAAATTTTAATACGTCTCTAGAATACCGACTTTCTGGTTAGAATGTAGTGATTAGATTCTGACGTAAGTCGTCCTACGTGGAAGTTGTCAATAGACAGTTATCAGCTCACATTTTAGCTCGACCTTTAACCCCTTGCCTTACGATTTAATTTCGAAGAAACATGGGTTGCTCAGACTATTTAATTTTAATGCAAATCTGTGCGGGTGTTATCAGAAAATAAAACTAAAATATTTTAACTTTAATATACTCAATATTTATAAAAATATGGATTTTATTTCATCTGTAGAAAAACATATTTATAAAATAATGACAAAAATGTCGAATTTGACAAAGAAAATGTTTGCGGGCGACACTCGTCATTTCCACTTAAGGGGTTAAGTAAACTAGTCACTTTCATGCGAATATCATAGTCACTGAGATCATAATTTGTTTTAGGAGTAGAAATATGATCACACAATTCGCGGACCCCAATATTAACGTCCGGGTCAAATAAAGGTAAAAATATGTGCGTGATTTTGGTTTTATCGTTTTGTCTTAAAAGTCTTTCACTCATATTTTGCATCATCGTAATCATGTGAAGGTAAAAATCGGGGGATACAAATCAGGGGGGGGAGTATTAATGAACGATGTAGCTTGTCCAGGGTTGACATAAAAGTTATTCTACTTCTACTAGTTATTGTTATATCGAAAATTTATTGAATTATTATTTAAAAAAAGGTAGATTCGTTGACCGCATGGTGGTCATCGATTCCATTGTAACTATAACTATAATAAGATATACCATCTATAGTTTTATATTAGTTAAGTGAGTGACAATTATCATAGTACATTTATTACGGGTAGGAGAGTATCAGCAAAATGAAACAAGTTAATTATTATTTTAAATCAATAACTTTTGATCAAATTAAACACATCGATTCATGACTGACATAGATTCTACTTGCAATGTGTTTGCTTCGAAAATCAACAGCAATCTGAGCTCTCCTTTTTTTACAAAGATTCACTTCGCATCTTCTTAAACCTTACAGCGGCCATCTTAATAAACAATTCCGGATGTATAAATAACAAATTTGAAATCGATTATTATAATGGATATTGATGAATTGCATTTATAATACGTTTGATTTATCAATAATATTCAACGCGGTGACATATACATAATATATAATATGTTAAATATTTATATGTTAAGTACGAGAAATAAAAACAAATTCGTAACGCTGAAATTTCGTCTTCAAAAAGTTCATAAATTTCTTCCATCCTTCCTGTATATGGACTTTCACAAGATATTTTAGACCTTCCTCTTCTCAATTTTACATCTAAAATCAAAAGTTTATTATTAAATAAATTTTATTATAACGTTCAAAAGTTTTTAGTGGATCGAAATGTGTGGATCTTAAATTGTTGACTCTTTTGCAGGATTTATATTATAATGTACATCATCTTGTTACATTTCTTTTAAAAAGAGCAACTGTTGAGTTTCTGTCCGGGTCTTCTCAGCAGAGCAGCATTCCGAGCCGGTGGTAGCTTACTCACGGACTGACTACACTGACCTTTTGTATTGTAATAGTTGACGATTCAAAAGTGCGTGTAAATGTCTACTTGAATAAAGATATTTTGAATTTGAATTTGAATTTAACCCATTAGGCATTTTAATATCCTTTCTTGAATTGTGATTTGTTCTTTCATTAAAAAAAAAAGACGGAAAGAAATCCGTGTAGTTTCTACCTGGTTCTTCTCCATGGATCAATTTTGGAACCGTGCAAATAGTCTTTGTAAGTGCAATAAATAAAAAGTTTCAGAAATGCTATGTAGGTATGCTAAATTGAAATTAAATCCAGGTATTACTTCTTAGAATACTTCAAATTTCAGACACCACTGCGATCTTTTCTCTATATAAAAAACTCTAAAAAACTTTTAGGTATACAACACATACCAAAAGATTTACTCACAGACAACTCGTCTTAGCATGAACACATAAAATTAAATAAAATATAGACAATATTCAAATATATTTTATTAAAATACTGAAATTTCTAATATATAATACTATATAGTTAGTAAATAAGTGATTAGATAACAAATAGTATATAACGAAGGACAAGTGGATATTTATTTAATTTGTTTTGAAGCATCATGAGAGCGCAGTTGAGATTTATTTTAATTCTGTGTCTGGGGATCCTCGACCACGGAGTTAGCCATGTGTGAGTCAATTATATTTAAATATGACGGCGCCGCTAATGACATTTGCAATTCTTAGTTTTTGACGTCGGCAACAGGATGACATAACGACAAATGACAGCTGTCATTCTAGCGGAACGTCAGATGAGTGGCAGCGAGGCGGCCATCGGCCCTTTCCCGTGTGGACAACCGCCTGCGCACCACGCTCACGACGAATCGCTTGTTACCGACGCAATCGTTAATTATTATAATTGTAATTCATGTCTGCTAGATCATTAATGCCTTTAGAAAGTTAGTTGATTTGTTATTTTGTGATTTAAGTGAATCGTTAAGTGTAATTAAATAACTAGAAACCATTTTGGGACTTTTTGTCATATAACATACGTAAATAACTATGGATAATTCTGAGAAAGACCATCCTGCGTCCATATCAGAAGTGGGATCGAACGAACGTCAAACGGAAAATATGCAATCTGCGGATAACCTCATGGCGACAAGATTGCTTTCAAACATGGAGTCTATGTTATCCCGAATAATTGCGATATCGCCACCGGCTACCGCTGTAAGTACTCACACTGTTAAACTTATTGAATTTAACCCTGACGATCCAGAGGCGGATATTGAGGGTTGGTGTAATGTCACTGAGATTATAGTGCAAGAAAAACATCTTGAGGGTGTGGATTTGCTTATGGCACTCACAAAGGCACTTCAGGGTCGCGCTGCGACTTTCTTAACCAAAATAAACCTTAAGGAATTAAAATGGAGTGCTGTTAAAGAGACTTTGTTAGCAAGATTCGCTAAGCCCAAACTCATACAAGACCATTTTGATGATATTTTAAAATTTCAAATCAGTGTTAGAGAAACCGCGCCAGAGGCTGCGATGCGTTTATGGAACTTGATCGAGCGTATACCGAAAGTTGAATTACCTGAAGAGGTTATTACAGGATTCGTAGTATCAGTGTTATGCCAAAAGGACTATGTTATACGCAGGGAGTTAACTACACATATGATTGCTACTCGCGCTCAATTATTTCGGATTCTCAGTGGTATATCACTGAAGCGACGATCAGATGTTAGCAATGAAAATCAAGAGCCTGACATGAAGCGGCCTCGGATTGACTTGAGGTTTCCCGGAAAATGCCATTTCTGCGGGTTGTCTGGTCATAGACAAGCTGACTGTAGAAAGCGTAAGGAAGATATCAACGCCGGGAAGACCCAGAATCAATCAAGCTCTGCTCCTGCACGTAGTCAAGACAATTCAACAGTTTCCTGTTACACGTGTGGAAAGCGTGGTCACATTTCTACAGTCTGCCCAGAAAAGAATATTAAGGACGGGATTGAACGAAGGGAAGTCAACCTTTGTGGACATCGACTTTCAAGATCTACCTTAGAGACATCTACCGGTGAGAAATTTCCATTTTTATTTGATAGTGGATCGTCTTGTTCTCTTTTGACTGATAGTATCCGCGATCGGTTTCCGGGCATTGTACACAATAATCTTGTTTATCTGACCGGTATAGGACGTAATGAAGTACAGTGCACTTCACAAATATTAAGTACAGTAAAAATCGGTGATATATCTGTTGACCTTTTATTCCACGTCATACCTGATTCAGTCATTTCTATACCAGTTATTGTAGGTAGAGATATTTTAAATGAGGGTTTTCGCGTAACAATAGATGATGACAAACTTATATTCAAGACCAAAGAGCGCACCAACTTTTGCGAAGCTAAAGCGGTAGGTTTTGATATCTCCTTAATAGATACAGATTTAGAAGGGGAGGATAAAATATTGCTATCAAAAATAATTAATAAATATTCGGATTATTTTATTGACAGTCAACCTACTAGGCGCGTTAAAACAGGGCAGTTAGAGATTAAATTGATAGATCCTCATAAAGTAATTCGTAGATCACCTTACCGCCTAGCACCCGTAGAGAAAGAAATAGTCCGCGAAAAAGTAAAACAACTGTTAGATGCAGGTATCATCCGCGAGAGTTCTTCCCCTTTCGCTAGTCCAATACTCCTTGTGAAGAAAAAGGATAATACAGATAGGATGTGCGTTGACTATCGGGAACTCAATGCAAATACACAACCCGAGCATTATCCTTTGCCCCGCATTGAGGAGCAGATAGATCAACTTACTGGTGCTAATTACTTTTCTTCATTGGACATGGCCAGTGGATTTCATCAGATTTTGATTCACCCTAATTCAACTCATATGACAGCATTTGTAACTCCGGAGGGTCAATACGAGTATCTCGCGATGCCTTTCGGTTTACGCAATGCACCATCAGTTTATCAGAGATGCATCACAAGAGCTCTGCATGACCTCAGTGATAGACCTCTTATATATATGGATGACGTTTTGTGTTATTCTCCTAATATATCACAGGGTTTGGAGCGTCTTGACAAAACGTTGAATGCCCTAACTTTAGCAGGGTTTTCATTTAATCTTAAAAAATGTAAACTCATGAAATTAAAAGTAGAGTATTTAGGTTATTCTTTGCAGTCTGGCGAAATCAGACCAAACTCTCGTAAAATTCAGGCATTAATTGAGGCACCCCCGCCAAGTACAGCTACACAAGTTCGTCAATTTCTTGGTTTAGCGTCATATTTTAGAAAGTTTATTTCCGGTTTTACTAATATTGTCGGACCATTGTACCCGTTAACTAAAATAAAAGGACCTATTAATTGGACTGCCAGACATGAAGAAATCCGTAAAAATATCATCAAAATTCTATCATCGGAACCAGTTCTTACGATTTTTAATCCAGAATTGCCTGTAGAGTTGCATACCGATGCTAGCGCTGAGGGTTACGGGGCTATACTGATACAGAGGAGAGATAACTTACCTCACGTTGTAGAGTACTTTAGCCGGCGTACATCTGAAGTCGAATCTCGCTACCACTCGTACGAATTAGAAACCATGGCCGTTGTACGTGCAGTGGAGCATTTTCGGCATTATTTGTACGGCCGACGTTTTGTAGTTTACACAGATTGCAACTCGCTGAAAGCATCTAAATCAAAGATCGATCTGACACCCCGTGTGCATCGTTGGTGGGCTTTTCTACAAGCCTACGACTTTGACATTGTCTACCGCGAAGGTCGTAATATGGAACATGCCGACTACCTTTCTCGTAATATTCAGCCGGATGTAGTCGCATCTTCTTCCAAAACACCCGCAGTAAAATGTGTCCAATTCGTTGAATTACATCAAGGATGGCTGTCGGTTGAACAACAACGCGACAGCGAAATCCAAGACTTGATCACAAAGCATACTAATAACGATTTTCCGGACTCCGTAGCACAAACGTACGACGTTAGGGACGGTATTTTATATAGGAAAATTGAGCGCAACAAAACCACTTCTTGGTTACCGGTTGTTCCACGTTCTCTAATATGGACACTTATTAACCACGTCCATAACGAAATCCAACACCTTGGCAGTGACAAAACCTTAGATAAACTCTATGAACAATACTGGTTTCCGCAAATGTCCAAATGCGTGCGTAACTTTATTGAGTCATGCATAGTGTGTAAAGCGTCCAAGGGACCTTCGGGCGCCCAACAGATTCGATTACATTCGATCCCGAAACTATCTACGCCATGGCACACTATTCACATAGATTTTACCGGAAAACTCAGTGGTAAAAGCGACCGGAAAGAGTATTGTTCGGTGATAATAGACGCTTTTACTAAATATGTCCTGTTAGAGCACACATTATCAATAAATGCTAACAGCGCAGTGCAAGCCTTATCAAGAGCTGTGTGCCTTTTCGGGGCTCCTAAACGCATCATTTCTGATCAGGGTAGATGTTATGTTAGTAATGAATTTAAAAACTTTTGTAAAACTCATAAAATAGACCTGCATTTTATTGCAACCGGCACAAGTAGGGCAAACGGACAAGTTGAGCGTGTTATGCGAACGATAAAAACCTTGCTCACAATAGTAGAGAACGATCCAAATAAAACATGGCGCGATGAGTTAGGCAGTATTCAATTAGCACTCAATAGTACAAAATCGGCTGTTACTAAATACTCTCCTACGGAACTAATGTTTGGCATACGTGCAAACTCTTTAGGCATGTCTAAGATATTATCACATTCTGAAGACCACAATATTCGATCAGATTTAGAGTGTGTTCGAAAAAATGCATCAGATAATATTGAAAAGGCCGCGGCGGCGGACACTCTAAGATTTAATCGTCAACGCGCCAACATTATACCATTCACTCAGGGAGATTATGTTTTTATTAAGAATTGTGAAAGAAATCAAACCAAGTTAGATAGGAAGTTTAGGGGTCCATTCGTTATAACCTCCGTATTGGAGAATGACCGGTACGAACTAAAAAGTATTAGTGGTTCTCACCGCACTTATAAATACGCACACGAGTTTTTGCGTGCAGTACCTAAGGGGCACGCCGGTTTACTGGAAGTCACTACCACTCTACTGAATGATGACGAGGCCGAGACGGCGGCAGAAGATGCCCAGAATTCACAATTTAGTAGTAGTCATGTTATATCACCGCGAAACCAAATCGATAAAAGCGATAACTTAGATATCAGAAATGAAACACTGGGTGTAGACTCCGACACTGCCTCGGCTAATTCTGCAACCCTAACCGCTGGTTCTGATACGCTCAGTGTCTACTCCGATCCCGAAACGTTAGATGTACAGTGTGAAGTCGAAATTCATACTCAGCAAGATTGTTCATAAATAATAGGTAAGTATGTGTCGCTATAATAATATATGGAACTGGTCGAAAGGACAGAGTAGTCCGGTTCATGTCGCTTTTACGGCTGATCGAAGGGACACTCTCGTCCGGTCCATGTTTCGGATTATTGGGGTTGTATAATTGGTAGAAGATATAGTGTCGTCCGGTCCATGTAGCTGGTCGAAGGGACACACTTATCTTGTCTGTGAATCGGTGAAAGGGACAGTGCAGTCCGGTCCTTGCCCTTGAGGCTGGTCGAAGGGACACACTCGTCCGGTCCGAATTGTGTGTATGAAATAATGATTGAAAGGCGTCATCCGGTCCTTTACGTGAAAAGGTCGAAGGGATACGTGATAGTTGATAGATAGTTGATAGTTTCTACTGTTGTGCTTCTTGGATGCTGCACTTTTTGTCAGGTTGGACGAGTTGATAATCAGAGAATAAAATTGCCTGTTTCAGAACAACGCTAGAATTACGCCCGAGGACGGTCGAATGTCAGTCTGGCCGTGACGGCGCCGCTAATGACATTTGCAATTCTTAGTTTTTGACGTCGGCAACAGGATGACATAACGACAAATGACAGCTGTCATTCTAGCGGAACGTCAGATGAGTGGCAGCGAGGCGGCCATCGGCCCTTTCCCGTGTGGACAACCGCCTGCGCACCACGCTCACGACGAATCGCTTGTTACCGACGCAATCGTTAATTATTATAATTGTAATTCATGTCTGCTAGATCATTAATGCCTTTAGAAAGTTAGTTGATTTGTTATTTTGTGATTTAAGTGAATCGTTAAGTGTAATTAAATAACTAGAAACCATTTTGGGACTTTTTGTCATATAACATACGTAAATAACTATGGATAATTCTGAGAAAGACCATCCTGCGTCCATAAATATATTAATAATATATAACAGTAGTAGTGGTGTTAGTTATTTTGAAAAAGACCTATTTTAACGACATTTGGTGTGGTTAACAGTTATCGCCTCGGACCTTGTAGTAACTTTTTAGTTTGAGCAAAATCCGATTTGCCCAACTAATACTGAACGATAACACTACTGAACGGATTTTGATTGTATGTGTATGTTGTGTGAGGTTGTATTTAATGTTAAATACTAACTTTTATTTTATTTAACACTAAACCTACCAAGTACTCGTCAAATTGACCGTTCTTAAACTTTTGTAAAACTTACACATTTTTAAACGTTATAATATCGTTATCAAACTACATGACAATTCTTAGAATATGCATATAATATTTTCTACACTCTTTACGTTTAGTTATTTCCATTATTACCAGCGTTATATAATAAAATAACTTTTAATTACCGGTCAATTTGACAGCGTGCGTAGGAACAGGTATACAAGAATTGTCGGTAGGTTTAGTGTTAAACTGAATGCTAAATTCAATAAGACTATATTTACTCCTCTGGTAGTCAAGAGAGGTTGTAAGTTCAACGTCTGTTCTTGTGTTGATAATTTGATATTTATTATGTTTATATACACTTAGAGGTCAGGGTCAAGGTGTTATTGTTTATAGTAATGTATTTAGAATCATTATAATATATAAACAATCAGTTTCCGTTTTTTTATTGTACATAAATTTTTATCAAACGTACACAAGTGTGTGTTGTGTGTACTTTCAAGTATTCCCTGTGACCATTCCCTGTAGACAAAATTTTACGTAATCAATACACGGAGTATCTATAAAAATAATTTGAAATTAACCATGTTCCAGCATAAACCCCAAATACGATACTATAATCGTTGGTCTGGGATCATCAGGAACCACCGCTGCTTCAACATTGGCTAAAGCTGGGAAACGAGTCCTAGCTTTGGAAGCACTGGACAGAATTGGGGGAAGAGTGCATACTGTACCTTTTGGGGACGGGATAGTCGAAGTCGGGGCAGAATGGTATGTATGTTTATTCTTGCCTTATTTTTTACTTTCTTTACAAATTTCAACTTTGCCCACAAATATTAAGCCTTGATTTAAATAAATAGACATTTATATATAATTGTCATAATAATATCTGAAGGATACACGGAATAGTAAACAGTCGTACTTACGAGACGGCCGTCAACAACAGTATTACCATTTTACCCCAGAACTTCGATGTAATGGTTTACAAATCAGACGGAACATTAGGAGACGCGGAACTCATGGATGAATTAATGATATTCTGCCTTAATTTGATGGAAAACCCTCCAGAAAAACCTGAACCACTTGGCGTCTATATAACTAGGAAGTATGTCTGTTTTTTTACTTAAATTACTTTTATTGTATTGAGTGGTAAATAATAATATATAATTTATGAAAAAATGTTTAAAAATGTTTGTCATTGATGATACAAAAATACAAATTCAAGGCTGAGTTTGTTGAACCGATTGTCATCAAAACATTTGACCTTGTGTGTATGGAAGTTGTTTCGAATGAAAGAAACAAAAAACAATCAAGATAAATTATAATAAACTTAATTTTAGATTCAGGGAGTATGTCACAAAGAAATATCCAGATCTTTTAAATAATACAGAATATATCGAAGAGTTTCTTGATGTAGCAGATATAGCAGTAGACACAAATGAGGGATCCAGTAATTGGAATGATGTTACTACAAAAAGCAATTATACATTACTTATCGGCAATCAGGAAATGAGCTGGCATAGATACGGATATAAAACCTTCTTTGAATTGTTACTGGTGCGTGTATTTATTAAAGAAGATTTTATATGTTTTAAGAAGATTTCATATATATTTTTTTATAGAATACATATAACAACGGCCCAGGCTGGCCAACTTTAGATATCAAGTTAAACAAAGAGGTTGCATTAATAAAATGGCCCCAAAACACAACAGGAAATGTAGAAGTTATTTGTAAAGATGGCGACATGTATACAGCTGATAATGTTATTGTAACAGTCTCACTTGGAGTCTTAAAAGAAAGGTAATATATTATAACAAAATGTAAGTAAAGGAGTGTAAATAAAGTAACACAATAATAGATGCTACTCAAGAAATATTTAAGAAAATGCAATATCATTCTATGATATTATATATATTGACCTAAAACACCTAATCAGTAAGTTTCGTCAAAAAAGTTAGAGCGTTCTAAAAATATTATTATTATTCCAGATATCAGACATTATTTTCGCCGCCATTACCAGAGTCAAAAGTAACAGCAATAAACACGATACCCATGGGTGTTGTAGGCAAAATAATTTTCTCGTTCTCTGAACAATGGTGGCCGAAGAACGCCGGCTTCGTATTCCAATGGTTGAAATCTGATAAAGAGAAATACGATACGTGGCAGGTTAAATTAAAAGACCTAAGCAGTCCCAAAGGATCTAACAATACTTTAACGTTTTGGACGATTGGGGAAACGACGAAACTGGTCAGTACTTGGGGCAAAGTGGGATAACACCAATTTTGGCAAAAATAATATTAAATATACATTAGTGGCTTATACATTACTCTAAACGTGTTACATCTGAGATATTTTTTATTATTTTATTAATCTTAATAAGATTATTCCATCAACATTACACCATATTACATCCTAATTTATAAAGGTATACCAGTCAACATTGATCAGTTTCTAAAATTATTACTCATAGATAAGGTTTAAAATGAAAAGAATAAATTAGCGTTTTTATTATTTTATTTTATAACTTAAAATAAGTCTTACAATTAATATATTATAGGTGGAGACATTACCAGAGGAAGAAGTTAAGAGGAAGTGTATGGAGGTGATGAGATTGTTCTTAGGAAAGAACATGACGATACCGGATCCGACCGGTATGATCCGGTCCACGTGGTACTCCAACCCGCTCACGCGCGGAACCTACTCGTTCGACAACCTGCAGGTAGCGGAGCACCCCGGGATCCGCGCCGCACTCGGGGCTCCGCTGACGGACCTCGGTGGGACCCCGCGGGTATTGTTCGCGGGGGAGGCCACTGACCTTACGCACTTCTCCACCGTGCATGGAGCCAGCGACTCCGGCTACAGGGAGGCCATGAGGATACTAACCAGCGTCAAAGTCTAATATTAATATTCATAAGCAAAAAATATCCCAAGATGTCTTCAGACAAGATTCAAAAAAATACAGCAGTTATAAATCATCCGATACAGTTCTATAACTCTCAACTTAACAGTTAGACAATGTCATAATAACGAAATGTCCAATACATTTAAACATGTCGCGAACCATTATTAATAGTTTTAGTTTCTAATATATATAAAACAACAGCTTGTCTTAAAATCACATTAAGATACCCTTAGAAGTTAGTTCTTTTGTACAGTCTATTTATATAAAAGATACAAATATAAAAAGGTTCTATTTATTGTATTTCCTTTATTGCTAAATACATGTGTACTCTGTATACATTTAGTTATCTATATATATCTCTCAATATCGATATCGAATATCGAATATCGAAATCTCCGATTAATTTAAAATTTTACATAGGTCCTTTTTTTATAACGTAGACGTCCACTTAGAAGGGATTCTACGGAATTCCTATCCCAACGATTTCAACTTCTTGCATTTCGCCAAGTTTGAAACCTGTAGGTTACACTTATACACTTAACGCGGAGTAAGAGTTACCATAGCAACGGCTACGATGACAACGGATAATATGACAAAGGTTACCATAGCAACCTAAGTTCACATCCAAATTAATAGTGTGCCCAACGAAGCGGGAGGGAATAAACTAGTTAAAAATATCATCGTGAACTATGTCTTTATTTTATATTTACTAATTTTATATCTTTCAAATACACGAATGTACCTCAATTGATATAATTTTTGCTAATTCCTCATCTTCTATCAATTGGATGGAGATGTAAGATATTATTTGCACTAGATTGTATACTTATATTGAAAACTTAATCTCTATCGGTGTAATAATAATTATTAGTCAAAATACTAACAGACGAACTAAAATTAGAATAAAAACGTGTTTACATGCTGCCAATATGGTTATTTTGTATTTATTCCAAGATAAGTTTATTAACAATTTCAAGCTATTAAAAGTATAGATAACGAATAAGGTATCTGGAAATATATTTTAATTATGCCTCAGGAAGTCACATGTTTAAGGCAATCAATATTTTTATTCTTACAATTATTTTAAAAAGTAATAAATGTTCTTCATTCACTCCGACTTCTATAATTAGCATAATTATATGTGATAAATCGAGGGTTATTTTATTATCAGAATCATTAAAAGACCAAATAAATATCATTTTTTATTAAAATCATTTCATTATTCCATATTTTCGTAGAACCGTAATATCCAGGAAATCTTCGTTAACCTTCTGATCTGGATGGTGAATTAAATGCAGCATGATCTTCAGTTGGTTATTTGACGACCACGGACAGAGAGCGCATTGGAAGGAGTGTGTCTTTTTCTCCCTCGTCTTCCACCTGTGGACCTTCACTCCATGAGCGTCCACTAGGTGCTTGGAACAGCTGGTAAAGTCGCACTGCATGCATTTCTTCACAACCGCCAGATGCTTCTCGAGTCTGCCGGTCGTGCTGAACTTTTTATTACACAGCTGGCATTTCTCATCATCGTTCTTATCCTCGTGAAATTTCCTCATATGCCAGTCCAATCCCTTCTGGTGTCTCGCTATGTAATCACACTGACGACACTTTAAAGGGTTATCGGGTCGGTGAATTAGTTCATGTTTCTGCAGATTACGCTTAGAGGCGCTGCTGTGTGAGCAATATCTGCATGTAAATGGCTTAATTCCTCGATGTATTCGTACGTGTTCCTCGAATACAACGCTGTTGTAGGTGCTGTACTCGCACATATAGCACTGATATGGATTCTCCCCTCTGTGCTGCTTCCTGATGTGCCGTGTCAACTGATCCTTGTTCTCTGCGGTATAGCGATTGCATTCTGGACATCTTATTCTTTCTTTTTTTGTTTTTATATCGTTCACTTCCGGTAATTCGTTTGTTTCACTATAAAATTAACACAGGCAATCAATCAA
This sequence comes from Melinaea marsaeus rileyi, assembly GCA_918358865.1. Classification (NCBI taxonomy): domain Eukaryota; kingdom Metazoa; phylum Arthropoda; class Insecta; order Lepidoptera; family Nymphalidae; genus Melinaea; species Melinaea marsaeus. The sequence continues at coordinate 4,493,899 of OU911091.1, read as the reverse complement.
TCAATCAATTTATATCTGTATATCTAAACGTTGACTCACATTAGCACGGACTCAGTTATGTTGTCGGTGTTAACTTGAGGCAGTTCTGATGTTATACTTTTAAATATAGTGTTATCTGCGTCCACAAACAGTGGATTGTTGAGTTCCTCCATTGTCTTTTGGTAGAAAAGTCCACAATAATCCAGTTACTCTAGCGTTACGAGTGTGGCTGGGCAGACCTGTTTTACTTTGAATAAAAAAGACTTATAAGAGAGTAAAAAATATTACAATTTGATTATATTTTTTAACAAAAAACAATCAAATATCAAATTTTAAATTAATCCTGTACAATTTAAATATTGATATACATTTTTTTTTTATTGGAAAAACACACAGCGTCATTCGACATTAAATATTAAAAAATACCAGTTAAGTTTCCACTAGAGAAATATTCAAAGCGGATATAAAAAAAAAAATGAAAAAAACTCTAAAATTAATCTAAACACACCTAAGCAGAAATACATATTTGTTAAAATTATTATTATACAAGTCGCATTGTGATATTTCCTATTATATTTATCACAAGAAATAAATATGTAATTGTTTTTAAATAATTTGTTCTACGTAAGGTACGTAATGTGAAATAACTAAGAGCGAGGGCACTTAAATAAGATTCTACTTAGAAGGAAGGGGGGGAAAGGGGGTAATCAACAAAGTTATGTAAAATTTTAAAACTTATTTTTTTTTGTCTTTTACGTTCTCTGTGTTTTTCCGGTGATACAAGTGCGGGGAAAGTAACAAATTTCTATTGCAGTATTTTATAAGAACTATGAAATATTTAATATTATTAAAATCCTTGTATAATAAAACCGAGCACTCGGTAACCATCTTTTGTAATTTTATGAATACGCAAATCAAAAATAAGTTGACTATCTGAAACTATACCAAGATATCTCATCACGGTTACTATTTTTTTTTTAATTAGAAATACAATAACCAAATAACGCTTCCTCCTTTCTCCTTGAGAAAGTTATCATACAACATTTGTCTACAATAATATATATTCCGTTTGATATGCAATATTTATTTCATTTATGTAAATCTTTTTATAACTCGGTTCTATCTTAGCAATTTTGTATAACTATAAAAATGATTAAGTTATCATATAACAAAAAGTACAAAAATTTAAAATATTTCCTTACTAATTAATAAATATAAATAGAAGAGACATAAGACGAGAGCCCGGCAGTACACCAGAAATAATAAGAATAAATATTCAGGAATTACTGAATCCAGTCTATTTTGGATAGTTTACACTTATATTATTAATCAGCTTTACGATAAGTTTCAAAGCCGGTTTTAATACTAGCCTTAATGAATTATCAATAATCTTAATAATTTCTGGGTGATAAGAAGCTTTTAGTTCAGAAAGTGGGCCTCACTAGAAATTGAACAATTCAAATTAGAACACACTAAATCTAAAAATCTGTTACTGATATTGTAAATGGGATTAAATGGTTGGAAAGTGTTGAAATTCATAAAAGAAGACAATATTATAATATTATATTCAAGATAATTTAAAATAATTGTATTACCATTAGAATTACTAACCATGTAGTATTTCTTAATTTAAAATTACCTATTATTAAAAATTCACCTCCAACTTTCATTTACTGGTAGTTCGGAAATACACTCATAAAAATTTTACTGTGATGCAGCTTGATTAATGTTTAGGGGAAAGTAACAACAAAGAATATATAAACGTTTGGAGAAATATTTATATGCGAAATATTTGCATTGGAATAAATAATGAATAAAAAATTACAGGTTTTATTTCAAATTCATTTCGTACACCTAATAAAGTGCCGGCTATTCAAATAGCATTCCCAATATAGGTGTTTAATACAGTTATATGCTTATTATTAAATAAAATATCTTACGCTGCTTTATGCCGGTTCACACCTGAAGTATTTATATTTCTTTAACTTTACTCTTTTATGCATCTCAAGGTATTCTTGACATTGTTATAATTGTGACTCTTTAATGTATTTATATCTAATTATATTATATAAAGCAATATTGTTTGAAACTCAAAAACAAAAACAAAATTAAATGTTTATTTTCTCTACTTTTGTCTCCTTTCATTAATTGTCAATTGTGAAGTGAAGTATGACACTTCAGTACACAATTTTCCAGCTTTGAGTTCTAGGACATTTTCTTCTGCTTGGTTCTATCTAGTCTATGTTTTGCCAAAAATTCTAGGTTTAATAATACATATAATTTAAAAGATGACTTCTTATTGATGATAAATCAGACCAATAAATGAATAGAAGGTATTTATATAATGTTATGCATTATAAAATATGATATAGCATGTTTATGGTAAAAAGTTAAGTTAATTCTAAAAAATGAAGATTTTGTAATGGGGCCCTTTCATTAGTCTGCCGTACTTACATAAAAGATGTATCAGTTACTAACTCACTAACAGTTTTTTTCCATGCGATATTAATATTCTAGTTTACCTAGCGCTCGTTAAATTGGACATAAAAGAAAAGCATTTAAATATTTTCAAACCATTTTTTTATTTATATTTTTGCCACTATATCTTTTAAGTCAGATGTTTCTTTTTTCGTATAAAGTTTATGAATGCTAATCTATATTTTTAATTACTCATTTCAACTTAATTTTAATTTCACTCCAAGATTTGTCAATGTCTTTTTGAATATGAAAAGTATAGATATCTATTTTTAAATAGTTTGTTTTCGGTTTTTCTTTATTTTTGTTGTAAATTTTTTGTGTTAATGTTTGATTTATATTAAATTAAAGAGTAGAAAGAGAAATATTTATGTTAATTAAGTTTTAATAAAATTTTAAATATAGAAGAAGAAGAAGAAGAAGAAGAAGCTTTAATATCATTTAAATTTTACTATATCACAATTTTAAGTTATCCAAAACCAGGCAAACGTTGTTTAGAGTTCATGATGTGAGATGGTCTGAAAAAAAAATATTTAAATAATATTTATATATTTATGTTATTGTAAAATATATAAATATTATATAAAGTTTAAAAATATTCCTTAATACCTATAATCACCAGCCAACCATCCATAGTGTCCCATAGCAGATGTCATCTCTGTAAATCTGGCAAATTGAATGTATCTGAAATAATTATATATTTATAAAAATATTTTGGTGATATTGCAGAACTGTCAAAACAATTCATTATAACTTTAAATCTTTTTTGATTAGTAAAAATAATAACATTCAGAAAACTTTAGCTATTTTATATTAAGTAAAATGTTTTTTTTTTTCAATATTGGACAGATAGTAGCTATATATTTATAATACAAAATTTAAAAATGATTGCGTATACCTATTCGCTGCACAAAAAGACCAACTTAACGGCGAACTACGAATCAATTCGTCTTCTCCGGGAGGTGGACTGAATTCTGCAACCATGTTGATGATTTAATATTCATTATTTGATAAAATTATATATAACAAGACCTGTAATAATATCATTATTTGACTAAGCTGTTTTTTGCATTTATTAGTCAATTTATTGAAGAATCTCTTATAATATTTCATTTACTCAACAGCTTAGCTTGTCGAACTCTTAAGAAAAGCCAACGACTAAGAAGGAATTAAACAAACGGCATTCTTTAATATTTAGTATTGTTGTCCAGAACGCCCGCAACTTTAAATATAATACTATCTTAGTATAATATCGCAGTATAACATTAGTTTCATACGTTTTAGAGATAATATTTCAAATGAGTCAAGGAAAATGAGCTCCTTGTTTCCAACACTCCATAACTCTTAAAAAAAATTGCAAAAGCATAAAAAGATGATACCATATCAAATAAAATAACCTCTCCAATGTTTACAGTAATATAAATCCCCCTCGCAATGATTCACAAAGGTAAAAAACTTGTAATACAACCCGTGTCCTCTGTTAACTCCGATACACACAGGGCTGTACACACTGGGACAGGATAACGGACAGGGATGGTAGTCAAAGGCAGTGTCAACTTCATACAAGGTGCTTTTCGTGTTGTCGCGTAAAATTTTCTTAGGTACGGACACTAAAAAATATATTGTATAGCTTTTTAATGAAATCTTTTTTAAATAAAACGTTTAATAAACAGACAAACCTAATTTGAGACAGACATATTTAGTATATAAAATATTTGCTTATAAAGTATCAAATTAGGTTTAGAATAGTAATATGCAATATTAAGTTTATATTAAAAAAACGGTTTGTACAAGCTTTCTTTACGATTTTTTTTTACTGTTGACAAGCTGTTTTTAATAGTCTGAATAGGATTTATCATTTCAACAATAAATAACTAGGATCCGCCAACCGTGCCCGGCGAGTGTTGAGCTGAGCCCCTCTCTTTTCTTCCTTTCTTGATAACTTTTGAATGGTTAAACATTTTTTCAATCTGTTTTCGCTATAACATCCGCGTTCGGCTCAAACATACATCAGAAAAATTTTAGCTAATTATCTCGTCGCATTCTGGAGACAACTAAACACAAAAAAAGGTCTTCCAAATAGTTAAGAGCTTCGCTTACGCTCAGCTCAACAATCTTTCGCATAACTACAAATATAGTGATTCAAATTACCTTTTGATTCCTTCAGTTTTAAATTTATTGTAGTTGTTTTAATTTTCGCATTCTCTTCCTTGTCATTATTTCTTCTTGATTTGAAATATTGAAAACAGTTACCACTTGATATTATGGAGTATTCTAAAGCATAAATTAATTTTAAATAATATTATAATGTGACGAATACGTCATATATGAGATTATTAATCACCATTTCCATAATGTCGGCACATATTTTGAATGAACAAGAAGCAAGCATTTTCGAAATCCAAAAAGTCCATTTTGCCATTCAATAATCTCGTCGCACAAATATTAGAATCATTACTTTTGCATATAGCAACACTCTGAGAACAAACTTTTTTGACATGTTCTATTTTTAAATGACCACCTAAATATAATTTATCATTGGTATCTGTATTTGACACAAATTTTCCCGCGGTAAATAACAAAAACATCCGGATTGTTGAAAACATATTTCATTATTAAAATCTATTTACTGACTTTATGGTATAAGTTAATTAAAAATTACAACAATAAAATTTTACTATTTAATCTTGAGTTAACATAACTCAATATATTACCGATTTTGTTTCAGCTCGGGTGTGAAATAAAAATCAAATATTTTTTATTAATTTATTAAAAGCTGTATAAAATGTAAGTATTAACACGTTACAAATGACGTCGCTAATAAAATAGTGTAGATTATGTCAATGTAATATTGTATATATACAGGGTCCAAAATATATAATATCAAATACAAAGTGTATAATGTATATGTTAGATGAATAATAATTAAATGCGTTGAAAATATAAACTTTATAACATAAAAGGTAAAAATACGACATTGCAAAAAACAATTTAACATTAAATGAATAGACGGATAATATTTTCTGGAAGATATTCTCATTTATGAAAATAAATATATATATCAAGTCAAGTAGTGAAAACTAAAGTCTTGTAAACTAACTATTCCACACATTTTTTTAAATTTTATTCATTGTAACACTGATTTTTCCATATTGTATAGTGTTATAAACAAAAATGCAAAAGTGAGCACAGTTTTCATATTTAACAGGATATAACTACTAGATATCCCAAATTTGGCTAAAAAAATATGGCACACACGGTCTTTTTAGCTAAACGACTAGAAAATACACCAAAAAATCTATTTAAACAGATAAAAAGGTTATATTGTATTTAATAATCAGGAACTGGCATTCTAATGTGGCGCATATTCATAGGAAAAATTTAGTCACTAATTTTACACCTATCCTATGAATACGGAGTGAACATTGTCGCATACCTAACTATTTGGGAAGCGCCATGAGACCAGAGACTGTTGAATTCAAAAATCCGGAATTTGAGACTACCTTCAAATATTTGTTTGTGAAATAAATAGGCCTTCCAAATCTGATATTGGCCATATGTAGTCACTGATTAGGAATGTTTAAACTTTGCTGGTAGGTAGAATCCTCATGGCCTCCCTGTACCCGGAGTCGCTGGCTCCGTGCACGGTGGAGAAGTGCGTAAGGTCAGTGGCCTCCCCCGCGAACAAAACGCGCGGCCTACCAGCGACGTCCCTCAGCGGAGCCCCGAGCGCTGCGCGTACTCCAGGGTGCTCAGCCACCAGCAGGTCGTCGAACGAATAGCTGCCGCGTGTGAAGGGGTTCGAGTACCACGTGGACCGGATCATACCGGTCGGATCCGGTATAGTTACATTCTTCCCCATGAACTTACGCAACAGTTCCATACATTTCCTTTTAACCACGTCCTCTGGTAGGGTTTCTACCTACAATTTTAACAACAATATTAGTTATGCTGTTATTTGTTAATTTATTAATTCTAAAAGAGCTTAACTTTTTTTAATAAAGCTTGTGTTAATCGTAAGTCTGAACAAAATATTACCCAAAATATTATTTCGCTAAATAACAAATTCTAGTAAATTTTTAAGGTTACTTAAAAATGTACCAGTATTCGCCAAATTAGCACCAAAACCAAGTTTAAGTTAGTACATGCTCCAAGAGAACCAAGTATAGTACAGCTGGTATTAATGAGGCCCAAACCCACCATTTTCCCAACGTCACCACTGGTCCAGAATGTTATAGCGTTATTCGACCCCATGGGTGTACTGCAAGCGAAAATCCTAGTAATCCAGTAATCGTCTTCAGTAACTTTCTCTTTATCCTCCCCTCTCCACAAAAATCCATAAAACGTACCACTTGGTAGGAAAGGTTTCTCGAATTTCAATATAACTTTGTCCATCACACCTATTACTAGTTTGTCGATGGCATTCTTTTTATCCGATGGCAATGCAGGTACGAATAGAGCTGAATGTCTGCAAGTTTATATAGATAATAAAATAACCACAGGCTAAATGCAACTGGAACAAAAAGCGAAGATTTCCAGAAACAAGTTTATCCTTAAATATCCACAAAATTTTTCCTCTCATGAAGGAATTGTTAGACTTCCGACCCACTATACTATAACGATTTACTGTAAAGAACTAACCAATCGAATCCTAAGACAAAAGAGAAAATTCTTCTCCACAAACTATCGGACACTCAACCTAAATTTAAAACTAAATTTATTATTATTCATGGCCCCAAATTAAAAAAAAAAGACCCGCAAAGTAAGCATTATGTAATGGTCAATGTTGGTGTTATTCTGTGCAAAATAAGTAAAGAAATTCTGCCTTCATGCATTTTTTCATGCACTTGATCCCATAGAAATAAAAAATCCCTAGTATCTTATACCAAATCGCCCAATTTACTGACCAGTTTAGCCTGATCCCCGGAAATCCAATACGTCAATGTATTGTCAGATCCCTTGGGAGTGGTCAAGCCTACCAGTTTAGTTTGCCATTTAGTATATTGTTCTCTATCTTTCAACCACTGATATATAAAGTTATCATGTGGCGGCCACCATTTTTCATTAAAAGAGAAAATAACTTTACCGAGTACTCCTATTGGTATTTTATCTATGGCTGATATTTGGGAGTCAGGTAATGATGGCGAAAATAGTGTTTTGTATCTGGAATTTAATTGTTTTTCAAATAAATACATAATAAATTGATGATTATGTAAAAACCTACCTTTCCTTTAAGACACCAATGGAGACGGTTACAATAACATTATCAGCTGTATACACGTCGCCATCTTTACAAGTAACAACCACATTGTCTGTTGTATTTTTAGGCCACTTTATTAGTGTAACCTCTTTGTTCAACTTGATATCTAAGGTCGGCCAGCCTGGACTGTTGTTATATGTATTCTGAAAAAAAAAAAAAAACAATATAGCTTGTATGAACTAAAACCTTTTTACATAGAAATGAACACTCACCAGTAATAATTCAAAAAAGGTTTTATACCCATGTCTATTCCAACTCATGTGTTGATGACCGTCCAATTCTTTATAATTAGTCAAAGTACTGACATCATTCCAGTCGTTGGAAGACTCATAATTATTTATTATGAGATTCATCATGGATAGGAATTCTTTTATAAAATCTTCATCTTTTAACAAGTTGGGGTATTTTTCTCTGATGTATTCCATAACTCTGGAAAATTATATTAAAAGTATATGATATTGTGTTTTTTATGTCAGTAAAATTAGGTATAACCTTTTTAGTAAAATTATTATTTGAATAATGAATTTTGTCTATTAATATATTATTAAGTGTGCATACTTTTTCGTTATAAACCTTCCAAGGGGTTCTGCTTTGTCCCCGGTATTATGAGCGGCTTCAAGACAGAAGTTCATCAGATCATTCACTAATACATGATCTCCTACGGTGCCGTCAGATCTAAATATCCTAAGATCAAACTCCTGAGGCACAAGTGAAATATTATTCTGAACACCCATTTCATACACCCTGCTGCTTTCTGTTCCATGAATCCTGTATAAAGAATAAAAATTGATTTATCATTTATTCTTATTCTATTTTTTTATATATAATTAAACTAATTGAGTAATCCATTTCTTATATATTAGAGGTTATATTAATTATCAGAAAAAACAAATCATAATATTACAAAACAATTAAATTATCAATAACATTATAATAAAATTAACATCTTACCATTCTGCTCCAAGTTCAACAACCCCGTCTCCAAATGGTACAGTATAAACTCTTCCCCCGACTCTGTCTTGTGCCTCCAAAGCTAGCACTCGCTTGCCGGCTTTAGCTAATGTCGAAGCAGCAGTGGTTCCGGCTGCGCCCAGTCCAATTATTATAGTGTCATACGATTTTGGCATTGTGCTAAAAATTATACAGATTTTATACAAAATGTTTAACGTTAATTGAAATAAATAATGAGTTGTTCATACCAGGTTACGAATAACCCAATATTTACCTCACGACGGTATGAAGAAATTTATGAAATAGATTTTGAGAAATCATTTATTTATATAGACGGGAAAATTATCTTTTAGTATCTTAGTTTTAAGTCATTTATCAATGGTATTAATATTTTTATCTTATGATGTAATTTTATATTATCTAATTCATACAAGTTACATTCAAATATATTTGTTATCACATAAATATTCTTAATTTTCCTTATTGTGATTAAACATTAATTATTATATTTAAGTAACTATGAAAAACTAACTTGATTAGTAAACAATAAATATTAAAATCTCAAATTCAAGTTTTTGTGAAATTATTATTTATAAAGAATATAACAGAAAAATTTATTTTTATTAATACAATAATTAAAATATTATATTTTAATGGTTTATCTAATGATCACAAACAACACAAATACGCACACAGATTACAGTAAATACAAAATATATCTGCGAGTAAACAATAAAAGAGGAAGGAATATGTTTATGTATGGTCAGATAATGTTAATTGTAGAATATGTTTAGCATGATGAATTAAAAACATTAATCAACCCACGCATAAATATTTATAATACAAACCTGATTTAACCTTCTACTAAACAAAACGACGTGTTACGTAAGTGCACTTAAATGTAAAGAATGTAACAGTATTTAAAAGGCGTTATATAACAATAACTAATCGCTACTAATCGGTTTATTATTATTCATTTTAATGACTGAGACATTTGAATGTCAGGCGATAACGTTAAACCAGCTGAGTTTAGAGGTATGGATTTGACTTTTACATTTTGACATATATGAAAGGTGAGAACAAATAATAATAAATCTTCAAAACTATATGTTATTATAATATCCTGAATTGTTAATAAATATATTTTTTATGCGTTTCGTAGTTTTCAATATTATCACATAATAATTATTCGGTACATATTTATATATAATGAATATTATGCATTTCATTATCAGTTCTACCAAGCGCTAGGTCAATTTAAATATTAACATCGTATTGTTAGAATGCTGTTAGTGAACTATTAGCGCGTTTTAACTAATTGGTAGACATTTAATTACCTCTTTTTATCAAATAAAATTAGTTTGCTTAAAATTGTATTATGAAATAGGCCGGCTAATTTGCAGATTATTGGATTGGGTTGGATATTTGGTGCTGAATCAAGTTTATAAGATGATATCGTATTTTAGAAGATTAATTACTCTTTACTAACAAACAAAATAAAAAATAAATAAATAGGTACCTCCACAATACTTAAATGACACTGTTATTTTCCCAAATTACCTGTTCTATTAAGACTCATTAACTTATCTAAATAGATTCTTTATTTCCTAGACTACGCGTATTTAGGGTTCAACCAAGTGGTTCAGATCTTGGATTTAAATTAATAATTATAATCAAATCATTTGTATAAAAAAATATACAATAGAATAAAGCTGAAGCTAACACTATTTAAAGTATTTTTTTAATCTATTTATGTTTTTTATTTATTTACGATATACGACCACAAAGAGAGGTTTTAAAAAATAGATATATATTTATTAGTAATTAATTATTGATTTACAAAGCAATATGTTATTCGTTCAAACTTTGAAAGAAGAGTGAACGAAATAATGAAGTCAAATCAAGTCAAGTCAAAAATCATAATAACATTTTTGGTTTCTAATGTAATAAATCAAATATATTGCACCAACGAATTATTAAAGATTCGACGATGCTGGGATGATGGCAATATATATCATTCGAAAAGTACTTTTTTAAAATGCATATTTTTTATTAAATGTGATCATTAATTTAAATATAATCTATAGATGTTATAAAATATAAATGCATTTTAAATTAGAGTTATTTACTTTTTCACTATAGAGGATTTAATAAGTGGTAAATGTAGTTACAGCCTGCATTAACATGTGGGTACAATACTTTTAAATCCTACAAATTCTCTTATTTTCACTGACAAATGCACAAAGTTATTTAGGATAAAATAAAATATGGGAATGATTTAAATAAATGATGTGGTTTTACTATTTAAATGAATATAAAATTATCGATACAAAAAAAATGGTTATGGCGCCCAATAAATAAATGTTTGGATTCGTATTTTCTATAAGTTTTATATGCTTATTTATAATTTATAATTTGAGTCAGGAAATATGTGACAAGGGGCATAGCAACAGCCGTTTATTTGTAATCGTTTTTACTAACTTTAGAAAATCATCGCGAGTGATACCTCTGACCTCATGTATTGTAACTATGTTATCAGTATGACTTTGGCTTGCAAACACAATTTTATTAAAAAAAAATACGATATTAGCTGTCACTAAAAACTAAGTAATTTAAATATTAAAAATAATAAAGAACTTACACATGGCAATGAATATGTCCCAAGTGTATCAAAACAATTAATAAATGAAATTTACAAAGTGTCCCCATGTTGACACGGAATAAAATAATATTTGTTAGTCGTTTCTTATTTATACGAGACATTATCTGTCATGTTTACTTTATAATAAGTTATTAAAAACATACCACATTATTGTAAACATATTAATATAATTGATCATGCATGGATTTATCTTGTTGTTTAGTTCATGATCAAGGAGTTTATATAAATTACAAGAATATATCCCGATTTAATAAGTGGGTAGATGTTTTAAAGGTTATTTTATACTGAAAAAAAAGTACGTTTACATATTTATGTTATGCAGCCAAAGACTTGGGGAGTTAGGAGAAAGTAAAGTTTATTTTATTTTACAAAAAAAGATATATATTTATATTATACAACTATATTTAAAAAATATTTTCTTTTTTTGTAAAATAAAGTAAACTTTACTTTCTCCTAACTCCCCAAGTCTTTGGCTGCATAACATAAATATGTAAACGTACTTTTTTTAAATTAAAATAAATATATATATATTTTTAATCGAAGGAATTTAAAACATTTTCACAAATTTTCTTTCTTTACAAGGTTCGCTCATTTTGCGGTATACAATTTTATCTCCAACTATAAAATATTAGAAATTATATCTTAGTATAAATTATAACATCTATGATTTTATACGAGTTGATATTATTTTTTTATACATCTTTTCCCTTTGAGTTATTATTCTTTTAAGAATAATTTGTTTTTTTTTTCTTTTAATATGCAGTGAGAGCAGATTTAACGTGGTTGTAATTTATAAGTAACTCTACTATTATCGTAGCCATATGTTTTTCATATTTATTACAAAGATATCTTCCGGAGTCGAGTCTGGGATCTGAATCCATTTTTTTTAATTTGTTTTGTTCTCAAAACGTCAAAGGACGTGTTGTTATAGTAAAATTATTTGTTCGTTCGCATATCATGTCAAACTTGAAAGATGGATTCATTTTGAATTTTAGTATAATTTGTTGTCTCTAGAATCAACATGTATGTACAATAATTTTTACTCAGGTTTGTCAATTTACACTAGAAAAGACGAAAGAAAGAACCAAGAACTTATTACAATACCACAAAATACATAACTGGGCAGTTTAGTATATATAGATAAGCGATTTACCACTAACTGACTCATCACGAAATCTCCGAAACCATGTGTCCGATTAACTAAACATTTTACATACTTACTTTTTGTAAAGTAGACATCCACTAAGAACGGATTTTACGGAATTTCCATCCCAGCGCATTTAAACTTTTTGCATATCGCCAAGTTTTAGACCTGTAGGAGCTATAAACTTAACGCCCACAGTTACCATGGCAACGGTTACCAGAGTTTAGATGAGGTTGGGGGGAGGGCGCAAAAAGTTGAAATTTGAAAATTAAAAATTGTCATAAATAAAAAATCAAGGACGTAAAAATAAAATTGATTACGAAATTGAATTTGATATATTTGAAAAATAAACAAACATAATTATTTTTTTTTAAATGTCCTTAGTTATATGCTGGCAATTTTTTCGTGGTGTAGGCCTACTGGGAATCCCGCCACAATACACAACGGGAACGCATCCCAATCATCCCACAGAATCTCATAGGTGATGTGGAAATCTGTGTACTCAATGACTGGCATTCAAGTTCAGATCCAAATTAATAGTGTGCCCAACGAAGCGGGCGGGAATCAGCTAGTATATATATATATATATATATATATATATATATATATATATATATATATATATATAATGAAAATATAAAGATTCTTTATAAAAAAATAACATCAATTTGGATAGGGAAAGAAAGTAACCTCACTAGATGGGGGTTAAAAGTAGCAAAAATTACATCACATAATTAATAAAGGACCCCTTACTAGTACGGTACTAATAGTACGGTTAAGTACACATATTTGAGGTTCCAAGCAATACAATAATTAAGTTATTCCTCAAAATGAAAATATTACTTTAAATTAAATAAAAATATTTTAGTTCAAATCATTTATTTACAATTAATAAACATTAAGACAAAATGTATTATATTTATTTTGTTATTATTAACTAGTTAATATAAAAATTGTGTTCTAATATTTAACGAGATCTTAAGTAAGAAAAAAGTATATATACAAAAGTATATTAAGTTATATTTAACTTGAGAAGAACTTTCATTTCATTAAATAAAATAATAGTTGGCATGGCAGTCTACTGTTGGAATACAGGCTTTCAATTAAAAAACTTTTTTTTTTCTGCTGTTTCATTACCTGTCAAACTTATATAATTAACCTTGAATCTAATGAACTAAAATAAAATAAAAACAAAACAGTTCTTTATTTAAATATCACTAGGCGGTTGCCAAGTGACAGCTCTCATTTTTCTATTTATCTCCAGCAGTATGAGCTTGCACCTCGCCAACTGTGCAGGTCGGAGCTGTGGTGTGGGGTCTCTAGTACGATCTGTGGCTGGAGGCTCGCGTTGGGCCCGACGGAGGGCACGTCGACGACGAGCTCTTGCTGTTGCTTTAATTATATTAAAGAAATTTAATTTATTTATCACTAAAACCAGCAACTTTTAGCAAAATGTACAAATAAGGATTAACAATAAAAGAAAATATATAAGGTTCCTAATTTAAAGTATCCCTTAAACTAAATTTATTTACAATTTGGTCTTAATTAATTCTAAGATGTTACTTGCATCAGGTAACTGACACTATGGTGATATGCTGGGATACTATTCTAAAAACCTTAATTCCCACTCAAGTTGATGATTATTTATCCTACATTTATTAAAAAATTTTATACAAAACCTTTCATGAATATAAATGATATATCAAATAGTACTTATGTAAGAAATACAATATTTTAATACAATTATTATGACATACTATAAAATATTTAAAAACTCACCACTTTCAATTTTCGCTTTGCCCTTGTAGTCATCATCGCTGTAGGTTTTTGATATTATCCTTTTCTTTGGAGACTAAAAATAATAAATTGTAATTGAGAAACATTTTATGTATTAAAACTAAACCTACCAAGTACTGGTCAAATTGACCGTTCTTAAACTTTTGTAAAACTTACACATTTTTAATTGTTATAATATCGTTATCAAACTACACGACAATTCTTAGAATATGCATATAATATATTCTACACTCTTTACTTTTAGTTACTTCCATTATTACCTGCTTTATATAATGAAATAACTTTTAATTACCAGTCAATTTAACGGCGTTCTGTAGGAACAGGTATACGAGAAGTACTAAGTACTTGCTATCAATTTTAATAAAAGTTATAGTTGTTTTATGTTTATGAATTATTTATAATTATTACATTAAATTATAGTTCAGTAGCAAAACACCACTGAATTTGAGTCAAAACGAGTTATATGCTGACAAGAATTATAAGAATTTAGTCTCTTATCTCTTTAATCCTTTAATTAACTTTAAAACAAATGTTATATAAAAAATTAGTAAAATCACAGAATGTTTACATTGACTATATATACAGATAATGAGTATTTAGTGTTGTGAACTTAATTTACTAATATTCGAGAATATGCTGTTACTCCGGGCACTTATGTAGGACTCTTGTGGACACAAAAAATTAACCACTTCCAACATTACCCCCAAAAACAATCAGGAATTTTATTGGGATGTCTTTAGTTTGCTTTTGCAATTAACAATGGCTTCAACGAACTCAATAATGAATGAAATACCTTTCTTTTTTGCTTCTGATAATGTTGGGCGTCATAAAACTGAGGCTGTGAACGTCTCACTCTGCCAGTCCTGCGTTTATTGTCTTCTAGTGCGGGCAAGGAGTCCGCCCCTCGTCGGGCTGCAAAGAATGTGTGGCCGCATTTGCACGACTTTGAGGCCACCGCAACCTGAAGTGATATTGGCTGATTAATATATTCTTGATTTTAAATTTGTTTTTCGCGTTAAATATATTGATCCATGAAGAAATAAGTCGTTATATTTACGTAATTTAAAAAAAAATTAAGATGTACCTATATTTAAATTCAACATTATTAGGATAACGTAAGTTATTATATTATTTAATGTTTAACATAAGGATAGATTTAATATTTTTGATGTATTTATTATTTAATTCACGTCATAATAACGACTTTCAAAGTATAACTGAAGGTTACAATCACTTTCTGTATCTATTAATGTCGGAATAACATTTACCTGCATTTCACATTTTGGGCAGCTTTTCGCTATCATTTTATTCTTACCCATCTCGATTGATTTGTAAAATTTATACCAATATTAACTAGAACTTAATTAGTGGCCATAATTTCAATGATGAATTAATAATTAATAAATTTGATTACTCTACACGTTTTGTACCCTAATGGATTCAAGTTTCAACTACTAATTACTTCTTACATTATATAAAAATGAAGTAATAAATAATGAAAATAAAAGAGACTATTGGCATAAAGCTACTGAGATCTAAGATAAGAGATTTCAATTTAAAACTTGTCAATGTCATTTTATATGCTTCAGACAGTTCTCTAAAAAAGGCAAAGGTGGAAAGCCATAATAAGTTAATAAGAGTCATTGTTCTTGGCCAAATTCGGCAGGTATAGGCCTTACCTTATTTTTTTCAAAAATGTTAAGGCCATATAAGATATACTTAAAAAAAAATTAAAACAAGACTAATTTAAATCTTAAAATGCTATTTATTTAACATATATAATTCTATATAAAATATACCTGACTTCTATAGAAACTATTATTTAAAAATGTTCATAAAAGAAAACACGAGTCACTTATATGTTTTCACAAAATTTCAGTTAACTGATAACTTATAAATTAAAATTAATGTAAATCTCACTAGTCTATGAGAGTTCAGTTATAAGGTAATAGACATCAGTTATCACTGTGTCAGAACACTAACGGCTACTTTTTACTTACATTATTTGATCTTATTTCGTAATTATCACATTGTCTTATTACAAAGAATAGTGTTAAACCAAATGCTTTATTTTATTGATAAAAACGGATACTTGAAACAACTATGAATGAGAGTTTTTGTTGTAACATCGTAGTTAATTACAAAGGACAAACTTTGTGTAAATGTCATGTTACATTATCAAAACAAAACAAACAGTGAAAACATACAATTATTTTTATAATGGCTGTATTAATTTATAACAAACGTAACAAATAAAACAAGATGTTAAATATAACACCATGGCTTACGTGAAAACTATAAATAAAGAAGAGAACCTTGAAAAATTTAATTTATCTAGCAGTTTAAATAAATATTTTATATGCAACCAGTGCTCTAAAAAGTTTCAAAAGAAGTTTATACTAAACAAGCATTTAAAAACCTGCCTTAACAACAGAACTTGTCATTGGTGTAAACTGGTGTTTAAAATCCGAGGGAACTTGGTGACACACGCTTTTTATGTACACGGAGATAAAAGGTATACGAATTTAATTATAGTTAACATCTATTATATTTGTATTTAATCAATGAAGCAAGTAATTTAACAGAACGGCCATTTTGTTATAATTTTCGATAATGTTCTCTGAATATTAAATATAATCGCTTAATCTATAAATATTCTATTAAAAATAATATTAATAAAATATTTTTGTTTCAGTATAAAAAATGTTGGTAAAAGTGAACAAATGTCATGTGAAGTGTGCGATAAATCATTTTCGGAATATTTCCGTCTGAAATACCACATAAGGAGTGTTCATTTTAATTTACAAGCAAATATATTATTACGAGATGGTAAAAAAATTAACCAAGTGTGGTTTGAAAAAGTGTTAAACACAGATAATATAGTGGAAATAAAAAAGACTGGGAACAATGTTTTATTATTAAGAAAGTTTGATAGTAAAAAGTCAGTTAGTTTACTGAAAAATGAACATTTGATTGATTTACGACATGTCTATCCGACATACACATCACGACAGCAGATACAATGCGAAATATGTCACAAATGGATGTTAAAACGGGATTTCAAGCTTCATTATGAAGAAAAGCACACGCAACTTAAAAAACATCAATGCAGTAATTGCAATGCAACTTTCAAGAGATCATATTCTTTCATTCGTCACATTTGTCACAAGAAAAGGACGAGACGAAAACAACCCGAGAAACAAATCCAAAGTAAACCAATATCACTATGACATTTATTACAATAATTAATTAATTCAATTGTGATTTTTATAATGAGGGTGATATTAGAATAAATGAAGAAGGAAAATATACACACATATTTTTACACTTATATATTTATACTGCATAATTGTAGATAGACAACAAAAATAACTTGAAAATATCTATTAGCTAGAATTAGTAATTAAATAATGTCATCGTCCTCTGATTATACAATGTTAAAAAAATAAATAACATATTGACCATTATGCACTTTTTTTACAATATCACAAAATACATAACATTTTTGCATCAAATTATAAATTATGCTTTTTATGGTTAAATATGAAGGTTTATGGAGTATGTGGAGAGGGGTCATGATAAACAAAAGGATTGCTGAGAAAATTCCTTGATTTAAATTGAATGTAATAGTTGTAATTTCAAACGTTCACAACTGTTCATGAGCGGAATTCCCACATAAAAAATTCTTTGAGTGACCATAGTGTTTTTCGATGTTAGGACATACTTTGTATGAATTATTTTTGTTCGTAAAATCTGACAATTATTGCATAATAGTTTTTTAAATAACTTTTTTTTTGTTGACATCTGATAATTGTATTTATATCTTTACTATGTAGATGAAGTAATATTTATAAAAATTTTTGGGAAAATAACTCTTTTGAGATGAGATGATAGAAGAGCTTGAAGACGAAGACATTGCACCAATCACAAATTATGGAATACACACTGAAGTATGAATTATGGGATATATGTTAAAACTCTGCACTGCAATATATCTTAAATTTATTTAATTATTGGTCAAAAGTTATAATATATTTCTAAATAATGTTTTATACTTAAAGAGCTATTAAAGTATAAAATAAAAAAGAAACTAATTACTCCGATAGCTTTATTTTAAATGTTATTGCTGAGTTTGGTGTGTGGTTCTTAACAGACCAGGGTAGGTTGGAATCCTTCGTAGCCTTAGTTTTAGATTAGAAAGTGTCTTTATAGTGTGGCTTATTTTGATAAGTAGGTATAACAAAATAAGCCCTCCTACCTATAGCGTTTGACGTACACAGATGACCACTGATATTGGATCTAGATCAACAAGGGAACTTCCCGGCCCTTCGGGCCAGGAAGGGTCTAAGGTCACGTATGAGGTTGGCACCCACCCTATTTTGTAGCCTGATTCAATAGCTTTTTTTTTATGTATTACACATTATTGTGTGATTTGTGGGTGATAAGTGATGCGCGTGCATACAGAGTCAATTAGCTCATTATTATATAGTAAGGATAATATAATATTAAGTGGACACTTAGTTTAGCAGAAATGAGATTACTTTATTATTATTAGAAGTGAGCAGGTATTAGTTTCGTATATTTAGTTTATTTTTTAAAAACGAGATCCATATAATAAAATCCTTCGTAAAAGTGCAACTGTAATCGTATATCTACGTCAGAAATGTCAGAATTGACGTAAGAAATGGCGGTTATCCAAATAAAACTTAACACAACACTTAAAATAATTTTAATATAAAAAATACTTTAACAATATTCAATATAAAACGCTTTGATTATTCAATATACTTGGTGAGTTCTTCTTAATAATTATTGAATAAAACAGTCAACATACAACATACTCCTTAATTATAATATTATATCAAAAGTAATTATATCACAAGTGTCATAAATTCACTGCAAAAATGTCTTAATAATTTCAATAGTATGATATGAATTAAGACCGTAGTCAATAGTCGATCCAGATCAACACTTTGCAGCCACAGATTAAGGTAAGTAATTTCCGGTAGTAGTGCTAGTATCAGAGTTATCTGATATGATTTTAATCTGTGAATATATATTGATTAATTTCGGTATTTTTTCATTAAAACTTATAAGGAATATGTATATCAACAATTTAAGCAAGTACCGCAGTCTTTTTTGGAAGAGGAATTGCGAAACTTTCTTCATTATGGATCATCAATATTGTTTTTTTTTTTTCAATTTGCAAGGCTTTAGTTCATTTCATTGCATAACGAACGCTTCTTAAAGTTTTATAATTAAACGAAACTGTTATTTCTAATATAATATTTGTGCGAAAGAGGCGTCCACGACCTCACCAAAGAAGAGATGGGCTTAATATTGTGCTGAAAAATGTTCATTATTACCAACATATCCACCAGGGCCAGCCAGAACACCCAGTCTCGTCATTTACAGATTTCAGAGCCTCTTTGAGCTTATTATGAACGGGGTCGTTTGTGTGGTGAGTTAAAAAAGAAAACGTAACATTACACAATACACAATGGAACCAGAATGGATATATCTGAAAAAGAATATTTTTAATAGAAGTGACATTTGCATTCCTTTTACAAAAGATTTGCAGATCATATATAGTATAGAATTAGCGTATACCTCTCTTTTACAATGTGTGTCGTGCATTGGCTTACTGACTCTATATATATGTTTAGCGCCCATCAAATGGGTCACTCTATTTTCGGCTCTAACATCTTCCCGACAAATAACGCACTCTAAACTTGAACTGGTAGAGGAATTTTCCTTCAAACCAAGAAAATCATTAGCGGTCACTCTAACTTTACTTCCTTCAAAGTTAATTTCTAAAAGATCTTCATTAATAACTTTAATATTAGTTGGCATATTATATGTATCTTTCAGTATTCTCAAATAATTGTTTAAATCAAAGTTGTCTGTTGACTTTATTTCAAAGTCTTCATTCAAGCTCGCCTTGGTGGTGATCAGTTCATTGGTTTCATACCCTGTATCTTCCTCCTCAATATTTGAATATAATGTAAGAAAATTTAACAGACACTCATCAAGATATACAGAGTTCTTGTGATTCAAAGATCTTTCATAGTTTATTCCATCTTTAACATTTACAACAGACACACAATGCGAACAGAAATGAATTGATTCATTTACGTCTATTTCTTCATTGATATTCGGATCGCGCATTTCTTCTTCTATTCTCTTTAACGCCGTGTTGGATATTTCCAGATATGTCTTGGGTTTAAAGCTCCTTTTATGTTCTTGTAAGTACTGCTTGGGTACATAGGTATTACATATGTGACACATTGTGCTCTCTTTCCTCTGGAGTACCTCAGGTGATTCGTCTGGATAAAGATATATAATAGTGTAAAATATCTATACATATAAATAAAATTAAAGTAATTCCATGTTAACAGGTTTTTACTGACTGATAGGTGATGTTATCCTTATAACATCACCTATCAGTATTTAATAAAATCAGCTTAGGTTACTCCTTAGTAACCTAAGCTGATTTTATTAAATAATCGTATTATTTTTGCGTTTATTACTTATCAAGGATTATTTTTGTTTGTATTATCAACACTAAAATGCATTTATTAGTGGCAATCCTACATCATCTTCCTGCCTTTATCCCACTTTTTGGGTCGGCGCAGTTTGTTTTTTCCTTCCATACTCTTCTGTTACTCGTCATCTCCGTACACACTCTCTTCTTCTCCATATCGTCTTTCACGCAGTCCATCCATCTTTGCTTCAGCTGTCCTCTCTACCTGTCCATCCCTCCACTATCATAACTACTCACAACACCACACAACTACAACACACACACACTCTTTTGATTACATGCCTTTCATCTCTCCCCATAACATGTCCATACCATGACGAACGGCTACCTCCTATTTTTTCTGTCACTGTTGCTACTCTCAAGCTTCCCTCAATATACTCATTTCTTATTCTATCTCTTCTTGTCACTCACACATCCATCTTAACATCCGCATCTCCGTTATTAAAATTATTACAAACATTCCTCCACTCCACCATACCCAGCACTCTTTTGGTCACATGCCTTTCATCTCTCCTCATAACATGCCCATACCATGACAGTTAGTGCCAATCCTACAATTATATATAACTTACCGTATACACATTGTGGCTTTGGCGATGTCTGCGGAGTATTAATTGTGAATGCACATAGATCATTGCGATTAACATTCCACACAGGTGTTACAGTGTGTCTTGGTTTGTAAGTGTTAGATAATATATTAAAATCTAATGCATCTAGTGATATGACGTATGTTACAGACTCCATTATCTGAAACAAAAAATTCAAACTATCCTGAACGTAAGTAATCAAGGAATAAGTATAATAATAATAATAACAAGACTGTTTATGATTGTAATGTCATAACTTAAAATGTAGTACACCTAAGTCTGTTTTTACACGGTAGATTGGTTCCAGAAAAAACCGTGTAAAAAAAACCATGTAAAAAAAGACATTGATCGTATGCAAAAATGATTGGTTCCTAATCTCTAAAACCTATTAAAACTAGTGAAAAACAAGGATTTTTTAAGAACAAGTATTCATGTTTATTTAATTAAATCACATATACAATATACAATGTTTACTTTTACAAGCATACTTATTGAAGACTAGCTTTTGCCCGCGACTTCGTCCGCGTTTCCGTCGTTTTTCGAAAAAAAATTAGCAGATGTCCTCCCTCATAGTTTTGACGTAACAGGCAGATTCACTTTCGTATTTTAGAAGGGCAATAGTAATATAATATGCCAATCCACAAAACTGTTGAAAAATATAAGTAACCGCAGAATATTATAATATACCCACGCTATACCCACGACTCGGTCAGCGTGTAACTCCTTGTTTTTTATTAAGATAATATATTGCTAATATTTTTAGATCAAATTAAAATGTTTCAGCGCAAAGCTTCTGGGTAGACTATGTTAAGAGTCGACCCGTCCGGCACGTGAACGTAAAGATTCCTAGAATTGCTAACCCGGGAAAGAGCGACGTATAATTGACCATGCGAGAAACAGCTAACACCGAGATCTACTCCAGCAACACGAAAAGTCTGCCCTTGAGCTTTATTGATAGTCATGGCATAGCACACCGATACTGGGAATTGCGTTCTTTTAAATTGGAATGGAAAATTATTTGGTATTATGGGAATTCTGGGAATAAAGACAGTTTCTCCTGCACCGCAACCTGTTAAAATTTGAGCCTCGATTACATTTTGTTGCAACTGGGTTACTTTTAGCCGAGTTCCATTGCAAAGTTGAGGTGGTCTTAAATTTCGGAGCAGAATTATCGGTATGCCAATTTTTAAACAAATTATATGAGAAGGTAGTCCAGGCATACTTAAAGAATTTAAAAATTCTATCGGGTAATTAGTGGCTTCTTGTTCATCAACCATTCTATTTATTGAACTATGAACTTTGCTTTCTCCCTGTATATTAGACAGTATTTTATTATTAATTTCAGATGCCTGGTCATTGCGAGGAGTCAAAATGGACCTTTCGCAAAGCCAAGAATTGTCCCTATTTAATATAATTGTTATGTCACCGTAAACCGAAGATATAAGATGTTGTTGGGATTGCACTATACAACATAACTCAGGTGTCAGAATAAGTTTTCCTTGGTGTAGTTGTGGATAGGTACCTTCACCAATCTTCAATAATGTATCAGAAAATTCACGATTATCTGCGTTGTCTCCAGTTCTCACTCGCATATTTATAGTCAAATGCACCGATTGTATATCACGCCACAAATAAGAGCTTTTCAGGCAAGCCCTAATCTCATCAGCTCGGGTTCCCCGTGGTATTACCGGTAAGGTTTGTCGGAAATCACCACAAAATAAAACCGTAATACCGCCCATTGGTCGATCATTTTGTCTTATGTCCCTTAGAGTTCTGTCTACTGCTTCTACTCCTTTTCGATGGGCCATCGTACATTCATCCCATACGATTAAATTACACTCACGCAATACCTTAGCTTTGTCGCTATTTCTTGAAATACTACAGGTTGGACTTTCCGTGCGATCTAAATTAATTGGTATTTTAAACATAGTGTGAGCAGTCTTACCTCCTGGTAGCAATGTTGCAGCTATACCTGATGAAGCCACGGCAAGAGCGATTTTACGCTGATTTCGAACATAAGCTAATATTAATTTAGTCAAAAAAGTTTTCCCAGTTCCTCCAGGTGCATCTAAAAACCATATTGTTCCTAAATTATTCTGCACTTCATTATTGTGAGATAAATTCCGAAGAAAGTCTTCTGCAAATTTTTCTTTATATTTTTCCCATAATTGGACAGGATCAGATAAATTACAAAATGTGAGTAATGTTACAAATAAATGGCGTAACCGTCGTGGATTATCACTAACACAGGATTCTGCTAAAGCGTCATCCCAATGTTGATCATTTTCAAGCAAATGACGCGCTTGGCAAGCTGCATGATAAGTTGGATAAACAACATCGTCTACTTTTCTCAAATCTATAAATGATGTTGGTCCTCGCACTGTATGTAATAATAATCTCAAATAAAAACACTCTGCGTTGTTAGGATGAACAGTATACACTCTACCAAGAACATGTTCTTTGAAAATACCTGTCTCGCCATCTACAGGCCTGCCTCGGCGTCTACGGTTAAAGACACCTCGTTGTTTATCGTAGGTATAATACGATGGAACTTCTTCATACAAAAGAGACTTTGCGAAATTATCAGTTTGGCAAAGTCGAAAGAATGCCAATAAAGTTGTTTGTCTAGGGTTCTCTAATCGTTCTGTAACATTTTCGGCGTTAAAATATATACGTTGACCGCCTTCCAGATGAACATCCAGATGGGTCACAGGTGGATATCTTTCGTGAATATTAAAACTTAAGATCCGCCACACAGCTTCTGAAGAGCTGATATATCTGCCTGACTGAAATCTAGTAACTTCATCATGTTCATTTCTTAACGCAAACGTAGCTTGGTCACTGCCCTTGTTAATGTACTTACAAATATATTTAATTGACTCTACACTATTACACATTTCTACATTTATGTGAGCTTGAAATGCTCTGGACAATACAGGCGAATACGGAACGACCCACCTATTATCTAAAGTAACCTGTTGTCCAGACATTCGCTTTTCAACAGTAAAACCACCATTGTCTCTTGAACGGCGACGATATAATGGGTATCCATCATGTCCTGTTACAGTTTCATCCACTAATGCTTTTGGATACCTTTTAGTGCAACGACCGTCTTGCATGCAAGGAGCATTTGCGTTAAATGCACCACATGGACCATGTATCATATGAGTTTTAACAATGTCGTATAACAGGGGATCTGCAGTCGGATCTGGAATTTCAGCACTGATTAATCTGTCTACATCATTAGGTCGAACCTTATCTTTTAACCAAAGCAAGATATGTGCGTGAGGTAAGCCGCGTTTTTGCCACTCAACACTATACATATAACACAATACTTCTCCAAAAATGTTATCTTTGGTAAGAAGATCTATCATTGATTTTAATTTTAAATGAAACACTCTTGCAATAATATCATGGCGGTCATGCGGTGCCTGACCCTCAAGAAGCTCCCGAGTGATTTCATCCCACTTGGGATTGGTAGTTACAGTAACAAATAAGTCGGGACGTCCATATTTTCTTACGTAACAAAAAGCGTCTTGAGTACGTTCATGCATGTAGCGTGGACCACCAGTAAAAGAAGAGGGTAAAATAACTAAACGACCCATATTCACAGTATCGTTATCTTGCTGCATGGCATCGCGAAGGTGCACGTATTCTTCAGCGCGCAGCTGCCTTTGATTAGATCGTATATAAACTAATATTTCGGTTTCAATTTTTGCGTACATGTCAACAATAAACTGATTAAATAAGCCACGAAAACGTTGAAAGTATACCAATCTATTCCGTCTCACTTGCAGGTGGTAACAATAAAATTGAAGGCATGACACCTTTTTATTATAATTAGGTGCGCCTGTGCGCGGATCGGTTTGGTATACAGCGAAATTATAACCATCTTCCCCTCGACAGTATATCATAGGATATTGCAAACTGTCGTAAGCCCTGTGGGTTTCGAAAATACGTTGCAAACGATTGTCTCTAGAACGTATAACGATATCACGCCTATCACATTCCTGGTCGACCAGTACTACAGCAACTTCATTCGTGGATGGAACGTTATGACGCCCAGGGTGTTCCTGAGTTGGACGCTTATCGGCATTTATAACAATTTTATAATTGTTATTACCATCTTGAGAAAGGGCTTCTAATGCCGATTTAAAACTGCATACGTACGAATTAACCTGATGTAACATGTTCTGAAGTTGTGAAATGAGTTCAGTATTTAAATTCGGAAAATATTGATTTCTTATATTCGACTGTTCGTTGTAATCGGATACAAAATATATTTGAAGAAATTTAGGTTGTTCTTCAGGCAAAAGGGACCCTATCAAATGGTAAACCTGACCTTGTACCTTAAAAGTAGGCATGAAAGGGCCTTCTGAGATTTGTTTAGCACCAAAGGATGTCATTTGGAATGCACTATTATAAGTGCGAATATTATCTAAAAACTGTTTGGATTGCAAATGTTCCCCTAAAAGTAGTGATTTTAAAGGTTCCGGTGGGTCTTCGAACGAAGGCAAATTTATTTTACCTCCAGAACAACAGAAACCAGCAGACTCCTTCCTCCACTTCGAAGCATTACAAAAGGAACATACTACGTTCATATCGCCTATTTCAGAAGATGATCTGTAATCAATTGTGAGGTTATAAGCAAACCCACTTTTATATTTATCGGACCACGCCACCGAATTTGTAGATTGATCTACCACGTGTATATCTAAGTCATTAAGACCATGTCGAAATCTATCTGCAGTAAGACGGGCCTCTCGCTGTTCTTCTGTTTCAAGCGACCGAATATTTTCAATTCTTAATCTTTCATTAGATAAAGTAATCAATTGTTCTTGTCTCAAAGAATTGTAATAATCGCGTCCCGACTCTAGTCGTTGTTCATGCTCATGTTCATCTTCAAGAGATCGAATCATGTTATGGTGCGCCCTATCATTTGTCAAACGGTCTTGATATTGAGTAAAAGTTTCAGATTCTCGAGACAAAATATGACGTTCGCGATCAGCTGTAAGCCGTAATTCCCTCTCAGTGAAGGTTTCGGACTCGCGAGATAAAATATGACGTTCGTGGTCAGCTGTAAGCCGTAATTCCCTCTCAGTGAAGGTTTCGGACTCGCGAGATAAAATATGACGTTCGCGGTCAGCTGTAAGCCGTAATTCCCTCTCAGTGAAGGTTTCAGACTCGCGAGATAATGTATGCCGTTCGCGGTCAGCTGTGAGTCGCAATTCTCGTTGTAAAGCAGTTTCAGCTTCTCGGGATAACGCATGTTGTTCCCGGTCAATGGAACGCCTTAGCTCTCGTTGAGAAGAGCTTTGAGAAGCCCGTGTTGTAGCTCGTCTCGCTCTTTCAGCTGCTAATCGCATCTCTCTTTCTGGAGAGCTTTCATTAGCTCGAGATGTTGAGGCACTAACTCTCATAGAGTTTAACCGATGTGCTCTTTCCTCTTCCGATTCTTGAGAACGCGTCATTCTCATTCTCCTAGCTTGACTCGAAGTTCGAGATAAAGATGGTCGTTTTTTAGGTGGCATCGTTTATTTTATTTTTAATCGACGGTAACTTAAATTCTATTTAGTTACCCAACAAAAAACTTACGTCAGAGGTCCTAACTATAGCTAAGTATATAATAAATAGAATATAAATCTAAGTGCCTATTAAAACTAAAATAATATTCTAATCGAATTATAAATATGTACGTAGGTACCTACAAATTACAAAAGAATAAAAAATGAAAATAAAGCTATACTTAATGCGTGTGCAATACTATCTACACTTACCTACTTCACTTAAAAATGAATAATAAGAAATACCTACAACTACTGTAATTAATCAAAGTACCTATGCTAATACAAAAAAAACCTTAGATGTTCTAAGTACAGCTGCTATATAATAAAAAAATATAAATCTAAGTGCCTATTTAAACTTAAATACCTAATATTCTAATAGAATTAAACTAAGAAATATGTACCTACCTACCTACAACTTAGGTACAAAAAAAAAAGAAATGAAAATAAAGCTAAAACACGTGTGCAGTATAGGTAGATAGTAGGCAATATCTACCTATACCTACTTCACTTAAAAATAAATAAAAAATACCTATGAATACTATAATTAATAAAAGTACCTACCTACGCTTTTATCTACTCAATACAAAAAAAACTAAACATAAAATGCCCAAAACTAACCTATCAGTAACTAAAAATCTAACAATAATCTTATCTATCTATCTATTATCTAATCTAAAAATCGAATCTAAATCTACTTAAAAAGAAATAAAATAGGAACTATTAATAGTTAAGAATTTAAACAAAACTAAAACTAATTTAGAAAATAACAACAAAAGAAATTAAAATAAACTATTTAAAGACAAAAAGTCGCGCTGATAAGCACGGTTTATAAAATAACAATTATTGTCTGTCAATAAAGTTCAACACTCTGAACGCATCAACAGCCAAATATTGAATGACGCTTGCGCTCGCCTCCCGCCCCTTTTATACTCTGCCGCCGCGAGCCCCGTCTAGCGCGGCAACCGTTACGCAAAAATAATCCTTATAGCTTGATTCACTATTCACGCGCGATGTCTTGTTGGCGTATTTCATGTAAGTAAGTATAAGTTTGGTGTTTCTATACCGATTTCAATGATTCTTTTTTTATTGAATTGGTGCTAATGTTTATTTTTTTTTTAATTAGGAATGATGGTGAGCATTATTGGTTTTATAAACGTAAAAGTAAACAAATATAATAAGAAATCTCCGAACTGCTAAGCTATCGAGAGTTATGCGTGTTATTGTGAGTTAACTATAAAAGGTAGATATATGCTGTCTTGGAATATTTTTCGTGTATTTTTATGTAGAATATTTCCGTTATACATAGTTTCTATGTAGCTCTAACCATTAAGGCTGCACACGCGACGGAAGCTTAAAAAATCAAGCAACTTCTCCCATTTTCTCAACATTTCCTTTCACTGCTCTGCTCCTATTCATTGTAGTGTGATGAAAAGTATACTATTACCTGCCCAGGAGTATAAAGAATAATTGTACTAAGTTTCGTTAAAATCCGTCGAGTAGTTTTTTTTTCTATAAATAACATACAAACAGACAGACAGACAGACAGACAGACAAAAATTTTTTTAACTGCATTTTTGGCATCAGTATCGAACACTAATCACCCCCTGCTACTTATTTTGTAAATATATTTCATGTACAGAATTGACCTCTCTACAGATTTATTATAAGTATAGATTATTCACAAAATATTAACACATTTCAATTGCTCTGACCAGTAAATTTGCTTGTATGCACAAAAAGGGAATTCCCCTAAATTTGTGATATGAACATATTTAATCGTGCTAAATGGAATAAAATCGTGTAAAAAATTAAAAATATTTTATTTTCAAACCGTGTTATTTCAAAACCATGTAAAAACAACCTTAGGTGTACATGTATTATTATGGATGAAATAAGGTATGTTGTGTATGTGTGTGTGTGTGTGTGTGTGTGTGTGTGTGTGTGTGTGTGTGTGTGTCTGGTGATACGATAGAGACGTGTTTTGATTGGAACCACTGGTATACTGAGCTATTAATCATTACCAGTTGAACGTTTTTAATGTTATTATTAACACATGGGTTGCTGATTCTTTCTGCCAGCAAGCCATAACCGCAAAAGATGCCGCAGTGAATGAGAGAACCATCCGTGTCTACAAACTCGCTTCGCAAGACGAGTCCTCAAGTCACCTTGGTTTGAGGGTTACTAGGGTTTTTGTCACATAATGCAGTAACATATTAATAATATAAGTTTTTTTTTAATCACACAAAGATCCACACGGCAGATGCAACCCACGTCCTGCGTGTTGAGCCGCATCAACATTACACATACGTATGAGTGCGGCTTCACAAGTGTTCATGAACAGGCCAGAACTCAATGTTTATAATGTTATAGTTTAAATTGTGATCTCTAATTTGTTTAAAATTAAATTTTCGCATTTATATGACTTAATTTATTTGATAAGTTAATACATGATCTGTGATATTCATTAAAATTTTCCAAACTCTTCATATATAAATGTTTTACATACCTAGTTAGTGGAATTTAAAATGTAATACAATATACCATACACATGCACTAAATGGCAACGCTAATTCACTAACAGCCCTTCCATTGTGCAATCTTAATAGGCTAATTGAACTAGCGCTTGATAGATTAGATAATGAAGCTCGATACAAAATATACTATACCTATATAATGTATTGTAGGGTCGTTGAGTCATGATCACTCTGAAACCAAGTTCACCGAACTTTAGCGCATGTACACACAGAAATCTCATATTTTTTTTTGTTTTTTTTTATTTGAAAATTTGATAATAACAAAACATATTTTATTAAATTTTATAACTATTTGTTTATTTAACTTCACGCCATTTCCCTTGCGGGGTAGCCAGAGACGACGGACGCCAAATGCTACGGTCTCTGCATACCTTTGTCGCCTCGGCCACAGACATCAACCTCTTCATACATGCCCGGGGATCCTTATGCTTTTTACGTGACCTTCCTCCAGTATCATAGATAGTGTGTTTTCGAAGACCACTCGAGGCCTCCCCCTGTCTCTCTTACCGTTCACTTTTCCTATATAAATCTTTTTTACCATTCTTTCATCACTCATTCGTTCGACGTGCCTAAACCACCTGAGCACGTTCTTCTTCATTCTCATCCGTGACATCTTCGCTAGTACCTGCCATTCTATGGATCTCTTCATTGCGAATTCGGTCAGCTAGACTGATTCCGATATTCTGCGAAGAGATCGCATCTCTACAGCATTCATTTTTCTTACATTCTTCTTCTGTGTTACTTACGTTTGGCTGCCGCATACGAGCGTCGGCAGCAAAACCGCATTGTGTACAGCCAAACGTGCAGCTATGCTAACGTTTCGCCGTCTCAACAATGCAGCCAAACTACCGTTGACTCTGTTACCGGCAGCATTACGCCTTTCCACATCTATTTCGTATCTTCCGTCTCTAAACTTACTTCCCAAAT
The DNA here is from genome assembly GCA_918358865.1 of Melinaea marsaeus rileyi. NCBI lineage: Eukaryota > Metazoa > Arthropoda > Insecta > Lepidoptera > Nymphalidae > Melinaea > Melinaea marsaeus. Next base: position 4,463,472 of record OU911091.1, on the reverse strand, counting down.
ATACCACTTGTTCTATTATCTTACCATTCACGTTAATCTTACATTCTGTTCTTTCTTCATTTCTTTCAAATATCAGAACCTTCGTTTTATCTGCATTCAGGTTTAGACAATTATTTTCACACCCATCTTTCAGAGTGGTGACCAATGCCTGCAAATCGCATTCTGATGATGCAATGAGCACTGCTTCATCTGCATATAGCAAGCAATTGACCTTAAGGTCACCTACTTTCACTCCCATGTCACTGTCTTTCACGCCTTGGACACAACTATCCAAATACAACAACCAAGCTGACATAGTGCAACCTTGCTTAACACCCGATTGGATGTCAAACCAGGGCGACATGCCAGCTCCTACTCGCACACAGGCTGAGTGATCAGGCTGTAAAGAGACTTTACAGCCTGTAACAAGGGTCCGCGCACATTGTATCGGAGCATTATCTCCCATATTTTTTTTCTCACAACCCTGTCAAACACCTTTTCCAAATCCACAAAAGTTTTCTGTACTGTTGTTTAGGGCCAAAAACTTTTCTGTGATCATGCGGAGGGAAAAGATCTGATCTATACACCCTCTTACAGGTCTAAAACCTCCCTGGGCCTCCCAAGACAGCTTTTCAGATCTCTCTTACATTCTTCTCGCTAATATTTTAGCTGAAACTTAAAATATTACTATTTTATAAACTTTACCGCCCAAGCTGATCAAACTGATAGCCCTATAGCTTGCACAGTCTATCTGTGAACCTTTGCCTTTATACAAAGATACGATGACTGCACCTTTCTAATCGTCTGGGACCTCCCCCGATTTCTAGCATAAATTGCACAAAAACCAGAACAAGACCAAGACGCGTAGGCCACCATATTTGATCATCTCAGACTCTCTCTCATCATCTCATCTCATTTCTGACTTTGAATCGCGCTCTCCACTTCTTTTAAACTGATTTCACCATCGGCTACAACGGGACTCAGTATTTCGCTGGTACTCAAGGCCGAGGCGTTCTCACATTCATGCGTCTCCTTGTAGAATTCCGCCCACCGCTTCAAAAAAGTGTGCTTGCTCTGATAAAATTTCACCGCTCTTCGAAAGCACCCCTTTCATTCTACAGGTTACCGAACAACTCGGGGAATCACTAACTTCTCGCCAGAAAAGCTTCGTGTTTTCCCGGAAGTTGTTCGTCAACCTTTCATAACTTTCTCTCTCAGAATTTTCACGCTTCATCTTTATAAATGCTTTCGTGTTGTGCTTTTGCAGGTTGTACGCTCTTTTTCTTATCTCTCTCATACTTTTATCCTTACCAGAGGCTTTATAATCCAGCCACGCTTTCTTCTTTAACTCTACAGCATCTTTCACTTGATCATCCCATCATTGATCGCGCTTCTTACTAAAACCTCTTTTCCTCTTACCACATACTTCTATCGCTACTTTCAGCATACCATTCCTAAGGTTCTGCCAGAAAACTTCAACACTTTCATTTCCAGAATCACAGCTTTCAAGCTTTCTGGAAACCTTTTCATAATATTCCTCTCTGATCGGTGGATCTTGAAGCTTCTTCTTATGCGATAATTCGACTCCAAGTCGTGCGGCTGCGCCAACCTGCATACAGACCTCTTATTCTAGCAACGACTAGATAATGGTCCGTTCTCAGATCAGCACCCCTAAGCACTCGCGTGTCCATAAATTGACTTCGAATACGCTGATCCACTAGGAATAAATCAATCATACTTCTTTCTTCCGCTTGCTTCCATGTGTTCATGTGAATTTGTTTGTGATCAAACATCGTATTTGCTACAAATAATTTCTCTCCTTTCCAAATTTCAAAATAAGCTTTCCAGCCTCATTTACTCTTTTATCACCGTACTTGCCTAGCACACTTTCGTAACCACTTCGCGCATACATTAATATCTCCACATACTACGAGGGTCAAACTGAAAGTTCTTAGAAAATCAAAAACTAAGCATTCTAGAAAGTTATTAGTTTTATTGTAATTTTTCAAAATAGCGTCCATTTACATCAATACATCGCTGCATTCGATGGAACCATTGAGAAAAGCACCTTGCCCACTCGGCCTTAGGGGTCTCTTCGACGGCGTTTTGAAACGCAGCCACTGCTTTTTCGGCTTCTATAAAACGTTTTCCTCGAAGTTTTTCTTTTATTTTCGGAAATAAATAAAAATCGCAGGGTGCGAGGTCGGGGCTATACGGCGGGTGACCCAGTAATTCCACGTCTGAGGTCACCAAATAGTCGATCGTTTGCCTGGCGGTGTGCGACGAGGCATTGTCGTGATGAAGGAGGATCCTGCTGCGAGGTCGTTTCTCTCGAACTTTTTCCAAGACAAGTGGCAAACAATTGTTAGTATACCACTCTGCATTAACCGTTTTCTGATACTCTAAGACTACTGTCGCGTAATGACCTGTCTTTCCGAAGAACGAGGCCACCATCTTTTTTCCAACACTTCGACCTCTCTTCACTTTAGTTGGCAACTCTTCGGAAGGAAACACCCACTGAGCAGACTGTCTTTTGGTTTCCGGATCATAACAGTAAATCCAGCGTTCGTCACCCGTTAGTATGTCGAACACAGCATTTGAGTCACCTCCGTTAAATTTTTGGATCATTTCTCGGCACCAATCAACACGGCGGAGTTTTTGAGCCTCGGTCAAATTATGCGGTATCCAGCGGGCACAAAGCTTCCTGACCGCTAAATGTTCATGGAGGATTTTGTGCACTTGACTCATACCTATGCCTAGACTTGTCCGAATCTGCTGATAGGTCACTCTTTTGTCAGTCTCTATCATACGCCGCACAACACTGATGTTATCTTCAGTCGTCGCTGTAGAAGGCCGTCCCTCACGCAAATCATCGGTGAGATTAGTTCGACCACGTTTGAATTCATTAAACCAGTTGTAAACTGTGGCACGAGATGGGGCTTCATCGTGTTGGTAGGCGGTCCTCAACACCGCAACGCCGCATTTTATAACTATCTATAATATTATAATCTAATCATAGAAAGATTTAGTATGAGTGTTTAATATACATAAAAGATGCTTGATATTCTTACAAAATGATTATTTTGCACAAATAATAATAAATTCAAGTGATGAAATCGATTTTGAAGTTTTTCATAAAGGCTCACAAAAATTCTGTAAATTTATTTTTTTCCTAAATTAATAGTTAGTGTTACTTATTGTCTTGTTTTCCATTTGGTTGTTGATGGATTTTAAGAAATATGGCATTATCATAGAATATTTTCCGGGGAATGTTAGCAGACGAAATCGCGGGCAACAGCTATTGGTATTTATTATATCATATCACAAAATCATGATGTTCCAAACTAAGCAAACTTATTATAACTGATAAACAGACAAACAGATAAGAAAGAGAAGTTTTATTAAACATATTTTTCGATAGATTCGAATCCACGACCATATATACGACTTACAACGACTCCGCCAAAGCGTCTAGTGATGAAAATAATATTATCAATGTAAAATATTACATTCTAGACATAATTAAAATTAATATGTAATGTGATTTAATATTGATTTGAGCAAACAATAAAAGGTACCTAATTAGTGACCACGATTAGTTAGTGTTATTAAAAATAACTCATTAGTTGCTAATTACTTGATCGACTATAAGTCAAATGAAAATGTATTTTCTAATATTTATTATATTTTGCAGTTTTAATTTTACACGTAAGTGTTTTATATAAAAACATTTTTAAATTGTTGCATTTGTAATTAAAAAAATCCGTAAAGACCGTTTTAAAATTATTTAAAAAGTTTTTTCAATATAATTTCAGACTGCAAAATTCCATTACCATTTAATCAAACGCGGTGAGAAATTTTTGCTTTATATATGTTAGGAGGAATAAGAAAATTAGGTGATCGGGAGGAAAAAGGAAGAGAGTTCGGGCATCTCTTTCTCTCATTAACAATTTCAAAATGCAGTTATAATGGCAACATCTTATCAAATATTAGTAGTGATATTATTTTTCCTTTCCCTTCAAAAGATTTATATTTCAATGAGGCATACATTGCAAATACGAAAGGTTAGAGATCCTGAAAATATTAACAAGAAACTACATGGATACTTTTAATATAATTAATAATAAAAAAAATAAGAATATCGACAATTTAGAACAGGTTGAGATATCCAACTCCGATCAAAATAGTTTTAACCAACAGTAAATAACGAATAAAACCCGCTCTTCTCACTTTGACAGATGGACTCATGTTTATATTTTTATTTTTACAGGCCATCCTCTCAATTTGATAATCCCAATTTTATCAGAGATAGATTTTACGGTAATGTATTAAACATTTTTTTTACTTGTACTTTTTAATATTGTCTCTAAGTTTATGCATTCTGTCTGTGATTGGTAAAGTCCTAAAATAATAATAGATCTTTTTTTTTACTAATTACTTTGAATGAATAGTGATGTTTAATAAATAAGGCAGCCACTTCATTATCCAATCTATCAAGTGCTAGGTCAATTAGCCTACTAACATCGAGTTAGCGTTGCTATCTAGTGGTATCTAGTGCGATCTAGTGCTATCTAGTTATGGACACTATCACGCTTGTTCATCTAAAATGTCTAGTACTACAAAACGCAATTCAGAACAGACCCTATGATTAGTAATATGGGGTCCCTTTTATCCTTAAGGGGAGTGGGGATTCAGATTTTTTGAATATTGTAATGCTTGTTTGCGTAATGTAATTTGTTGGTACTTTTTAACTCACTATTTTTGAAAGCAAATAGTGCATTTGAAATGAAATGGAGAAATAAGGATATATCGTGTCTACTTGATTTGTATATATTGATTGATTGATTTTAACGAAAAAATAAGCCAAGAATTTAAAAAAAATCGTATGTATTTGAAAAAAAACGGTTTTCAGACGAAATATGGAAACCAATGATGAATGAAAGTTGGATTAACCGGTACCGTCAGCCTTTCAACCCAGTGTGGATGGATTACTGTGACCCCTACCATTGCAACGATTATCACAAGATAGCGTGCGGTTTGAACAGAAAAACTATGAGATTCAGATGGTTTCAGAGCATGTGTCATATAATTTTGAACAATTTGTGTTCTCACTATCGAGGAAGTTTGCGTAAGTCTTTATTATTATAACGGTAGTAATGTAAGTATTTGCAAGTGTACCGCGCCAAATCAACTAAGACACTAACATCGCATAGTGAAAAGGCTAGGCTAACTAGCTGACTTAATAATACTTTGATATTTATAGAATACGATCCAGTAGAAACCAGATTTTGTTCGTTATACGTGATATTCCTCCGTTCGGAATGTCCTTCAAGTTGTCCTGATGTAATATCGCCCGTCTGTGCTGTCAGTGTCGTTGACAAACATGTCATTTTGTTTAAAAATATGTGCGCCATGAAAAAAGCGAACTGTCAAGGAGACATGTTGGAAGGTAAAGACTCATAACTCATCAGTTTTTAAAGCTTACACTATAATTTTTTTTTCATGTAAATAATCAGAGAACTAACATACTTTTTTATTTTTAAATTATATTTTGTCGTCTTTTTACAGAGTACGATGCTATCGACATAAAAGTTTGTCAACGACTATTAACATTAAATTAATAAAATATATTTATTTTTTTATTCTTGTTACATTTTTTTTATTTATAACCGAAACCAATTGTATTGAGTTAAAGAATTCTATATTTTGACTTCAAATAAGGCAATCCAATATCATTAAAACTCTTTACGTATTTTTTCTTATTTTGTATTATAAACAAAAGTTTTTTTGTGGTTTTATTAAGAAAAAATTGCAGCGTATTTATAACACAACGCACAATTATAATTATTATCAGTAACAGCTATAGACTTCACAACATTCTAATTTCCAATTTGTAAAGGCTTTGTAAAAGATATCTTTTATTAATAAGATACACTATTATAATAAAATGTCCTTCAAATGATGTACGGCTTCGATATAAGTAACACTTAATATGAATTAAATATCCAATACTCAAAAATACAATAAGGTACTAAGGTATAGAAACACGCACACACACACACGCACACACACGCGCACACACGCACACACACGCACACGCACGCCCACGCACACGCACACGCACGAATGTAGGAAATTATTATTAAGTAGAAAAGCGCCAAATGGCTAAAATGTATTTTATTTGGATATGTAGAAAGGAAAACGGAGCTAAAGTAAGATCTTGCTTTCCAGAATCTTATCTTTCAGTATTGTACAAATTTATATTTTACAGTGCTTTCTATTAGGTTACTTGTAAGAAAAGGCAAAATAACAATATTTTATGTTAAATTTCTTTAATAAAAACGTACCAAAATCACAATAGATCAAAGTACACTTAGTTAATAAAGAAACATCCGTTTCTATTTTGAAAGCTGTATTTTTTGGTAGGAGCAGACGAAGACACAGTAATAAGTATGCAAATAAACTTAATAATCATCCCAATATTCTTTTATGTTCCTTATCATTTTAATTTTTTTTTGGTTTCTCTTGAACGGCAAAATAACAATGTTTGAAAATTAATGAATTATTTACAAATGGATGAGTGAAAAACTAATCAGAGGTTTCTTATTGCTTTTAAAATACCCTGTGACTATGTGTGTGGTTTTATTCTTAATTCTAGGTATTTTTTTTTTGTATATATATTATAAATACTTTGAATACAGTAATTCCCCCTATAACACGGCACTCTTATAACGCGATTTCAGTCCCTCGTATAACACGTGTTTTCCCTCATATAACGCCGGCATTTTAAAAAATTATATATTATGATTAGATCTGAATTAATATATAAAAGAATCGTATTATTTTTAAGTTACATTATTACAAGAAGCTAATTGCATTTCGTCTACAACTCTAAACCAGAGAGAAAGGATAAATATATTAAGATATGAAATAAAAAAAGAAATTCGTAATGTGGCCGGTGATGTTTTACAAGATTCATCACAAGAAGTGCTGGATTACGTACAGTTACAAAATTTACCAATCACTCCAATAATGAAGGTCAAAAAAGAAAATAATAAAGGATTTGAAGTTTTAAAAACTACAACTGTCAAAACTTTAAAAAAGGACAAGAATGTCAAAGTCAAACTTGGCAAAGACATCAAATCTGTCAGAAATGACACAAAACCTCCGTCAAACATGATGCAAAATGATGTACGGAATTCGTCGGGTTTACGTTCAAAAACCAAAAACCGAAAACGGAAAATAAAGAAGAACCATATAAGAAAACCTATAGAGATATTTTACAGGCGTGTTTATAATAAGGATTTCATTAATGAACCCTTGGAGTGGATTCATTGCCAGGACATGGTAACACCGTTCCTTATGGGAACTAAAACTGACATTACAGTTCCTAAGAGACTTATGGTTAAAGATACAACAGTTCAAAGGTAAATAACATATAATTACATATAATTTTCAAAAAATCATTCTGGAATAATATAATTATAATGGTTAGTGATATAGACACAAAAAAATTAAATCCAGTCAGTGATGACGAAAGGAATATCTATAACAGATTCTTAAAAAAAAAATAGAAATAAAAAAAAGTTATAGATTTATACAATAGTTTAGTTATAAATTTTAACTGAATTTCTATTCTAATATTTTAGTTTATAATTTTAATTATTTATCTTGATATTTGAGTAAATTGTTACAGAGTTTTGCAGTTATTAAAAGTGAACACAACATCATACGGCAGGGACGATATTTATTCTATTCTGTACCAATTGAGTAATCTACAATTGCGATTGTTTCAATGGGACGTCGTGCCTCTAAATATGCTTTTAAATATCATTATAAAAGGTTGTATTTTTTACATCTTTACTGAAGACTCGTGTCTGTGACTGTCTCGTTTAAAATGTTTTATAGTCGACTTTGCCGGTATTTGTTATTAATTAGAATATAGAATAAGAACCCCGAATCCGTTAAATCAAGTGCAAGAATTGGAAACATTATAGCATATTGGAAATAACATTTATATTTATTGGATTCATATTTCAGACAGTGACAGCCAATCACAACTGTTCACAGTGCTGTCAATACTTTGGGCTTCCGTTACGCTACGCTACATTTTATCTTGACAATCTCAAAGTTACGAAATCTTTAGTTATAATAGCATTAAAAACCTAATCGCCATTTTATTTCAGAGCACAGACACACGCTTGGTTATCTGAAAATGGGTATCCGAGATTTATTTCGTAATTGGCGCATGGATATAACGAATGTAACTAATCTATTGAAACAAGCCAGGATATTTAGACCTCCGTGTATTCAAATATCCAAGTCTGACGGTAGATTTCTTTTTATTATGGTTTTTGGTTGTTGACTTAGTCTAAGATTGAATCACTTCTATCTACGTGCTTGATATTTTTTTATACTTTTAAAATTTCCCACTACAATTATTAGAAATACAAAGGTTTTCGACTACATATCGATTTTTGGTACACCTATATATTTTAGGGAAATAATTTTTGTCTGTACTCTGTATACGAAAAAAATGGAGTCGAGTTGAGGGTTCGTCCCCAGAACAAAATAATTATCATTCATTTTGTCTTCATCAGACCAGATGAAGAGAAAATGAATAATGTAAAGAAAATAAAGTATTCACTTCCTAATAATATTTACAATAATCCGTCAATATGTTATAATGTTAAATCCTTGTTATAACTGACCCCTAATTTCAAATTATCAGAGTCTATTCTACCATCATACAGACATAAGCAATATGGCGTCAAATTGTCAAAATCATAAATTTATCTTTATATTTTACTAGCGTTAACAGGTGACAATTCTTATCTGCTGGCTCATAAATAATAATAATAAAATATATTACAATAAATTGAAATATAAATTATACCCGTTAACAGTATTGTAACCTATAAAATAGTTTCGGAAACAGAAATACAAACAAACGAACGACACAACACTAATATAAATTATATTTAAACATCATTAACTTTGATTTTCTTTGCAAATATCTTTTATTTTTATCGAAATATCTTAATACATTTTAAATATTCCAGGTTCAACGAAGTCTCCAAAAGTTACAAAATACACAAAGAAAAATGAAGCAACGACCTGCGATGACGATGATGATTGTGCTGATTAAATTACATAAAAAAATAAAGAATAATAATATAAATAAAAAGCAAATATCAAATTTTTATTTTATTAATAGTTTCTTTGGATTCACAAAATTATTTTTATTCAAGTATAATGTTATTGTAAACTAAGCAAAATGTTTAAACACGTGTGCAACTCAAATAACCAAATGTACTATTCTATTATGGCCGTCAGTCTGTCTGAATCATTTATGTCATTCTTACATCCAATTTACATCAAGCTACATCACTTGGCTGCTATTTTCAATTTTCGATAATCTATCGTAAATATATGACATATTTCTGACGTTTGTCATCGAATTATAAATGTCATCACTCGTTATAAAATTTTGAGCGTAACAATAAACTCTAAAGCACATGTAATAATAAATATTTAATATTAGAAATGAATGATAAAATTAAATTAATCGTTTCCTTCCTGGTCTTCCGATAAACTGTCCTCCAAAATACGATTTTCTGTCTTCATCATGACCCTCAAAAATAAGTTTCTTATTCCTGGTTTCATCAAATTTTGGTGGAATTTCCGTGTAGTGCATTATATTTTTCAGAGACAGCGGTTTTAATCCATAATTGGTGTAAATATATTGGTTTATTGGATTTTTTGGATTGATTTGTAGAGGAATTCTTATTACGATATCTTGTCCATACACGAACACAAACACAGCACAGATCAAAATTATTATTTTATTATTTAAAAACATACTATACATATCTAGTTATTAAATTTCCAGTTTCTTTTGTTTCTGTTTAGTATTACACGAAATATTGATAAGAAATTTTTGAAATGAAACAATTGTCGAAAGCGTCACAGAAAAAAATATGTAATTTTCGGTTTTATTGCTGTTATAATTCAAACTGGTTGTGGTGTTTATTTACAAATTTATAAACAGAAATAAAGTGTCATATGAGTTCTCTCAGAGTCAAACAATACACATTTATATCACAGCTTTTATAATTGTAAAGGTTTTTTATTTTTAAGTATATTTTTCATATTTTCACCTCCTAGTTGGGTAACACATCGTTTTTCAAAGCTTTTAGATATATCTTTAATTATCTTATTACTTTTTTAACTTAATAAAATATGTTAATAAAGATACCGGAAGATAATATTTATCAAGTAATGTTATTTTAGTTATCGACTGTTACTTAACGTAACCATATACTTGTCTATCTAATAAATATAACTTCTACTTCTATTGTAGATTGCTTATATCATTGTAGAATATTAAAGAAAAATTAAGACACGCCGGTACATGAGATGAGAATATGAGTTGGGATCCGGGAGCTTCGGTCCTGAATCACGCTCTGACGCGTGTGGCAATAATAGTGGTAATATGCCACATCATCAAGATATGGCAAAGTTATATCATTCGGTTATGAATAAAATAAAAGCTAAAATTTATAATAATCTCACTTTTTTATTAACACTAGCGGGCGGGTTGCCATAGTATTTCACTACTTCTCTCTCCTGATCCCTCTCTGGTATTGGTTCGTTGAAATTATATTTCTCCACAACATTTGGTACTTTATCAACGTAATTTGGTGTGATTATTGTGTAAAGTTCTCGTTTTGGTATCATGGTACCCAATTTCTTATCTACTGCCTTATTTTTTTTCTGTATAACCTTTTCATTCGAGATTATTTCTGTGTCGTTGTAATCGTTCAACAAGTCCTCAGTCACTGCTGCAATTTCTTCCGACTTTTGATGGTGACTGGGATACTGTTTATAACTGTATTTGATTTTTCTTGTACTCTCTGGTCTCTGTTCTATTTTAAATCTCTTATTGTTATGTTTCTCTGAGCTGGAGTAGATGTTTTCCTTCTCTGGTATTTTGTAATCTTCATAGCTATCCTTTTTGAGCATGTCTATCTTTTTGTACAGATCATTTTGTGTAACTCTTTCGTAATCGTAATATACTTTATCAACTTTCTCTTTTCTTTTCTCTTCTTTATTATCAAGATGCTTTTCTTTCTCACCGTCAGAATATGCCATTGCGTCAGCATATTCATATCTGGCATCTTTTGTTGTATATTTTATTACTTCTTTAACATATTTAGGATTTTCAGTTACAGCTTCCTCATAATCTAAATCTTCATAAACAGCTTCTTCTTCTTCTGTTTCGGGCGGTGGAGAAGTTGACTTCTTTTTAATTTTATCTGATTTTTTATTTGTAATAATTGGATATTCTTTTTCCCTAATTTCTTTATCGTTCTGTTTCTTTTCAATATATTTATTTTTTAATTCCACCTCCAGTCGCTTTTTAACTCTTTCAACGAGCTCATCAAAATTAACCTTCGTACCTTGGACGTTTATATTAACTTTAGGTTTTTCATACGCTTTTACTTGTAAATTTGCTTGTTTATTTTCCGATAAACTATCATTTTCTTCGTAATCACTATTCTCGTAGCTGGTTTCTGGATTTTTTTCATATCCTGGATCTGCTACAACTTTTGTGAGCTTATTCGCGAAGTTTTCTGGTATTAATTTTCTTGCGATTGTACGAAAATCATTCAAATTCGCAGCTATCAGTAGATAACTGTTTATCAGTTCTATTAAGACAAAAAAGTTTCCTGAAAATAGTTGAATACAAAAAATAAAATAAATCTTGAGTTTTCGTAAAAAATATGATTCAAATATAAAATTTCTTACTTACCGACGCGCAGTAAATGCGATAAGAATTTCATTTTGTTTTGCTACAATTGAAAATTTTACTGTTTCCCACTTTTACTACCAGTGGAATTAATTAAACGTACTAAGTCAAATTCATCTGAATATTGATGAGCAAATTATAAATTAAAAGGATTTCATTACGTATATACAATAACAATTAAAAGAAACTTCTAAAAACGAAAAATAAAATACGTGTTGACTCCTAACGTGAGAAGAGATGACGAGAGAAATGAGATGAGTCTGAAGAAAGCCGTCAGTAGAAGCAGCAAGTGTTATTAGGACGCCCTGAGAGAGGGGAACCTGACAATATGGATAGAAATAATATTTTAAACCAAGTGTCCAAATAATTGCACTAGTTCCATTTTTGTCTGTACCAGATATGGCTAAGAATCATGTCGACATGTTCTCGATAAAAGAAACCGCAGTTTTATCGGTTTTATTTATTTATTTATTTATATATTTTCCACTTTGAATCCATACCAGTGATCACTTGTGTACGTCAAATGGAAGTGACAGGAGGGGATATTTTGATATCGTATTTATTAAAATGAGCCCTTCTGAAAAGACACTTTCCAACTTAAAATAAGGCTACGAGGGTTCCAAACGCTCCCTGGTCTGAGAAGAACCACACAACAAACTCAGCCGGGTTTTTTTTTATTGTGATCACTGTTTCACAAACGTGAATATATTTAGTGAGCAAGTTTATTTGTTATATAGTTACAATGCAACGAACAGACCACAAATACACACTTAAAATTTATAAAACCATTTGTTGTTAAACTTAAATATAACAACAACCCAAAATAAAATATTATTTGATAATAATAATTACGTTTATATTATGTGGCATATAACAGAATTAAAATATTTTTTTATGAAATTTGGTATGGGACCATCAACATACATTATATTTTGATCTCTGATTTTTTTAAACTGGAAAATATGAAAAGCGATGTGGCGACGTAAAATGCAGCAAAACTACTAAACCTATTTAAATTAAATCTGCCGTGATCTTGACTTCAAATCAAAATATACTTATAAGATTGATTTTTCAATAATAGTAAAAAGGCAAAGGTTTGTATAAATTCCAAGTGGCTCAAAATTTCCGCGGGATTGGCGGGTGAGGGGAGAATCCTTTTGTTATTTTTCGTAATCGAAACATACATTTTAGACTCTTCATAAATACTCATCAATCAGTTTTTAAATAATATTTGTCCGTTTAATTAACATTCTGTATTACTATTATATATAGGCTCCTACAACAATACAAAATCTAGACCTTATAATGCTACCTTTTCTGATATACCTACCTACGTAAGCAAATGTCAAAATATGTGCAAAATCATGTCGTCGTTAGAAACAAAAGCCATCCTTGCCAAATACTGATCAAAATAACATTATACGTACATTTAACAAATAATAAATAACAACATTGTAAATTACACTAAATATTTATTTGATGTTATATATAAAACGTTTTAATTGTTTGTTTTGGATAATTAAAACGAATGTTCCATGTATATTTTTATTGACTAGCACCTTAATCATACTTCGTCCAAAACATTAAACATGTCCATTTTGAGTAAAATATTTAGTTATGATTTAATTTGTTTTCGTCTTGTTGATGCTCCGCGCCACTCGTATCTGTGTTCTAGGGTAAATGTCTGAAATAAATAAAAAGACATATATAAAACAAAAAATGATTACAGAGTAAAAAGAGAATGATCAATTTTCTTGACAATCAATCCATTTGTCAATTATTTGTTGAATATACAATATTGTGAAGTTTTAAACAACTTTATTCCGATGTAAAAAAAATTATTATAATTTAATTTCGGCCAATTATTTTATGTTGTAAAAAGGTCCAAAGTTGTGTCACATTATATACAGCAAATGTCATATTATTTGAGTAAATAAACAAACCGTATAATTCCCTGCCTAGTCGTGGAGAGAAGTTATAATTCCGACCAAGTCTTGGGGAGAAGTAGTTGGCTCTGGGATTGGACATCACTGGATCTGGGACACTGGAAGAACGTATTAATTATTAACTGTCACGTTTGGAACATTCATAAAAACTTTGAAGGAAACTTATTACCGGCAATTGACATTTTCTTGTAAAATGTACTAATCTAACTTTGGTATAATGTCAAATATGTTTATGAAACAGTGATCTCAATAAAGAAATACCCGAATGAGTTTGTTGTGTTCTTCTCAGAGCAGCGCGTTTAGAACTCTTGTAGCCGTCTTTTAAATTGGAGAATGTCTTTACAGAAGGGCATATTTCAACGAGTATGGTATAAAATAAAAATATACTTTCTAACACAGATTGTAAACATCATTGTTTAGTATTATCTTGATATTTAACTCTACTTTCTTTTATAAGAATTAATGCTATATAACAACGGATTTAAGACTATCAAAAGACAAACTATATAAAATTTATCTAACTTTTGACTTTTAAAATATCCACAGTTTATAAATGTTACCAAAACATGTACAACTATTATAATTAATTGACATGTAATTCTGTTAAGTACATATATCTTACCTGTCTTCTTCCTCGGGAGGCGCCGGGACCCTTTCTGGCAACTTTCTGCCTAATCTTGGAGTGAAATCTAAATTGTCATATTTCTTCTCCACATCAGGATCAGCTGCTCTTCCTAACTTCGGTGTGAATATTACTTTCTTTGCAACTGAAAATGTAATATAAGTTATATTCTATTTTCAACATAAGATAACAACTAGAATCCGAAATTAAAATGAATATTAGGTGACGGTCTACAAACTTTATTTTATTGACAATTATTGATATATTTTGAATTATATATGTATCTGTTATAATATATATCTATATTTATAATTCCTTAAAGATTAAACAAGCTTTGTCAAAATATAAAAGTTAATCCGCAGTACAATTGTCCCAGTGTTGGAAAATAAGATAAAATATATTAAATCAACGTCCTTCCCATTTATTATGTTTTATACCAGATATTTTATCCTAGCGGGAATCAAAGATAAAACAAATATATGGTTATGACGGCCAAGTTCTTCAGAAATTATACATATAAATAAAATGCCTATTTGTAATTTCAAATTAATAGCCTTTTACTAAAAGTATACTAGGGGCGCCAACAAACCCTCAATTTCGACTTGCAGCGCTCGCGAAATCTCGAGTGCCGCTTGCATATTGAGTGAAGCGAGCCCAGTGTATTGACTAATTGTTTCCCATTGACTTCAATGGGATATCAGTTTTTTGACATGATATTATTTTTTTTTTTTAAGGACATTTTTTTTTTTTAAGAACCATCCCCTAATGTGTGTCGTTTTGATTGCAAAGTTTCATAATTTTCCGTCAAGTAGTAGTCGAGCCAATTCGTGACAAAGAATGTAAAAAGTCTCCAGTAAAACGCTCCGCTCACTTCCTTCGCTTCGCTTAATAACCTCTGAAGCGGCTGGATCGATTTTAACAAAACTTTCAATGGCGGATAGCTGTGTTATAAGAAGTAACTTAGGGTACTTTAAAAAAACATATTCCGCGCGAACGAAACAACGAAGACGCTAATTAATAAGAGACACCAACAATTTAGTATTTTTATAAAATTTTATAATATTACCCTTTTGCGGAGCGTCGGCCTGCATCTGATATGGCATTTGGTCATAAAAGTACTTCAGGGCTTCCGCAGCTTCCAGTAATCTCAAGAAAGTTTGGCTGAAAAAGTTTTAATTTTTAAAATAATATATTTTTGTTAACTTTTCAGTGATTTGATATTGTTTCAATAAAGATTTATTAAAAAAAGACCATCGTATATTCCTCTGATCAACATTTTTATATACACAAATATTTTTGCGTAATTATTATAAAAATCCAAATTTAAGTTTTCTACAATATAAAAAGGAGATATTTCCTCACTTGACTATCTTATTTAATAAAAAAATATATATTAAGGTAATTTTACAAAAAAATTACAGTTCAATCATACTCATCAATTATTCTTGTCAATCATCAATATAACAGTTACCTCTTATCTTCGTCAATCAATTGAAGAGAACGCTTTCCAAGACGGGGTCCAAACCACAGACCCCCTCTGTCGCTGTGGGCGCCCCGATCGAGGCTGTCATCCTAAAATGAAAGAAAGAGATATATAAACAGAAAGAGATAGAAAATGTTATAACAAATATAAAATATCAATTACATTCATATTATCGCTGGCAGTTATTAAATAAAGTGTAGAAAAAAACATGAAAACAGAAAAAGTAATTTCCAAAATGGAACCCATGTTTGTTTTAAATCATTTACTTCGATAGGACCTCGAGAACTGATGTCGGTTGAAGTTCAGCGATTGCCTTTATATGTGTCCTGATAGAAAATTTATGGTAATGGTTAAAGAAAGGGGAGAAATGGAACATTTTCTTCTTATATTTTTGTGAATTGTTACCAACTTTAAGTTCCTTTGAAAACTTTACAGTATTCTGTCTGAAATGTTTTTAAATAAAATAAACACTTAAAAAATATATCTATATTAGTATTGTACAAAAAGTAAAGCAATTGATTAGAAAGTTTGTATGTAAGAGGTAATCTACAAAACTATTTATCATAATGAGACAACATTTTTAAAAATATTTAGAATTGACACTTAAGAATGACAAGAGCATTTATTATCTTATTAAAATGATGGAGTTTTTGGTGATGAAAATTTACATAATCATCTAAAAACAGCCAGAGAAAGCATTAAAAAAAGTAAAAAGTTAAAGTTAACTAGGGGCGCCAACAAACCCTCAATTTCGACTCGCTACGCTCGGGAAATCTCGGGTGCCGTTTGCATATTGAGCGAAGCGAGCCCAGTGTATTGACTCATCGTTTCCCATTGACTTCAATGGGATATCAGATTTTTGACAAGATATTAAAAAAAAAAAATTTTTTTTTGAGGACATTTTTCAAAAAATTTTTTTGAACCATCCTCTAATGTGTGTCTTTTTGATTGCAAAGTTTCATAATTTTCCGCCAAGTAGTTTTTGAGCCAATTCGTGACAAAGAATGCAAAAAGTCTCCAGTAAAACGCTCCGCTCAATTCGTTCGCTTCGCTCAAAAAAAGTAAAGTAAAAAAAGTTATTTCTGTAGTTCAGGCGGACAGAATTGCGGTCAACAAGTAGTATATAATATTTTGAGGATGCGTCGTCATATGTAATTTATGAAGCTACTTTCTTGAAAGTCAATACTTACTACAAATAGGTGTATTATTAACTTTTTTCTATTTAATATTTATAAAAATACATTTAGTTTTATAAACTAGAAAATAAAGTGCCATTCCTCCCCAACCTCCCTAAATGAAACGTTGGATCCAAATTGAAATAAATGTACGAAAAGAAAAACGATTAATTTGTCAGTGAGTTAATTCGTTACATTTATTACACTATTGCTATTCTATTTATATATTCTTTATTAAACCGTATGTTTGTAAAGTCTCTATATATTGGATTTAAATTGATATTTTATTTTTAAATATATATACTCGTGAAAACAACTCAGATCTTTTTGATAAACGTTTTTAAAGTATTTTGTAGAATTATGTACATTTAAAAAGTGTTAGTAAGATTTTTTAATAAAATATATTTAAAAAAATATTTTTTTAATACAAAAAATAAAAGGTATTTGATATAAATTGTTTGATATAAAGAAAATTATAATAATTTATTCTAAGTAATAATAACGTTTAGAAAAAAAATTTCTCCTAACTGTGTGTATATCAATTGTATTTTTTTTATCACACGAGATTATTATTTTTACGTCAGTAAGATAGCATCTATAACCCTTCTTTGCATGATTTTTGGATTTTCCAACCACAAAAAAAATCTGAATGATAGGTACAAGATAAAAGACAGTGGCGTTTTGGTTTTTTTAGACAACTACATTTTATTTGTGCTATGATCGTATAAAATGTTGTCAGCAACAACCAACTAACAGAAAACCGCGGTTTTGGGTAATTTTTTATTCTTAATATTATGATGGAAATTTCCATCACTATGCAAAGAAGGGATAACTTAAATGAAACAAAATTAAACAAAGCTTGTATAATCTAAATAATTTTAACAGACCCCTCAAGGGCTTTGCAGCAGTCGGCAGATTACTTAAGCATTGCCTGACACTGGCTAAATAAGAATAAAGTCTATGTACAAATCTCCCGATATCTCCTGTTGTCACTGACATTTATAAGGAAGACTTGGAACACCGCCTTGCCTAAGACAACGGTACATAGATGACACTCACAAAATAAAACACAATTTCTAAAACATCGTTTATCAATCAACAAAATCTAATAGATTTTAAAAGGTGCCTTATTTAAAGATCGCCGTGTATATTATAAACAATACGGATAGACACGATGTTTAATATTATACAGTTATTACGAGGGGAGGTCCAAAATTTCGTAGAATGGAGAGGATGGAGCGGGGGTAGGGGCGCTCGCTTGGTATCATACGAATCGGAGACTCATCATTAGTATAAATACCGAGTTTCAACCCGATTACATCATTCGTTTACGAACAGTCGCCTGCTGAACAAGTCAATCCGGAAGAAAACTGAAATTATGGAGAAAATTGAACACCGCGCTGTGATAAAATTCCTTACCAAGCAAGGAAAGAACGCTCACACCATTTTGAATGAAATGAGAGTCGTTTATAGGGAACAGTGCCCTAGTAAATTAATGATTTACAAGTGGCATGGTCTTCATAAACATGGTCAAGAGTCAAATGAAGACGACCCCCGCTCAGGAAGGCCAGTTGAGGCCACCACTTCGGACATCGTCGAAAAAGTGAAGAAAATTGTACTAGTGGATGTTCGTTTGAAGAAAAAATAATTATCTGCATTAGTTGGAGTATCAGATACCACCATTTTGCGAATCCTACATGATCACCTGGGTGTAACAAAAGTCAGTACAAGATGGGTACCGAGAATTCTCACGCCGTTTCAGAAAGAGCTGCGCGTCGATGCGTCAAAGCATTTTTTCGAGTTGCGTGGAGATAAACCTGCACAGATTTTGGACCGAATTGTTACGGGAGATGAAACATGGGTTCATCACTTTGAGCCTGAGTCCAAACAAGAGTCCATACAATGGCATAAAAAGGGGACACAACCGCAAAAGAAATTCAAGGTGACGGAGTCGGCTGGAAAGATGATGGCTACTTGGCGAGGAAAATTGACAAATGTGTGTTGCTCTTGCAAGACAACGTGCCCGTTCACAAGAGCAGAATTGTAATGGCTGCTCTGCACATGCATGGGTTCGAATCCCTAGTTCACCCACCCTACGGACTGTAGACCTGGCCCCAAGTGACTTTTTTTTATTCCCCAATTTAAAAAAAGACTATTGGGGAAGGAAATTTTCCGACGATAATGAGATAAGGGAGGCAATTTCGGCTCATTTTGACGAACAGATAGAATATATTTTTAAAGCGGTTTAGAAAAATTAATTCATAGGTCTAATAAATGTATTGAGCTTAAGGGTGATTCAGGGGCGTAGGAACGAAATTTTTACTGGGTGGGCAGGTTTGAAATCGTACCCCCCCCCCCCCCCCTAGTTCTTAATAATGAGTCATCTAATCCGCCCAAAATAGAAAAGGTCCATTTTGTCGTGAAAAGCGACCTTTTTGCCTCTAAAATGGTCTTGAACGAATTTCCATTGAAACAATAAATGTTCAATTTCAAA
The DNA here is from genome assembly GCA_918358865.1 of Melinaea marsaeus rileyi. Classification (NCBI taxonomy): domain Eukaryota; kingdom Metazoa; phylum Arthropoda; class Insecta; order Lepidoptera; family Nymphalidae; genus Melinaea; species Melinaea marsaeus. The sequence goes on along the minus strand of OU911091.1, from coordinate 4,443,961 downwards.
AATTTAATCCTTTGAACAAAAAGCATGGGTGGGCAATGCCCACCCTGGGAAATTTCTGGGTGGGCAGCTGCCCACCCTGCCCACACGGTTCCTACGCCCCTGGGGTGATTATATCGAAAAGGAAAAATAGTTTTGTTGTTTTATTTCATTTAGATCCCTTTCATTCCACGATCTGTAGAGAATGTCTTTGTGGCATTAAGCCCGCCTTTTGTGCATTATTTTATGTATTGTGCAATGAAGAATTAAATAAATAAATAATAAATTTGGACCTCCCCTCGTATAAAACAACAAAACAAAAAAAACAAAACAGTGTAAATGTACTTTTGCTCATTCAAAAGAACACGATATCAAATGAAAATCGACTATAGAATTCTACTCTTTAAGTAGGAATCTTCTAATATATTTATTTTAAGATCTACTTAACTTAATCAATAAATTTTAGATATACCTTATAAAAAACGGATGACTAGGATATAAAGAGGTATTATCCTAATATACTCGTATAATTGTATTATACAGGTAGGTAGGGTAGGGTTTGTAGGTAGGGTAGGGTGTTCTCGCATAAGAACTTATGCGAGAACTCAATAAAACAATATTATATCATCTCTACTCTTGAGCATTTATTATCCGTGTTTTCTTTATTATTAGATTTCTCATCGTTACATGTGTCTGTCCTTGATGCCAATTATAAAAAAAATAATAATACTTAATACTCATAATATTTTGGTTAATTTTAGATTTTTTTTCTCATTTTTTTGTTTATGTTTTTGACTTGTTAGTTTATTTTTTTAGTTCGTCTGTAAATAGTATACATGTCGGGTTTTTGTAATTTATGTAATTTAATGTAGAAAAATGTTTAATTTCCCAAAACAGTAAAAAAAATAATAATAATTAATAATTTTACGATCAATAATTATAAATTAACGTCTAGAGTTACAAAAATAGGTAATGATGTTCAAGTCATGTTATTATATGTGTAAATAATTTGTGAACAATATCAATTAAAGTAAAGCCAATAACGTCGTAATCTATCGAAATATTTTATTTTTTTATATATTCTATGCAAAAGATGAGATATGGTCATTTAGAAATACTATATGCAACAGTTTTATACCAGTTATACAATCGAGATCAGAGATCAAGATAAGGCTTTAATGACACCCAGCAGCGGCGTTAGGGCTACTGACTTTTTTGCTGAACCAAATCATCTGGTAGCTGAACATAGTTGTGAATACGGCACATAGAGCACTGTATTGAGGGTACACAGCGCGGAAGGCAGAAGGCCCAGGCCCCAGACCTCAGCGCCCCCCAAATTTGGCGCCCCGGGCCGTCACCCCATCGAGCGCCCCCCCAACGCTGGCACTGATAACACCCAATACGACAATTATTATATGTCCTCAAAACGCCATCTTCACCGATCGATCACTCTGTTTTTGTATAATTCATTATTCATTTTAATGCCAATGTTTGCACATCGCAATATTTTTTCTGTTATAATTAATTATTTTTATATTTTCATTTATGTAAGATTTTCTTTTGTCTTATTTTCATTTGGATTATTCAAATTCAAACACTGAACGAGCAACCCGTTGAAGACTAAACTATCAAAACTGAATTGATCAGATTTTTATACGTTATTTGACTAATATCTCTCTAATAACTCATTGGATAAGTATATTAATTTACTGCTACATTTTTCATGATGAGTAATATTATATTTTTATTATATCTTAATTTAAAAAGAGTATACAATTAACTATCTATGAATTATTGATTTGTATCTGAGATTATTTAAATTAACATGAATGAATAAGATAAGATTATAAAATAGTGCATTGGTGTAACAACCTGTTACTCAACTCAGGCTAATATTTTGAAATTTACAACTCATAATGTAAAAGGTGACAACTAATGAGGAAGCGATGGTAGTGGTTGAATCACAGTTTCTTGTTATAGGTAGAAGTTAAACTACGAGTACAATGGCGCTGTCATGCACATACCTGGATTGGCTAACAAACTACTTCTGCCGCGCGTGCTGTTAAAAAATAAGATCCCTTAATGACGAGACTACTGAGAAAGTAGTTTATTATAGCTATTTTCATAGCATAGTGTTATATGGTATCCTGAGATACTACTCCGGGGTGACGCCTATGATATAAATACCATTTTTGTTTTATAAAAGTTATCTATCGTCTACAATTTACAATCTGTTTTTAATTATATTTGAAGGATTTCGAAAGTTACAGCCTTTATAAATTTAAATTGAATCCATACTATTGTTGAAATATATAATGAAAGTTCATCAACCCGAGCAGGTACAATCTTTTCTGCTTGCTTAGTACTAAGATATTGAGCCGTTATATGATTAAATTAGTATTAAATAACAGTTCTAACAATGCCTGGAACTTGCGATCCAGGTGTAGGTTTAAGGGGCCCCTTTACTATGCTCATAAACGCTCTTTCTTCACTGTCCACGCTCCTCTCCCCACCTAACCAAATTTCATAAGAACCTACTAAAGGCGTAAGTTGTAGAGAGATTTTGCTGTTGTACCTCTCGCTCCTACTTCTACAGCGTACAAATTAAGTATAAATATATTCTGGACCAGTTCGTTATATAGTTCGTAATATTTGTTAAGCTTAATTGTATGATGTTTGGGGTAGGTTTGTTTCCAAGGGTACATAACATAACATAAGCTCCACAAGTATAACGCGCCTTAGTTGTTTTGAGTACAGGAATAAGTTCGGCCTAGATGACGAAAAACAAACATCCCCAGGGATTTTGTATTGCTTTTCATACTTGACCATAATGAGACTCTAATCAGGAGATGCGTCTAAGGTGGAATAAGGCTTTCGGACGATTTTTTGAACAAGCCTGCTTTCATGAACTCTACCAATCGTTTGGTGGTTTTTATAATATAATGGTATTTCCAATATGAAATCTTACCTTTATCGTGGCGACGCGAGTAGTTACCTCTATCTAGAAGTACCCTGCAAGTGTTTCGCGACCCTACTGCCTCCCCGCAGTTGTTTTTTCGGATTTTTCGGTGGCTTTGCTCCATCTTACTAAGTTACTTTGATCTGGGAAAGTCATTAAGATAAAATTTTAACAGTGCTGGGGACCCAATCATGAAGCAAGGTGTACCGTCTCAAAACTAATGGAATACAAAAATCTCTCATGGTCACTCATTCATTTTGCAATTCTAAGCTCATCGCGTGCAGCCGGTAATTATCGTTTTCGTCTTGCCGAATAAAGGATTTTATTATTTCTAAATCTTTTTCTTTCCTACTTGATCCTAGTTCTGTTTTATTTGTTTGAGCACCTATCATAAATTGTTTATGGAATTGAAGTCGTGATAAGCTCTGAGGCAATTTTATCTTTTGGGAGAGATGTTATAGTATCATCATTCAATATTCAGATGATATGTCTTTTGGTCACTCTTAGGTGTTTATAGAGTTCCGGTAGTTTCTTTAATTTTGACCCAAACTTGTGTCGGTCTCTAAATAAGGTAGAAGAGTCCGCTGGATGCGCTAACCCGAGCCATGAATACAATGTCAAAAGGCCAATTTAGATGTGATGTTGATGTTACTTAATGGTTGGTTGTCAACCTTTTTAAGATCATTCAAGAGCTCTCGACTACTATATCCTTGGTAATAGATTTTTTTACCTAAGAATTTGAACGGAGCTGCGTCAGTAATCGTATTAACGCACTTACCGCCTATTATTAGACCCGGATCCTAAGAGGTAAATCTGGTGTTCCGCCTACCCAGACATAGACTGTAGCATTTATTGGGTTTTGTCCTCAATCCATCCAAGCACAGAAATCCTCCACAACATTTTAAAGTAGCTGACATTGTTTTGGATTTCGTGTCAGTATCGCGAGATCGTCTGCAAAAGCTAGTATGGATTTTGTGTACTTATTGTATAATTTAAACCGATAACCCCATTTCTTTTCGTTTTTAATTAAAAAAAAAATCTAAATCAAAAATCTTTATTGAAAATAAGTTTCATACAAAACATTTTTTTATTGTCAAAGCTACCACCAGCTCGGAAAATTATTTCCACAGACCTGAGAAGAGCTGGCGACAGAAACTCAGCGGGATTGTCATGATTTGTTTTTTTTTTTTTTTCTTAAATTCTAAATAACATAAATACATTACACAATACTAAATAAATAATCTTGAAGCAGCCTGGCAGCGATCGCTTCATACCCACGGTGCATTATCCTCTAAGTATTCAGATACATTGTAGTATCCTTTTGCACACAAACGTTCCTTAGTTATTCTCTTAAATTTGTTAAATGGTAATACTTGAACGTTTGCTGGGACTTTGTTGTAAAACTGTATACATTGCCCCATGAAAGATTTACTCACTTTTTTAAGTCGAGTAACCGGTAGCGCGAGCTTGTGTTTGTTCCTGGTATTTATAGTGTGTATATCACTATGCTTAATAAAATTGACAGTATTTTTATGTACATACTAGCTTTTGCCCGCGACTTCGTCCGCGTTTCCGTCGTTTTTCGAAAAAAAATTAGCAGATGTCCTCCCTCATAGTTTTGACGTAACAGGCAGATTCACTTTCGTATTTTAGAAGGGCAATAGTAATATAATATGCCAATCCACAAAACTGTTGAAAAATATAAGTAACCGCAGAATATTATAATATACCCACGCTATACCCACGACTCGGTCAGCGTGTAACTCCTTGTTTTTTATTAAGATAATATATTGCTAATATTTTTAGATCAAATTAAAATGTTTCAGCGCAAAGCTTCTGGGTAGACTATGTTAAGAGTCGACCCGTCCGGCACGTGAACGTAAAGATTCCTAGAATTGCTAACCCGGGAAAGAGCGACGTATAATTGACCATGCGAGAAACAGCTAACACCGAGATCTACTCCAGCAACACGAAAAGTCTGCCCTTGAGCTTTATTGATAGTCATGGCATAGCACACCGATACTGGGAATTGCGTTCTTTTAAATTGGAATGGAAAATTATTTGGTATTATGGGAATTCTGGGAATAAAGACAGTTTCTCCTGCACCGCAACCTGTTAAAATTTGAGCCTCGATTACATTTTGTTGCAACTGGGTTACTTTTAGCCGAGTTCCATTGCAAAGTTGAGGTGGTCTTAAATTTCGGAGCAGAATTATCGGTATGCCAATTTTTAAACAAATTATATGAGAAGGTAGTCCAGGCATACTTAAAGAATTTAAAAATTCTATCGGGTAATTAGTGGCTTCTTGTTCATCAACCATTCTATTTATTGAACTATAAACTTTGCTTTCTCCCTGTATATTATACAGTATTTTATTATTAATTTCAGATGCCTGGTCATTGCGAGGAGTCAAAATGGACCTTTCGCAAAGCCAAGAATTGTCCCTATTTAATATAATTGTTATGTCACCGTAAACCGAAGATATAAGATGTTGTTGGGATTGCACTATACAACATAACTCAGGTGTCAGAATAAGTTTTCCTTGGTGTAGTTGTGGATAGGTACCTTCACCAATCTTCAATAATGTATCAGAAAATTCACGATTATCTGCGTTGTCTCCAGTTCTCACTCGCATATTTATAGTCAAATGCACCGATTGTATATCACGCCACAAATAAGAGCTTTTCAGGCAAGCCCTAATCTCATCAGCTCGGGTTCCCCGTGGTATTACCGGTAAGGTTTGTCGGAAATCACCACAAAATAAAACCGTAATACCGCCCATTGGTCGATCATTTTGTCTTATGTCCCTTAGAGTTCTGTCTACTGCTTCTACTCCTTTTCGATGGGCCATCGTACATTCATCCCATACGATTAAATTACACTCACGCAATACCTTAGCTTTGTCGCTATTTCTTGAAATACTACAGGTTGGACTTTCCGTGCGATCTAAATTAATTGGTATTTTAAACATAGTGTGAGCAGTCTTACCTCCTGGTAGCAATGTTGCAGCTATACCTGATGAAGCCACGGCAAGAGCGATTTTACGCTGATTTCGAACATAAGCTAATATTAATTTAGTCAAAAAAGTTTTCCCAGTTCCTCCAGGTGCATCTAAAAACCATATTGTTCCTAAATTATTCTGCACACTCTCGCACACGCGATCATAGACTAAGCGTTGTTCTGCAGTCATCATTGGGACACCGTTTTCTAATGTTACCAGCAGTTCCATTGGGTTGTAACCAATCTCTGCGGAATATTCCCTATTAGTAACCTCTCCGACTGAGGTTGGCGTTGGCAAACCATATTCACAAAGTGATTTACCGCCTACTGCTGTTAAGTCTTCCTGAAGAGCTAATAAGCACTGATTTATAGCCAGATCTCGAAAATTATCATTAGTTGCGCCTTCATTATTGTGAGATAAATTCCGAAGAAAGTCTTCTGCAAATTTTTCTTTATATTTTTCCCATAATTGGACAGGATCAGATAAATTACAAAATGTGAGTAATGTTACAAATAAATGGCGTAACCGTCGTGGATTATCACTAACACAGGATTCTGCTAAAGCGTCATCCCAATGTTGATCATTTTCAAGCAAATGACGCGCTTGGCAAGCTGCATGATAAGTTGGATAAACAACATCGTCTACTTTTCTCAAATCTATAAATGATGTTGGTCCTCGCACTGTATGTAATAATAATCTCAAATAAAAACACTCTGCGTTGTTAGGATGAACAGTATACACTCTACCAAGAACATGTTCTTTGAAAATACCTGTCTCGCCATCTACAGGCCTGCCTCGGTGTCTACGGTTAAAGACACCTCGTTGTTTATCGTAGGTATAATACGATGGAACTTCTTCATACAAAAGAGACTTTGCGAAATTATCAGTTTGGCAAAGTCGAAAGAATGCCAATAAAGTTGTTTGTCTAGGGTTCTCTAATCGTTCTGTAACATTTTCGGCGTTAAAATATATACGTTGACCGCCTTCCAGATGAACATCCAGATGGGTCACAGGTGGATATCTTTCGTGAATATTAAAACTTAAGATCCGCCACACAGCTTCTGAAGAGCTGATATATCTGCCTGACTGAAATCTAGTAACTTCATCATGTTCATTTCTTAACGCAAACGTAGCTTGGTCACTGCCCTTGTTAATGTACTTACAAATATATTTAATTGACTCTACACTATTACACATTTCTACATTTATGTGAGCTTGAAATGCTCTGGACAATACAGGCGAATACGGAACGACCCACCTATTATCTAAAGTAACCTGTTGTCCAGACATTCGCTTTTCAACAGTAAAACCACCATTGTCTCTTGAACGGCGACGATATAATGGGTATCCATCATGTCCTGTTACAGTTTCATCCACTAATGCTTTTGGATACCTTTTAGTGCAACGACCGTCTTGCATGCAAGGAGCATTTGCGTTAAATGCACCACATGGACCATGTATCATATGAGTTTTAACAATGTCGTATAACAGGGGATCTGCAGTCGGATCTGGAATTTCAGCACTGATTAATCTGTCTACATCATTAGGTCGAACCTTATCTTTTAACCAAAGCAAGATATGTGCGTGAGGTAAGCCGCGTTTTTGCCACTCAACACTATACATATAACACAATACTTCTCCAAAAATGTTATCTTTGGTAAGAAGATCTATCATTGATTTTAATTTTAAATGAAACACTCTTGCAATAATATCATGGCGGTCATGCGGTGCCTGACCCTCAAGAAGCTCCCGAGTGATTTCATCCCACTTGGGATTGGTAGTTACAGTAACAAATAAGTCGGGACGTCCATATTTTCTTACGTAACAAAAAGCGTCTTGAGTACGTTCATGCATGTAGCGTGGACCACCAGTAAAAGAAGAGGGTAAAATAACTAAACGACCCATATTCACAGTATCGTTATCTTGCTGCATGGCATCGCGAAGGTGCACGTATTCTTCAGCGCGCAGCTGCCTTTGATTAGATCGTATATAAACTAATCTTTCGGTTTCAATTTTTGCGTACATGTCAACAATAAACTGATTAAATAAGCCACGAAAACGTTGAAAGTATACCAATCTATTCCGTCTCACTTGCAGGTGGTAACAATAAAATTGAAGGCATGACACCTTTTTATTATAATTAGGTGCGCCTGTGCGCGGATCGGTTTGGTATACAGCGAAATTATAACCATCTTCCCCTCGACAGTATATCATAGGATATTGCAAACTGTCGTAAGCCCTGTGGGTTTCGAAAATACGTTGCAAACGATTGTCTCTGGAACGTATAACGATATCACGCCTATCACATTCCTGGTCGACCAGTACTACAGCAACTTCATTCGTGGATGGAACGTTATGACGCCCAGGGTGTTCCTGAGTTGGACGCTTATCGGCATTTATAACAATTTTATAATTGTTATTACCATCTTGAGAAAGGGCTTCTAATGCCGATTTAAAACTGCATACGTACGAATTAACCTGATGTAACATGTTCTGAAGTTGTGAAATGAGTTCAGTATTTAAATTCGGAAAATATTGATTTCTTATATTCGACTGTTCGTTGTAATCGGATACAAAATATATTTGAAGAAATTTAGGTTGTTCTTCAGGCAAAAGGGACCCTATCAAATGGTAAACCTGACCTTGTACCTTAAAAGTAGGCATGAAAGGGCCTTCTGAGATTTGTTTAGCACCAAAGGATGTCATTTGGAATGCACTATTATAAGTGCGATTATTATCTAAAAACTGTTTGGATTGCAAATGTTCCCCTAAAAGTAGTGATTTTAAAGGTTCCGGTGGGTCTTCGAACGAAGGCAAATTTATTTTACCTCCAGAACAACAGAAACCAGCAGACTCCTTCCTCCACTTCGAAGCATTACAAAAGGAACATACTACGTTCATATCGCCTATTTCAGAAGATGATCTGTAATCAATTGTGAGGTTATAAGCAAACCCACTTTTATATTTATCGGACCACGCCACCGAATTTGTAGATTGATCTACCACGTGTATATCTAAGTCATTAAGACCATGTCGAAATCTATCTGCAGTAAGACGGGCCTCTCGCTGTTCTTCTGTTTCAAGCGACCGAATATTTTCAATTCTTAATCTTTCATTAGATAAAGTAATCAATTGTTCTTGTCTCAAAGAATTGTAATAATCGCGTCCCGACTCTAGTCATTGTTCATGCTCATGTTCATCTTCAAGAGATCGAATCATGTTATGGTGCGCCCTATCATTTGTCAAACGGTCTTGATATTGAGTAAAAGTTTCAGATTCTCGAGACAAAATATGACGTTCGCGATCAGCTGTAAGCCGTAATTCCCTCTCAGTGAAGGTTTCGGACTCGCGAGATAAAATATGACGTTCGTGGTCAGCTGTAAGCCGTAATTCCCTCTCAGTGAAGGTTTCGGACTCGCGAGATAAAATATGACGTTCGCGGTCAGCTGTAAGCCGTAATTCCCTCTCAGTGAAGGTTTCAGACTCGCGAGATAATGTATGCCGTTCGCGGTCAGCTGTGAGTCGCAATTCTCGTTGTAAAGCAGTTTCAGCTTCTCGGGATAACGCATGTTGTTCCCGGTCAATGGAACGCCTTAGCTCTCGTTGAGAAGAGCTTTGAGAAGCCCGTGTTGTAGCTCGTCTCGCTCTTTCAGCTGCTAATCGCATCTCTCTTTCTGGAGAGCTTTCATTAGCTCGAGATGTTGAGGCACTAACTCTCATAGAGTTTAACCGATGTGCTCTTTCCTCTTCCGATTCTTGAGAACGCGTCATTCTCATTCTCCTAGCTTGACTCGAAGTTCGAGATAAAGATGGTCGTTTTTTAGGTGGCATCGTTTATTTTATTTTTAATCGACGGTAACTTAAATTCTATTTAGTTACCCAACAAAAAACTTACGTCAGAGGTCCTAACTATAGCTAAGTATATAATAAATAGAATATAAATCTAAGTGCCTATTAAAACTAAAATAATATTCTAATCGAATTATAAATGTACGTAGGTACCTACAAATTACAAAAGAATAAAAAATGAAAATAAAGCTATACTTAATGCGTGTGCAATACTATCTACACTTACCTACTTCACTTAAAAATGAAGAATAAGAAATACCTACAACTACTGTAATTAATCAAAGTACCTATGCTAATACAAAAAAAACCTTAGATGTTCTAAGTACAGCTGCTATATAATAAAAAAATATAAATCTAAGTGCCTATTTAAACTTAAATACCTAATATTCTAATAGAATTAAACTAAGAAATATGTACCTACCTACCTACAACTTAGGTACAAAAAAAAAGAAATGAAAATAAAGCTAAAACACGTGTGCAGTATAGGTAGATAGTAGGCAATATCTACCTATACCTACTTCACTTAAAAATAAATAAAAAATACCTATGAATACTATAATTAATAAAAGTACCTACCTACGCTTTTATCTACTCAATACAAAAAAAACTAAACATAAAATGCCCAAAACTAACCTATCAGTAACTAAAAATCTAACAATAATCTAATCTATCTATCTATTATCTAATCTAAAAATCGAATCTAAATCTACTTAAAAAGAAATAAAATAGGAACTATTAATAGTTAAGAATTTAAACAAAACTAAAACTAATTTAGAAAATAACAACAAAAGAAATTAAAATAAACTATTTAAAGACAAAAAGTCGCGCTGATAAGCACGGTTTATAAAATAACAATTATTGTCTGTCAATAAAGTTCAACACTCTGAACGCATCAACAGCCAAATATTGAATGACGCTTGCGCTCGCCTCCCGCCCCTTTTATACTCTGCCGCCGCGAGCCCCGTCGAGCGCGGCAACCGTTACGCAAAAATAATCCTTATAGCTTGATTCACTATTCACGCGCGATGTCTTGTTGGCGTATTTCATGTAAGTAAGTATAAGTTTGGTGTTTCTATACCGATTTCAATGATTCTTTTTTTATTGAATTGGTGCTAATGTTTATTTTTTTTTTAAATTAGGAATGATGGTGAGCATTATTGGTTTTATAAACGTAAAAGTAAACAAATATAATAAGAAATCTCCGAACTGCTAAGCTATCGAGAGTTATGCGTGTTATTGTGAGTTAACTATAAAAGGTAGATATATGCTGTCTTGGAATATTTTTCGTGTATTTTTATGTAGAATATTTCCGTTATACATAGTTTCTATGTAGCTCTAACCATTAAGGCTGCACACGCGACGGAAGCTTAAAAAATCAAGCAACTTCTCCCATTTTCTCAACATTTCCTTTCACTGCTCTGCTCCTATTCATTGTAGTGTGATGAAAAGTATACTATTACCTGCCCAGGAGTATAAAGAATAATTGTACTAAGTTTCGTTAAAATCCGTCGAGTAGTTTTTTTTTCTATAAATAACATACAAACAGACAGACAGACAGACAGACAGACAAAAATTTTTTTAACTGCATTTTTGGCATCAGTATCGAACACTAATCACCCCCTGCTACTTATTTTGTAAATATATTTCATGTACAGAATTGACCTCTCTACAGATTTATTATAAGTATAGATTTAAGATTTTCAAAAATATACTGACTGGCGACCGTAAGTACATTAATTTGCTTAAACTTATTTCTTAAAGAATCTCTAGGGCCCAGATTGTAAATTGCACGGACAGCTCTTTTTTGTATAACGAAAATGGTATTTATATCAGTAGCACTACCCCACAGTAGGATACCATAAGACATTATGCTATGAAAATAACTATAATACACTAACTTAGCAGTAGTCTCGTCAGTTAGGGATCTAATTTTTTTAACAGCGTACGCGGCAGAGCTAAGTTTACTAGCTAATCCAGCTATATGAGGGCCCCATTGTAGCTTAGCATCAACAGTGATTCCTAGAAAAACTGTGGATTCCACCACTTCCATCGCTTCCTCATTTAAAAGTACATTAGTTTGCACCTGTTTAATATTAGTAGTAGAAAATCTAAGAAGTTTAGTCTTCTTACTATTAAGCAACAGGTTGTTAACACTAAACCAATGCACTATTCTAGAGAGAGCCTTGTTTACATCGTCATACATTACCTAATATAATATATATAATATATTATATATATAATTAATTTATCTATTAAAATATTTATGAGAAATACAACAACCTTGAAATAACCCTATATTGTAATTTAGTGGTTTGGAATGATTTTCATTAGTATTTATGAAGAATTTTAATTTTAAATCATATGATGCAATCATGTCACTAACTACCGTGAGAAAGTTATACCACCTTAGCGCGAACATCATCAGTTCATGTCGTACCGACCCGAAAGCGTTCTCTAAGTCTATCCAACATACCATTATTTGTCTCTCATTAGTTCTGGCATCTTTAAGGCTTTCCGATATTAATGTGTTATGTTCCAGGCATCCAGGCATTATTAATCATGAATGCGTCATTTTCGTTTGTGAAAAAGAAAAAATATTTTTGATATTGTATTTATTAGAGCTATCGGTCTAGTGTCCCTAGGATCTGTGAAACTATCACTTTTACACAAAACGAGCTTTTCCGAATGTTACCGGTATTTGTTCTCTTGACCAGATTTTACCGAATATATTAAAAATATGTTTATGGATCGACGGACATTTTTTTATAAACTATATAAGGGATACCATCCGGACCTGGTGCTGACTTAGATGATTTCTTTTAATTATTTTTTAGATTCCTTCAAAGTTGGTGGGTTGGTATGAAAATCTATGGAAGAACTCTCAGGTTTTCGTTCGTTGGGATCCCCATATAGCCTTTTATTTTTAGGCACTTCATATGTTCTTTTATAGTGATTAAAAGTTTCTTCGTTGATCAAGAGAAGCTTACCTTTTTCGTCTTTGAAAATGTTTTTAGAGTACCTAAAAAGATTTTATCAAAGTCTACTTCGTGTTTTGCCCGGTCAAAACTATCACGGTTTTTTGTCATTTGTTTTGATATGCCTTGTACTAATTTAAAAATTGACCTTAATGCCCTAGACTAAGTTGGTTATCACTATCTCATACGGTTATCTTAATTTATTCCTAAGTCTCAAATAAAACTATGAAGCAAGGAACGGCAAATTTTCATTTTGTTTTATATAAAATGAAAATGTTACACATTGTATAAGAATGTGTACGTTATTTTATCAAAAAGGTATAAACAATGTTTGTAAGTGGACAAATGTGCATAAATTCTATATTCTATTATCTGCGCGCGCGCCGCTCGCCATCCGTCCATTTAAAATAGTACATTAGTGAAGATGTACGGCACCGCTCGAACCCTTGGGCGCTTCGTGCCTGCCGCTGCCGATGGGGTGTCGTATGTAAGGCTCCATATAAGTCCAAGGCAGACTTGCAGCGGCGTCGCGGTGGCGACGGTGCCGCTGCAACTGCGGCATAATATGTAATGTCCCTAAGGGGAAATCCTAGTCTCGGTGAATAACCGGTGAAATTAAACCGCAAGGTTTTAACACATTCGTTTGGTTTTCGAACCTTAACGTATCATTTAATACAAATTGACATCAGAACGATCAGTTGCTTTGTAGTTTTTAAAGACGCAGGTCGCATTGTTATGAAATATTATCAAAACGTAATTATTAATTATTAAAATTTATAAACTACTTGTAATCGAAAGAGATGTTGTGTGTTGGTGTATTGCTTATTATTTTGGCACTGAGTGAGTATTTTATTGTATTTCTATTAATAATTAATTAATAGTGAATAGATCTCTACCACGTTTTTTATTTTGAGACCGCCCTTTTGAGATATTTGAATTATTATAAATAGAAAAACTTTAATCTTTGTTTGTACACATAAAGGCTATTTACTATATTTTGTATATATTTGTATAAGATTTAAATAAGTATGTATTAAGTAATGCTAACTATAAATATTGTTTCAGCTCGGAGCCACTCAACTGAGTCTCTACATTCAAATAACACATTTTTAGAACAGGTTGGTGATTTTATTTTATATATTCATAATAGCAACGTTTATATATTAATAATTTTAAAAACGTTCAATGTGAAGTAATCACAAATAACAAGGATAATTGTTATACCGGTTTAGTGATAAGAAACTTATCTATATATATAATATATATATATATATATATATATATATAAAACAAAAGTGTCTGTTTGTAATTCTAAATTAAAGCCTTTTACTAAATGCATATAAAAGTATATACGGTACTTAAATAAAATAAACATTTTTTTTCTTTGTGTCTGTCTGTCTGTTTGGTCCAACTAATATCTGTAACGGTTGGACCAATTTTTCAGTGAATCACCGACTTTCAGTGTCGGATAGCTGATGTTAGAAAGAATAGGTATCTCGGGCTACTTTTATTTTAAAAAACATATTCCGCTCGAACGGAGTTGTGTGCAAAGCCAGTCCTACATATTTGTCATATATTTTGCTGTATTTATAACATATATTTATACTTAATTTTAGAGTGATCCTATAGACCCCTGTGCTCGGAATGAGTCTGTTCTACCAAATTTCGAAGCACCGGACAAGAGGATCAGTGAAGTCAGTAAGTTTTTGAATGTCTTAAAGATGTTTATTTTAATGATTGATAATGGGCATTCAGATACCATTTACTTAAAAGTTAAGTTTAAGTAATATTGCTATTATTAAGAATATTCTCTAACTTACAAAATATAATTGCACATGAAATGTATTAAAAAAAATTAAATCACTCATTACAGAATGCGATGAGTACGTGTGGGAGAAAATAAATCGGGATGAAGAAACAAAAAAAATTAAAGAATGTAAGTTATTTGATGATCACATTGAACATAGTCGCCCTCGCCTCCTTCCGCCCTAATGATTATGTTTATAGCATCTCAACCCCACCAACCCTCCGGTTATAAAGGTTGAGCCGCTATACATGTGGTCCAGGTTTACCCCGGTCACATGGATCCTTGATACGGCAGATCTGACCTCCGAAGTCGTCCGACAATGGTACTATAAGACTAGTAAGCTCGCAAGGCTATCGGTCATAGACAAGTCCAATCGCGACCACCCAGCTACCTTTTCTCCATGAAAGGTTCCGGAGCTGTAAGGCACGCTCACTTCCCGTGTGATTTCTCACACTTAATACGTAATAACATGCTGAGAACGTCAGAGAGGCTAACTACCAGTTTCCAGCTGGTGCCGGAGCTGTAGGCACGCTCACTTCCCGACAGGCAGTCAGGCTGCAAGCCTACCCTACAGTACAGCCGGGTGACCGGATAGATGCTAGCACATCCATCTAACCTCTAAGCAGGAGGCTACCCGAACTGCAGTGACCACCGAAGGGATCTCTGCTTATGGACCGTTCCAAGCCCCGAAGTAAAAGACCGCAGCAGCCCTTCGCCTTAGGCTGGTCAATTACCTCTCGCTGCGCACGAGATCCGACAAGCCCCCGACAACTGTGGGAACCCAGACGAACAGCGCCGAACCTCTACAGCTAATCACATTACCACTACGAATCCAACACCAAAACCGATAACCCGGCAGTTTACACGCGCAAGCGCATGCGTCGCTGCCGGAGGGCTTAGGTACCGGGGTCCCGTAGTACCCTGATCTTAGCAGCTGACCCGTAGTTCAGCTGCAAACTATCTACCGCCGGGTGTCTCAGTAGATCACATTGAACAGCATGAAGTAGCTTTTTATAATATATTTGCTTTATATAATACTACTAATAAGAGTATCTATAATATTACTTTTAAGGTCTCGACCGCCAAATTAAAATCGACGATGAACAGTCCTCTGCGGTCGGAGGTCGGGATGCTGTGCCAGGAGAATTTCCACACATGGTGAGAAAATAATAAGATATTGATCATCCAAGAGAGTCCTAAAGAGTTTGCTGATTTATCTTTAAAACAATCAGAATCTTTTGAATTTTTTAAAGTTGTAATTGTAAATTAAATCGCAGCTAAAAAAATATAAATAAATAGTATTTAAATGTTTATATATTTTGTTAATAACTTTGTCCTTTTAAATCGGTTCTAATAATAATATTCTCAAATCAGGGGGCCTTAGGATGGAGAGCAGTAAACGGGAGCTGGATATTTAAATGCGGCGGCACCCTCATCAGCCCCAAGTTCACCCTCACAGCAGCACACTGTTCCAAAGCGCCTCCCGATCCAAAAACCACTTCACAAGTGCCTCACATCGTTAGATTCGGAGTCAAGAATGTCATTGACATGGTGAGAGGAATGAAAGCTAAATTCTATCTATAATATTTTACATATCACTACATACTATAGATACATAAAAGTTGTGTTTAAACAAGTGACAATTATTTGCAAATGACTTCGTGTTCCAATACTTCACAGGGTAATCCCTGTAAGGTCTCGGACAACGGGGTTTTTATGATTCCCCGTATAATTATTTAACTGTTATGTCTGCGAATTATTCGATGTTCGATAATAATAATAATTTTGTATTTTAAACTACCAGTTATCTGAGTGGTTGGTGGATAGCAAAGCCAGGGCGGGCAGCTAACAAATAATATATTTTGCAGTCCCCTGAAGACACATGGGCCACTGATGCTAACATTGTGAGGATAATTAAACACCCTCTTTATTCTGCTCCGTCACAATATAACGATATAGCGTTAGTAGAAATAGACAGGGAACTTAGATTCTCGAGTAACGTGCAGCCTGCTTGTCTTTGGAACCGCTTTGACACTGGTATCCTCGGATCGACCGCGACGTTAACTGGTTGGGGAGTCGTTGATCCAGGTAACACATTTCTATCCAGTTCTAATAATTGAATTATTTTATAGTGATCTCGATATAACGATACTGAAGGGAATTAAAAATCTTTATATCAAATATAGTAAGATTTGTTAATTTGGTATAGTAAGATTTGTTACATAGAGATTAATTTGATCTACTATTCTTATTAATAAGGTAAATATAATAATAATAATAATAATCCAATCTGCTTAATCCGTTATAGCGAATGATATAAGGTTCCACTGTACATAGTTCAATTTATAGTTAGTTCAGATATACATAGAGAGAAGATCGTC
Organism: Melinaea marsaeus rileyi; assembly: GCA_918358865.1. Classification (NCBI taxonomy): domain Eukaryota; kingdom Metazoa; phylum Arthropoda; class Insecta; order Lepidoptera; family Nymphalidae; genus Melinaea; species Melinaea marsaeus. The sequence goes on along the minus strand of OU911091.1, from coordinate 4,427,013 downwards.
TTGATGTTCATCAATAAATATGTTGTATATTACAGCTACAAAAAAGACGTCTCCCATTCTTCAAGCGGCAGTAGTGGATATCATTGACTCCGAGCAGTGTAACAGACTGCTGCAGCGGACGTGCAGCCGGAGATGGTGCGGAGTCAAAGATCAGATTTGTGGAGGAAAACTAGCCGGAGGAGTAGATGCTTGTCAAGTGAGACGAATTTCTAATAATAGTTGTCTGAGTTGGACAGAATTTCTCAAATCAAATTGCTTCAAACTATATAAATGAGATTATCTGCACTAAATACAAAATAGTTTTTATATATATATTTCAGGGTGATTCCGGAGGACCTTTACAAATTAAAATACCTCTACCACCAACCGCAGAGGGTTCAATGCATTACGTGATCGGCGTCACGTCGTTCGGGACGGGCTGTGCGCGACCTAACTTACCCGGAGTCTACACAAGAGTGTCCTCGTTTATCGACTGGATTGAAAGCATTGTTTGGCCTCAATACAATAAATAAATTACATGTAATTATAGATGTGTACATAAAAAACAATATTAAAGGTGTTTCTTAAACAAAACAATTGATACACTAAGATATTTAGCGCAGGGCAGGATAGATTTGTAAAACGATAAAAAATACTTTATTATTCATTAAATGGGAAATAATATATGTCGCCGCTGAGCCTTAAAGGCCTCATTATTATATTAAATGTGTTAGATATTAACAAATTGTTTGTAAAATATTATAAGGTAGTTTTAAGACTACCCCGCAACCCTTTTATTTTTATAAATAATAATTTATTGTGTAATTAGCATTTGATAATTATGTTACAAAAATAAGATTAATTGAGTCAAAATAAATAACAATCTCATTTGAAATAGTGTAATGAAAGTTAGGATTCATTACTTTCTAATGCTTGATTTGACTACATCTATTAGTCAAGTCAAAACTATCACGTGATCGTGCGATATTGACAGTTTTCCGGAATCGAGCCAAACGATCAACTTATTTGAGAACTATAAATAGTAGACAACTCGCTTCGACATCTCACTTTTTTCCTGGTGCTTGAGTTGGACAGTGACAAGAACATATTGTTAGTAATTATAAAATTAAACTTATTCTTTTAAAAACTTTTAGTGTTTAATTCTTTGTGTTATTCATAATATAATATTAAGTTTAGTTAAGTTTTTATTTATTGTGTGTGATTATAAAAAAGGTGTACTAGAGAATATCGATTACTTTAAATTAAACATTTGAATTATTCCTAATGGAATATTAATTTAGTTAAAATACCATTTATGATGTGATGTGATTATAAAAAGTGTATGAGAGATCTTTGATTATTTTAAATTAGTTAGATAATATTAATTAGGACGAAGTAAACAGTACTTTGTCAAGAGTCCTTCATTGGTTCGAAATTAATAATTTAGTCTTAAATGCTAAGAAAACTAAATGCATAAAGTTGACACTTCCTAATGTAAAAAGGAAAAAATTTAACTTGCTCCTTAACAATGAAGTGTAAGAATTGATTGACTCAACAAATTTCTTAGGTATAACATTAGATAAAAAGCTCCAGTGGAACCCCCATCTCTCAACACTCACACCCAAACTCAGCTCCGCCGTCTTTGCAATTAGAAAAGTTAGACAATTAACGAACATTAATACGGCTCGACTTGTTTATTTTAGTTATTTTCATAGTATTTTATTATGGGGCAGTGCTGCCGAAATTAATTCTATATTTATTTTACAAAAAAGAGCTGTGCGGGCTATTTACACCTTGAAATCTAGAGATTCTCTGAGAGATGTTTTTAAAGAAATAGGTATTCTTACAGTCGCTTCGCAATATATATTTAATAACATATTATATATACGTTAAAATTTAAATAGTTATATAAAAAAACAGTGACCGACACGCGATAAATACGAGAAATAAAAACAAACTCGTAACGACAAAGTTTCGGCTTCAAAAAGTTAATAAATAAGTAGCTTACTTACGGACTGACTACACTGACGTTTTTTTGTATTGTAATAATTGACGATTCAAAAGTGCGTGTAAATGCCTACTTGAATAAAGATATTTTGAACTTGAATTTGAATTTGTAGCTCTTGTTGACGGGCTTCTACAAAAAAAACTGATTAATAAAATCTTAATTTGATCAAAAGTTATGGTCGAAAAACTGAATCCCCATAGACTTAAGCTTAACTGTTCTTGCGCGCGCATGCCGATCGTCTTTCTCAAAATGAACTGACTCGCTTCATCACATGAAAACTACTGGAGCGATTTTAGTCAAATTTGGCACGAAAGTAGAACTAATAAATAAGCATCTACAGAAAAAAAACAGAATGAATATGGCTTAATGAATTCAAAAGTTATAAAGAAAAAACCAAGAGACTCGTGATTGTGTCGCTCGTAGTCTAACTTTCATGGCGACAAACTTTTTTAATTAATTGTTTCTTATTGTTATGAAATATTTATTTGCTTTTATTTTTTCTAATGGATTTTCCTGCGCTCAGCTCAATTCCCGCCACGCACGATGAGCGGATCATAGCACTACTGATAAAATTCTAATTTAGGTTTGAATCCTGAATGAATATATATAAAAAACTAAGACTTTCACTTCTTTATTTTTAAAAATCTATTGAATGTTTAGAGGACGGAGGATATATAGTGAACTCAACTCAATCATTTTGCCAAAATTATATCTGAAAATAAATTACTTATTAGAGTAGAAAATAAATATTTTACTAGAGATCACCACGCGAATAGATTAACAGTTTAGTTATCTATTAACACTAATGTAGCCAATTAAACTTGTTTTAAAATCCAAAAATTGTCTTTGATGTTCACGAACTGAATTTTGTGAACGCTGGCAATTCCTAAAAAAAGCTCTTAAAAAAAGCTCACACACATTAAAAAAAAAGCTCTTTTGTTAGTATCACGTTTTCGTCACAAATTTGTTTTTCTACATATTCATATATTTTTACAATTTAAAAACTACTAAAAATTCGGAACGCATTCAATATTTTCCTGCAAAAAAACTGAATTTGGTTTTTCGCCATTTCACATATTTATCAAAGCACACAGTATTGTTGTCCGCCGTAGGGGAAGCTGGAGCTGAAATTTCCCGAGGTAAGTTGTTCCAACAGATAACTTTTTTTAAAGGATAGCAATACACATGAACTGACGCTTAAACGAGGGTTTAAGCGTCAGATGAACTACCGCGCTGGCTGCCATCTCAATAGCTTTGACGACAACGGGAGAAACGACTACGTGCACCGTGCTATTGAACACCACGTAAGTACATTTTTTAGTATTTAATCTTAGGTCTATTTTTATTTATTATTGACCGATTTATGTGTATCTTTCCTACTTAAAAGTAGCATGAGTTAGGTATCTTATTGATTGAATGTTTTTGCAAAATTATTCCCTTAATTTGCTTTCTTTCTATACAATTACTTCATTTAGGGCGACAAGTTTCCTCTTAAAGTGACTGGTTCCGGTAACAACTGACGCCAATTTTCCTTTAAATTTATCGTCTTTTTAAGACATTTTTTTATTTTTTTTTAGAATAGTTCGTACCTACAAATAATAACAGAGAGGGAAAACCTCCAAATCATTATTACGCCAAGCTGCCAATGCTGTCGTACAAGATAGAAGAAAAATGAAAACGCTCGCCCGAGAACTGGATATTTGCCACATGACGTTACATCGATTTCTCAAAAACATGAAAGCTGGTAACGATTTTACCATAGGCTATAAAAGCAAATCATTGTTGAACATGGAACAGGAAAAGAGGTAGTAAGCTATATTTTAAAGTTATTATCAATATACTTCGCTGCCAGAAGAGGTGCAAGAATTCGCGAAGGAATGTGCAGTTAAATATTCTTTACGGAACATTCCTACCACAAGGCACAAGAATGGAGAAACTGTGGGGGGACTGGTTCACTGCGTCCATAAAAAAGAGACCCAATATTGTCCAATGTTTGTTTCCCCTTTTAAAATTTAAAGACTCGTTTCTAAGAGACGGGCCCTCTGAATCAATTGGAGTTGGGAATAAATCAGGACAGACGACTGCCACTAAATTTTTTACATATATGTACCACCTTATTAAGTTCACGAAACCTACTCTCGAAGAACCAGTTACTTTTATTAGACAACCACTCGTCACACATAGACATCAACTGAGTAGAGAAAGCTAAGGTAAACTCAATAATAATGCTATCGTTCCCCACTCACTGCACTCATAGGGCCCCGCCGCTGGATGTGGGCATCAATGGGAATTTTAAATCGTATTGTGCTAAAGCTCAAGACAACTGGCACCGTAATAACCCGAGGAAAACAATGTCAATTTATGAAATTCCTGGAATTGTTAAACCAACATGGCCTTTAACAGCGAAACCTGTAACTATTATGTACGCTTTTGGAAAGTCGGGAATATCTGCCGTTAATGTAAAGCTAAAAAAAAAGCTAAATAAGAAAGCGAGAATATTGCAAAAATGGGGTATATGTTAAAGCTATAAATGACGCTGATATTACTTATGTGTGTCCCAATTGTGAGTCAGATTGAGAATTTAATGATGGTTTAGAATTAAAAATGTCAAACTTAATTATGACGGTTATAAATAAGTGTATATTTCGAGGATGCTTTCCAGTTACAATTGTTATATCCTAAATTAGATCTTAATAAGAAATTAATTTATATTATCCAAGCGGCACAATTCGCCCCACACATGGAACAACTCTCTCCATCGCCGGGTTGAATGTTCCCTTCCAAAATGTTGCAAAAATATGCCTGTAAAAAACTGTTCAGATTCTGGCATAATTTACTATACTGTTACAGAGTCTGATTAAGATTCTGTAATAGATTCAAATATCACAAATAAACCCAATCATTTTCGTCATAAAATTGCATACACATATAAACATACACGGATGCACATTTGTATAACGTAAAAAAATAAAGCGATTTTTATCGACTCGATCGAATGCAAATTTTTTATTATTTATGTTCAAAAATGTTATTGGATTTTAATTCAAGAGACCAACTTATTATTAGACCAGTATAAATTCATAATATTTTTGAAATTATCAAGACTTCAGCGAATTAAAATAACATAATTTTCTGGAATCACTTTTTAACTAACAACCTATTACTTAACAATAAAATAACTAAAGTTCTCAGATTAGAACTCCTAATGTAAAAGATGCCATCTAATGTACTGTTAAATGAGGAAGCGATGGATGGGGCACATTTTTTCGTCTTTACTAGAGGTGCTAAACTACAATGTAGCCTTCATGTAGCTGAATTGGCTAATAAACTACTTCTGACGCGCATGCTGTTAAAAAGATAAGATTCCTTACCGACGACTACCAATATATCTTGTTATAGTTATTTTCAGAGAATGATTTTGATATAAATACGAATTGGTTTTTATCTAAAACGGAAGCTATCCGTGCAATTTACAATCTGGGTACTAGGAATTCCTTACTTCTTCCCACAATATTAGTTAATTGCTTAAGTTAATGTTTTACGTATATGTATACTAAGTATTATTAAATATAATTACGGATTCTTACGGTTCTTCCCGCTAAGTTAACAAACTAGCAAATTTTATGTTCCATTTTACATACTACATTGTTAATAAAGTTGTATAAAGCGCTTTATATTTTTTATTTATGTCAATATTATACGATATGATTTAACTGTAATCTGTTCAAAAGAATTTAAGATTAGGTATTTATTTATACACTAGCGATGCCCACGACTCTGTGTGGAATATGTTTTTTTATACATGTAGCCTAAGTTACTTCTTATGACATTAGCTATCCACCCCTCAAAGACCTGTTAAAATCGGTCCAACCTTTTCAACGATTAGCCGGAACAAACAAATCGATAGACAGACAAAAATATTAAACGTTTTTTTTTGTGTAAGTACCGTACTACATATTTCAAAAGCTTTTTTGAAAAAGCTGGTAATTTGGATTTACAAACAGACATTTCAAATTTATTTATACATATATATTTGCACACGCAAATGATTATAACATAAATGATTCCGCAGTTTAATTGCTTTTCGAACCTTAACGTATCATTTAAACACAATTGACATCAGAACGACCAGTTGTTTTGTAGTTTTAAAAGAGGCAGGTCGCATTGTTATCAAATATTATCAAAACGTAATTATAATTATTACAATTTATAAAATTGTAATCGAAAGAGATGTTGTGTGTTGGTGTATTGCTTATTATTTTGGCACTGAGTGAGTATTTTATTGTATTTCTATTAATAATTAATTAATAGTGAATAGATCTCTAACCACGTGTTTAATTTTGAGAGATAAAAAGAAATAAAAGAACTTTAATCTTTGTTTGAACACTTAAAGGCGGACTATTTTCTATATTTGTAAATATTTGTATAAGATTTAAATAAGTATATATTAAGTAATGTACTAACTATAAATATTGTTTCAGCTCGGAGCCACTCAACTGAGTCCTTATATTCAAATAACGCATTTTTAGAACAGGTTGGTGATTTGATATTATGTATTAATAATAGCAACGTTTATATATTAATAATTTCAAAAAAATTGATGTAAAGTAATCACAAATAACAATAAAGTGGTTTAGTAATAAAAACTTATTTATACATATAAATAAAGCTGAAGGAGCTGTTTGTAATTCACAGTTAAAAGCTTTTCACTAAGTGGATATAAAGTATACACGGTACATAAATCTTTGAAATGTGTCTCTTTCTGTCTATCTGTCTGTTTGATCCAGCTAATCTCTGAAATGGTAGGATCAATACTAACAGGATTGTGGATGTATGTGGGTCACCAATGTAGTTGTTGGTTGTTGTGCCCTACCTTAGGTTGTGAAATAGGTTGTAATTAATAGTCCAACGAAACACAGTTATTTTCACGGATATTGTTTATTTTGCACAAAAACATAAAACACACAATTATTAGAATTAAAACATAGAAGGATTGAGCGGAAGAACAATAGAATCAGGTAAAAAGGAAATAAAAATAATTAGTTAATTTAGTCAAGCGAATACATGAGAATACGATGTGAGAGCTGGCCGCTTCGATCCTGGCTGAAGATCCGTATTAACTCCGGGGAGAACCGTATTGGGTGGAGAGACCGGGGATACAATCGACGGCCAGCCGGTCGACTGATGAGCGCCAGTGGAAGTAAGAGATGGCCAGCTGGTCGACATAGCCGCGCCCTCCTCCAGCGACAACAATAGACGGCCAGACGGTCGTTAGTTAGTGTTGTAAAGATTACTTTAGTAGTCTAGTATTAACTAGGGGCGCTAACCCTCAATTTCGACTAGCTGCGCTCGCGAAATCTCGGATGCCGTTTGCATATTGCGCGAAGCGAGCCCAGTGTAATGACTCATCGTTGTGGACCATGTCGGTAATGTAGGAGATTTCAGATTAGTCTAACAGTCGCGCCATCAATCCATCAGAATAGATTAAATTAAATTTTTCTTTTTTTTTCTCATTGGGAAATTCTTTATGGATACCGCCCGGCCCAAGGGAGCACGGGGACGGTTATGTAGGACTCGCTGACGTAGGCTGGCGCCAGGATACCCACTAAAACCCAACGGTTACCCTTATCGCCATTATGAAGCTCGCTTGCTCGCTTGCTCGAAGGATCGCTTGCGCATGCTACCATGACGCCTCGGCGGAATCTTCACACCTATGGGGATGCCCCGGGTAACGGAAGACACCCACACGACTGTAGGCCTATAACCGATGGGAGGGTTCACCCTACCCTCCCATTAAGGCCCTACTGCTGTCGGAGGAGGCCACGGGCGTAAGCCCGCCTTCTCCGTCCCAGTCTCCCTCGGCGAAGCGAATTGGCTTTAACATTGGCCTCCCTCTCCCGCTCCGCGACCACCTTTGCTGAGATAACGGTTTCGCAACAGGAGGCCATCGCATCCTAACACCTCTTTCGATCATGATGGATATCAAGCTCGGCAACGAGAGGTCGTCACCTAACACCGCCACCAGGTTGTGTCTCAAGTGTGTGACGCGCTGTATCGAGAGGCACATCACATTTGTGGCAGGCGGGGGTCTCTTCCCTTCCTGCTATCTGATGGAGATACATGCCGAAGCATTCATGCCCGGTCAGAACCTAAACTAGACGGAACGTTAAGGTTCGGAGTCGTCGATTGACCCACCGGCATAGGTGGGGCCGAACCGCCTCCACCGTTATGCTGGCTGGCTGTCACAAGAATGTCATCTGCGTAGCAGATTAGTCTCATCCCGGGGAGAAGCGGACTTTGGAGGAGCCAGTCAAATCCTATGTTCCACAGGATCGGCCCCAGTACCGAACCCTGTGGAACACCGCGTATAACGCCCTTACGGTGAAGTTTGCCGTCGCCGCTCTCCCAAAGGACCTCCCTATCCTGCAGGTAGGACACCAATAGCTTCCTGAGATAGGAAGATACTCTATGATAACATAGTGCCTCCTTTAATGTCTTATAAGGAAGGCTGTTGAAAGCTTTGGAGATGTCGAGAGAGACGGCCAGGACCACGTCTCCCCTTTCAACCGCCGTCTGTGTTAAGACTTTCAGGGTGTCCAGAGCGTCGATTGTGGGACGACCCGCCCTGAACCCAAACTGTACCTCCGAAAGACCCTGACCCACCTGTTCAAGGTGATGGATGAGACGGGCAGCGAGAATTCTTTCGAAGAGCTTGCCCGTTTCGTCCAGTAGCAGTATCGGTCTGTAAGCAGCAGGAGACTCAATTGGGCGACCATCTTTGCGCAGCAGACACAGTTTTCCTTCTTTCCAAGACTTTGGAAATCGCCCGCTCCGCAAACATTGGTCTAACAGTTTCCGCAGACTTTCCCCAAGATAATTTAGGGTGATCACCATCAGACATCATGGAATGCCATCCTGTCTCGGTGTCGTGTTCTTGGCTCGTAGTCGTTCCACTGCAATCCCAAGCTCTCCCTAAGCGACAGGTCGAATTAGTGAATCCGCCTCCGTATCTCGAGACAGGGCGGTAATCACAGGGAGCAAGTGATTGGAGGGATTCGGAAATAGGCCCGCCACCAGCCGCTGAAGGATATCTGAGGACAGGTCTCCAGGACCGGAACACCAGAAGCGTGGAGTTTATTCCGCGCACTGCGGTGTGGACGTCCACATGGATCCCTTTCTAGCTCTTCCAGAATTTCTTCCCGCTCGTGATCCTTCGCCTGTCTGATGGCAATCTGAATAGTTTTTTCGCTTGGCGGAATATATTCCGTAACCAGCTGTCCAAATTAGGGTCGAGTCCGTTTCGTCTGTGAAGCCGGATAAAAATTATACGAGCCCGGTTGCAGTTCGCTCTAAGCTGCGCGATCTCGGGTGACCACCGCTAGACTGAACGGCGTCCCCGCTGCCGCCTCGTTCTCGGCATAGCGGCATCGCAGATCGAGGTGAGGACTTGGCGTATGCGGTCTACCGACTCCTCTACTTCCGGTTCCTCACTGGATCGTATTGGAGACGCCCACCACTGGCCGATGGCCGCCTCTTTTGCCATCTCCCGATCTAATTTAGTTACCGCCCAGTGAGGGAAGCAACTCGGCCTTTTCACCGGACCGTCCTGATCCGGAGAGGGAAAGATCTCGAATCGGATATAGTTATGATCCGATAGAGTCTCCACCTCATCCTCGACTGTCCATCCCCTTTACGTTGCGAGCAACGCGAGGAGTGGCGAATGACAAGTCCACCACTGAACCTTCCTGCTGTCGGACGGCTTTGGTGTGTCCAACACACAGACATATGTAATAGTGGTAGTTGCTTCAAGACCTCGATCTTTGCGGAATACCAGCCAACCAAAATTTTCCCACGGCCGACACAGCTTTCGCAGCCAACGATAGCCACCTTACAATCGCTTTTAGCATGCCTCCTGGGCCCAGCTTCAAGTTACTGACCGAGACACAGTCCACAGTACAGCCTCCTTCGCGGTAAATAGCAGAAGCTAATTTTGTCGCTGTGGTCGAATCATCCAGGCCCGACACTCTTAGCCTGGCAATCTTGGTTGGATGAACGACTTTAGCGATTCCTTCTAGCGCCGTGCACAGCTTTTCCGCTAATTTCTCGGCTTGTTCTGAGGACTATTCTGAAGTCTGCGCTCTAGGTAGCTCTAGAAGCCTGCCTGCAGTAGCAGAGCGGCGGACAGTCATCCCTCCGGTTATGCCGATCTCTGCCAAATACACGCATTGCTCAGCCTTTTTAAGTACTTGAGCATATGTCACCCCTTTTGCCGCTACTTCCGGCTGCAGTCACCACTACTGCAGTGTCACGGGAGCTGGTAAGCTTGGTAGAAGAAGGCTTGGCTAGTTGAGCGGGAGCGGCAGATCGCTTCTTTTTGCTATGCCCCTTTTTGTACAACAGTAGCCCAGGTGCTCTACGTTTGCACAGCTAAGCGTTGGTGGATGGGGTCAGATTGGGAGTTTGAGACAGCGGTGATGTAGAGCGCCGGTCCCCGGTTATTCCTCGGCATGACCTTCCTAGTCTTCGTGGGAGCCGATGCCGCAGGTAGCGTAGGTTCTGCAAGTAACTTAGAAGATGTTTGAATAGTCGAGGTTGACTGCCTATTATCTTCTGACGCCTGACGCCCTATCTTTTCTTGGGATAGACGCTTCTCTATATCTGCGAATCGAATGTTAATTAGTTCTCCAACCGACCGTACCACTGAACGCCTCAATTCCTCCGCAAGACTTTCGATTGGTAGTACAGGAGGATGGTCATCTTTCATTCACCCGTTCGTCCTCATGTCGGCGAATTTTCGCCTGTGGGCCTTTAGATTAACTGTGACGTTCTCCACCTCTCGGTGCAGACGCGAGTTGTCAGGCCTCAGGCGACGAGTCTCGTCGCCCTCCGTCCTAGAGGCAAGCACATCTACGATTCACTGCAGCAAATCCTTACATTTGCTTTTTTCTTATTTTCCGCGGTCCTAGCGACACTATATATATAATAACGGTCCTATATATATATATATATATATATATATATATATATATATATATAATTAGAAAGAATTAGAAATGGACATTTCTATAAAAAAAAAATATTATGAAATGGTGTAATAAATAATATTTAGAGCGACTGAGACTAACGAAGCGCAAAATAAAAACACAAAAACTACGGTATTCCCTCTAAAATAGACCTCTTTCTGAATCCTATCAAATTAGACCTAACCTAACATGATATGATTATTACTCAATGACATGACATTTAAAAAAAAATGTTTTAAAACCATCACCTAATGTGTCTTTTCGATTGCAAAATTTCATAATTTTCCGTCAAGTATTTTTCGAACCTTTTCGTGACAAAGAATGTGAAAAATTCTTCAGTAGTGCTCTTGCTCGCTTCACTCAATTAAAATAAACAAAGAAATAAACTTCATCATTAGAAATAAACCTGTAATAAAAATTAATTACTGTAATAGTAATCATAACAATAATAGTGGCAATAGGCAACATCATCCCTCTCCAGAGATTGAGTAACGGGCGATAATAATATTAAACAATTAGAAGAAATAATTATAACAGCGTAAGTTCTTCGTTCGTTCGCACGTACGTTCTGATCGAGTTACTTTAGCCTCAATTTCGGTTGCCTTTGCCAAAGCTGAGGAAACAGTTATGCTGACATCCTGGGAATGTACTGTTAAGGCCGGCTTTAGGCGGTCTATCGAAACTGTGATGTCTATACCTGGTAGCGAAACTTTCTTTAGGCACAGAGACGTGATACCACTCAATAGTTCAAGCATTTCAGGGTCCGAACCCTGAAAGTTAGAGCGGTTAAGTCTATGTTTTCACCTCAGGTGTACCGAATACGAATTTCTTGGTATTGATTACCATGCCAAAATCTCGGCAATCAGTGGTCGCTAATACGAATTGCCAAAACCATGCGACGTCGTATAGCTTCATGCTCTTCTTGACTTGGTCCCTGAACTTGGAGTGGTACCAGTACATCGGGAACTTATGATAGGAAGAATTCTATCGCCTGGAACTGGAACGGTTACGCGAACTACTGCTTGATTAATGCCTGGTGCGGGATTGTCGATTCACTTGAACCAATAACGCCTGATCGCTAGTCTCTGCTCTCTCATTAGTCATCTTTGTTTCCGCTATCGTGTACTGCTCAGATGTCAATGTAATTTGGATGTATTAATGAAAAACGGAGATGCACGAATAAATGAAAATACGAGTTGTTTAAAAAACATATTTCGCGCCAACGAATTCGTGTGCACAGCTAGTCCTACATATTTCTCATATATATTTCGCTGTACTTATAACATATATTTATAATTAATTTTAGAGTATTCCTAGACACCCCTGTGATCGGAATGACAGTGTTTTACCAAATTTCGAAGCACCCGGCAAGAGAATCAACGAAGTCAGTAAGTTTTTTAAGCAAATATGTCTTATATTTTTATCAATATAATGTTTAAAAGTATCTTGTGTACCTTAAAGATGTTTCTATTATATTATTGATAATAAGCAATTAAATAAAGCTTACTTAAAAGTAAGCTTTGGTAATATTTTGCTATAATATATTAAGTGTTCTTAGTAAGTATATAATATATATCTGTGTATGAAATGTATTGTATTATTTATTACAGAGTGCGACGAGTACCTTTGGGAGATAATAAATCGGGATGAACAAACACAAAAATTTTTAGAATGTAAATCATTTGTAAATATATTATGGTGCCTTGGAATATATAAAATGGCTTTTATAAAGAGGTATGCTTTAAACAGTACTAGTAATATGTGTTTACATCATTTTTAAGGTATCGCCCGTCACAGTAAAAGCGGTAGAATACCTGCCTTTGCGGTGGGAGGTCGGGATGCTGTACCAGGAGAATTTCCACACATGGTGAGAAGATAATAAGATATTGATCATCCAAGGTCGTGACTCCTTAAGAGTTTGCTGATATCTTTAAAATAAATGGTCTTGAAAGGGCTTTAGTCTCCGTCAATATATAAAATTGCGAAGAAAATCCACAAGATATAAAAACTGGAATAATAATAACTAAAACTAATTATTTTTCTATATATTGTGTAAAAAAATAAATTATTAGTAATTATTGTAAATGCAAACTAAATCGCAGGGTCGAAAAATATAAGTAGCATTTATATTATTATATATTTTATAAATTTCATTGTTATTATACAATATTAGTCCGTAAAATTAATAGCAATATAAATTCGGTGTTCAATCTTAAGAATTTTTTTTTCATTCAGACTATACAAAATACGGATAAATTTAAAAATATATATTTTATATATATGATGAAAAATACAGTTATTAGAGACAAAATGCTAAATGAAATAATTTTTGACATGGTTAAGTTCAATTATATAAACAAAATGTGAAATCGTTTCTAATAGTACTCTTTTATTAGGGGGCCTTAGGATGGAGAGCCGTACACGGGAGCTGGATATTTAAATGCGGCAGCACCCTCATCAGCCCCAAGTACACCCTCACAGCAGCACACTGTTCTAAAGCGCCTCCCGATCCAAAAACCACTTCACAAGTACCTTACATCGTTAGATTTGGAATATCAATCAAGAATATATTTGACATGGTAAGAGGAATAAAAGCTAAACACTATCCATGTAATGTAACTTTATGTTCTTATTGTATTTATTGAATAAAAATAACGGAAAGTTTCGGCTTGGATATCTACCTAAAGGTAAGCCGTTTTATTTTATATGTATGTATAATAGCTTATGATGTATGTGTGAAGGGTAAGACGATTAAGTTATTTTTCTTGTTTTTGGTTCGAAATTATTTCGGTGTCCCTGTACAGGGACAATGGTAACATCGCAAATATTTTTCATTTTAGGTACTATATTGAAATAAACAATGTTCAAACGATCTTTTGATGTAAGAAATGATAATCAAAAACTGAAAGAAGCATTAGAAAACATTTTGGCTGAAGATGAAGGCCCTGATGTCAGTTTTGATTTGATCGCTATCCCCCAAATCCAAGTGTCCTAACAGATGTAGACTAAGGTGATGAGGATAATATACAGTAGAATATATTTCCGCGTAATATACCCGGTAGGATGGAAGTTTTTGTGGCTCAGAGGGAAGATGAGTACGATAGTATTGATGATAAATTATTACAAAAACTGGTTAGAAAAAGAACAAATAATGAACCTCGGTCGCGCAAATGTGAGAGTTTTTATGAGAATGTCGGTTCAGTCAATAATAATGTTGAGATGCGAAGGGAAAGACTTATATAACTGATATCAAGGATCTGAGTGCGGTCCAAATATTTTATAAAATATTTGAATACTTCACTATACAAAGCTGTATCCCGCACAGAATGACAATCACGATTTCGACGTGACAGTCGAAGACCTCAAAAAGTTCTTTGGGATCATAATTCTCACGGGTTACCATACACTTCCAAGAGAATGGCTACACTGGTCATTGGACAAAGACTGCAGTATTCCCATTGCTTCCGGGGCAAAAAATGATGGTGGGTCATCTTCTTCTACATGTTAGATTTGGCTGTTGCTAATTCCTGGCGTCTTCATATTCTGGCCCATGAGGTGAAGATAGATCAGCGTCAGTTCCGTTGCAGCATCGCGCGTTTTTATTTGTAGAATGATGTACGTCAGGATCGTCGGCGTAAACCTCCATCAGTCGTACCTGATGTAGCTACTGATGGAGTTGAACATTTTCCCTTGAGATTGCAAAAACCAATTGTTTTTTGTAAATTGCCACAAAAAAGCATGATGGCAATGTAAATTATGTGTAAAAATTATTATTCATCAAAAACAGTGAATATTTCGAGAAATACCACACTTAAGCCCATTGTCCCTGTACATGGACAGTAGTTTTTTTTTAACTTGCGATAAAAAAAAATTAATTCATTTTATAATTCCTACCTTTGTATCCTCCAAGTATAATATTAATAAAAAAAATCTAAAAAAATATGATTGTTTGTATGTGGGTCCAAATGAGTTAAAGAAAGTGACAATTATTTTCGAATGAGTTCGTTTTCCAATCCTCCCTGTAAGGTCTTGGACAACGGGGCTTTTATGATTCTGAATAGTTGGCGAAGAGCAAAGCCAAGGCGGTCAGCTAGTCAAACATATAACAAATAACATATTTTGCAGTCCGCCGATGACCCATGGATCACTGATGCTAACATATTGAGGATCATTATACACCCTCTGTATTCTGCTCCGTCACAATATAACGATATAGCGTTAGTAGAAATAGACAGGGAACTTAGATTCTCGAGTAACGTGCAGCCTGCTTGTCTTTGGAACCGCTTTGACACTGGTATCCTCGGATCGACCGCGACGTTGACTGGTTGGGGAGTCGTTGATCCAGGTAACACCTTTCCATTCAGTTCAAACAAATGAATTATTTTATTATGACCTCGATATAACGTTACTGAAGGGAATTAAAAATCTTTATATCAAATTATTTGTTTTATAGAGGGTTACTATTCGTTTTAATGAGGTAAAAAAAAAGTAATAACCTAATTTGCGTAATCTACTACTAGACTAACTACTCCATTATAGCGAATGATTTTGACTAACAAATTTTTTCAAAATGTATTCTTAATGTAAAGGTGTATGTTGTATGAACTCTTGTGGGCAGGTTTAAAAATATATTAAATCGAGAAAATCGTTATAATAAGGTTCCACTGTACATAGTTCAATTTACAATTAGTTCAGATATACATAGAGAGAAGATCGTCTTGATGTACATCAATAAATATGTTGTATATTACAGCTACAAAAAAGACGTCTCCCATTCTTCAAGCGGCAGTAGTGGATATCATTGACTCCGAGCAGTGTAACAGACTGCTGCAGCGGACGTGCAGCCGGAGATGGTGCGGAGTCAAAGATCAGATCTGCGGCGGAAAATTATCCGGAGGAGTGGATGCTTGTCAAGTGAGACCAATTTCTAATAATAGTTGTCTGAGTTGGACAGAATTTCTCAAATCAAATTGCTTCAAACTATATAAATGAGACTATCTGCACTAAAAACAAAATAGTCTTTATATATATATTGCAGGGTGATTCCGGAGGACCTTTACAAATTAAAATACCTCTACCACCAACCGCAGAGGGTTCAATGCATTACGTGATCGGCGTCACGTCGTTCGGGACAGGCTGTGCGCGACCTAACTTACCCGGAGTCTACACAAGAGTGTCTTCGTTTATCGACTGGATTGAAAGCATTGTTTGGCCTAAATACAATAAATAAATTACATGTAATTATAGATATGTACATATAAAACAATATTAAAGGTGTTTCTTAAACAAAACAATTGATACACTAAGATATTTAGCGCAGGGCAGGATAGATTTGTAAAAGGATAAAAAATACTATTTATTCATTAAATGGGAAATAATATATGTCGCCGCTGAACCTTAAAGGCCTCATTATTATATTAAATATGTGTTAGATATTTGCAAATTGTTTGTAAAATATTATAAGGTAGATTTAAGACTACACCGCAACCCTTTTATTTTTATAAATGGATAATGTTTTGATAAATATTGTAAGTAAATAATAATTTATTGTGTATTATTTGATAATTATGTTACCAAAATAAGATTAATTGAGTCAAAATAAATAACAATCTTATTTGAGAATTAGTGTAATGAAAGTTAGGATGCATTAATTTCTAATGCTTGATTTGACTACATCTATTAGTTGAGTCAAACGTCACGTGATCGTGCGATATTGACAGTTTTCCGGAATCAAACGATCAACTTATTTGAGAACTGTATAAATAGTGGACAACTCGCTTCGACACCTCAATTTTCGCTGGTGTTTGAGTTGGACAGTGACAAGAACTTATTGGTGATGTACTATGAGTAATTATAAAATTTTACTTATTCTTTTAAAAAATTTTAATGATTGTTTTCTTATTCCTAAGAATTTATAATACTGATAAGAGTCGATGAATATGGAGTCATCTTTCTAAAAATTCTAATTTAGGTTTGAATCCTAAAAAAAAAAACTAAGACTTTCACTTCTTTACTTTTAAAAATCTATTGAATGTTTCATTTAGAGGACGAAGGATATATAGCGAACTCAACTCAATGATTTTGCCAAAATTATATCTGAAAATAAATAACTTACTAGAGTAGAAAATAAATATTTTACTAGAGATCACCGCGCGAATAGATTAACATTTAACAGTTTAGTTATCTATTAACACTAATGTAGCCAAATAAACTTGTTTTAAAATCCAAAAATTGTCTTTGATGTTCACGAACTGAATTTTGTGAACGCTAGCAATTCCTAAACACATTAAAAAAAAGCTCTTTTATTAGTATTACGTTTTCGTCACAAATTTGTTTTTCTACATATTCATATATTTTTACAATTTAAAAAGTACTAAAAATTCGGAACGCATTCAATATTTTCCTGCAAAAAAAACTGAATTTGGTTTTTCGCCATTTCACATATTTATCAAAGCACACATATCTTTTGTTTCTCTACATATTCATATATTTTTTGTAATTTAAAAAGTATTGAAAATTCGGAACGCGTTCAATATTTTCCTGCAAAAAATCTGGATTGGTTTTTCGCCATTTCATATATTCATTAAGGCACACAGTATTGTTGTCTGCCAGTAGGGGAGGCTGGAGCTGAAATTTCCCGAGGTAAGTTGTTGCAACAGATAACTTTTTTTTAAAGGATAGCAATACACATGAACTGCCTCGTTTAAGCGTCAGATGAACTACACCGCTGGCTGCCATCTCAATAGCTTTGACGACAACGGGAGAAAAGACTGCGTGCACCGTGCTATTGAACACCACGTAAGTACATTTTTTAGTATTTAATCTTAGGTCTATTTTTATTTATTATTGACTGATTTATGTGTATCATTCCTATTAAAAAGCAGCATGAGTTAAGTATCTTATTGATTGAATGTTTTTGCAAAATTATTCCCTTAATTTGCTTTCTTTCTATACAATGACTTCATTTAGGGCTACAAGTTCCCTCTTAAAGGGACTGGTTTCCGTAACACTGACACCTTCAAATTTATCGTATTTTTGAGACCTTTTATCTTTTTATTTTTTAGAATAGTTCGTACCTACAAATAACAACAGAGAGGGAAAACGGTTATTACGCCAAGCTGCCAATGCTGTCATACAAGATGGAAGAAAAATAAAAACGCTCGTCCGAAAACTGGATATTTGTCACATGACGTTACATCGATTTCTCAAAAACATGAAATCCGCATCACTAACAAAGAGGTATGGAGAGCATTGTGTCGCCTTGATGTGAATAAAGCCAGTGGTCCTGATGGTATACCAGCCATTCTGCTCAAGACATGCGCAGCTGAGTTGTCTCCTATATTGACACGTCTGTATCGCCTCTCTTTCAAGTCTGGAATAGTGGCGAAATCTTGGAAGCTTGCTAACGTGCAACCAGTGCCCAAAAAAGGCAGCCGTGCCGATCCTGCCAATTATAGACCGATTTCAATCACCTCCATACTCTGCAAGATTATGGAGCGTGTATTGAACTCGCGCCTTTTAGCGTACCTTGAAGGTAACGATCTCCTCAGTGACCGACAGTACGGGTTTCGCCGAAATAGGTCCACTGGGGACCTTCTAGTGCACGCTACGCACATTTTAGGCGAGGCCTTCGAGAAGAACGGAGAAGCGGTCGCCGTCTCTCTTGACGTCTCGAAGGCATTTGACAGGGTCTGGCATGCGAGCCTTATAAGCAAGCTTTCAGCATACGGCATATCTCCTGGTTTGATCGGCTGGGTAACGGACTTTCTGAACCAAAGATCTCTCCGAGTAGTTGTCGACGGGTGTTCCTCGGAACCCTTGACAATAAATGCCGGAGTGCCTCAGGGGTCCGTTCTTTCTGCAACTCTCTTTCTGCTGCACATTAACGATCTGCTGAAGCCCGGTATCTATGGGTATGCAGACGATAGCACAGTTGTAGTAAGATAGCTGCCGAGTAGTCGGGCTAGTAGAGATCAAGTACAGTCTGAAAGAGAAGCCCTGGTGCAACGTTTAAATGACAAACTTCAGGCAGTTTCCGCATGGGGCAATGCCAATTTTGTCAAATTCAACGCCACCAAAACGCAGACGTGTCTGTTCACCGCCAAAAGGAGCCCTTTCACCTTGGCTCCTACTTTCCAGAGTATATCTTTGGAATACAGTGACCGGCTTCAGTTGTTAGGCTTAGAGATTTCCTCGAACATTAACTTTGGTCGGTGTATTGAGTCCAGAGCAAGAGTAGCTGCGGGAAAGCTTGCCGTTCTTGCGAAGGTCCGTCAGTACTTTACACCGGGACAGTTCTTGTATTATACAAAGCACAGATCCGGTCGTGTGTGGAGTATTGTGGGCATATATTCGCTGGTGCCGCAAAGTCTCATCTTGCGGTTCTGGACTCAATTGAGAGGCGAGCAAAGAGGCTTATAGGTGAACCTGAATTGGTTGAAACCAACCTCCACAGCCTTGAACACAGGCGTAGAATTGCTAGCCTCTCAGTATTCTATAGGATACACTTTGGTGAGTGTGCGCAAGAATTACACGATTTAATTCCTCCGTCCCCCTTCCATCACAGGACGTTCCGACGCACGGCGGATATCCATCCTTACGTTGTGGACATTCCTCCTGTCCGAACGAAGCGCTTTGCTTCGTCTTTTTTAATGCGTACAGCGAAGGACTGGAATAGCTTGCCTGCGTCGGTATTTCCGTCCACATACAATGTGGGTGTCTTCAAGAGAAGAGTGAATAGGTTACTAGGTTAATACGCCTTACCACCTATGACTACATTTCCACTTTCCATCAGGTGGAATGTAGTCAAGTACTAACCTAGACAGTAAAAAAAAAATGAAAGCTTGTAACGATTCTACCATAGGCTATAAAAGCAAATCAGTGTTTACCATGGAATAGGAAAAAGAGATATTTTAAAGTTATTATCAATATACTTCGCTGCGAGAAGAGGTGCAAGAACTCGCGAAGGAATGTGCAAGTTAAAATTTCTTTGCGGAATATTCCTATCACGTGGCACAAGAATGGAGAAACTTGGGGGGACTAGTTCACTGCGTCCATAAAAAAGAGACCCAATATTATGCCTACGAACACGGGACTAATGCAAGACTTGCATCTGCGATTAATAAACATAATGTAGATGAATTTGTCACTAAACTTTGCGATATTCTACCGAAATATAAGTAACCACCTTCAGGAATATGGAACCTGGACGAGACTCGAGTCACGACTGCATTAAAGCCAAAGATAGTAAAGATAAAGATAATAGCTCAAAAAGGTACAAAATAGGTCAGTGCTATAGTGTTTGCTGAACGTGGAGCTTTAGTTACTGAGGAGTTAGCAGCAATTGCCGCAGGAAACACGATTCCACCAAAGTTTGTTTCCTCGTTCAAAATTTAAAGAGTCGTTTTTAAGAGATGGGCCCTCTAAGTCAATTGGAGTTGGGAATAAATCAGGATAGACGACTGCCACTAAATTTCTTACATATGTGTACCACCTTATTAAGTTCACGAAACCTACTCTCGAAGAACCAGTGTTACTTTTATTAGACAACCACTCGTCACACATAGACATCAACACAGTAGAGAAAGCGAAGGTATACTCAATAGGGCATTCATAGGGCACCGCCGCTGGATGTGAGCATCAATGGGAATTTTAAATCTTATTGTGCTAAAGCTTGAAACAACTGGCACCGAAATTACCCAAGGAAAACAATGTCCATTTATGAAATTCCTGGAATTGTTAAACTAACATGGCCTTTAACAGCGAAACCTGTAACTATTATGTACGCTTTTGGAAAGTCGGGAATATATGCCGTTAATGTAAAGCTCAAAAAAAAGCTAAATAAGAAAGCGAGACTATTGCAAAAAGGGGGTATATGTTAAAAGTATAAATGACACTGATATTACTTATGTGTGTCCCAATTGTGAGTCAGATTGAGAATTTAATGATGATTTAGAAAAAAAATGTCAAACTTAATTATGACGGTTATAAATAAGTGTTTATTTCGAGGACCCTTTCCAGTTACAACTGTTATATCCTAAATTAGATCTTAATTAATTTATATTATCCAAGCGGCACAATTTGCCCCACACATGGAACAACTCTCCCTAACGCCGGGTTGAATGTTCCCTTCCAAAATGTTGCAAAAATATGCCTGTAAAAAACTATTCAGATTCTGGCAGAAATTACTATACTGTTACAGAGTCCGATTAAGATTCTGTAATGGATTCAAATATCACAAATAAACCCAATCATTTTCGTCATAAAATTGCATACACATATAAACATACACGGATGCACATTTGTATAACGTAAAAAAATAAAAGGATTTTTATCGACTCCGAAGAAAATATGCTAATTGTGATGACGTTTAATGAAAAAAATTTTTGATGATTTATGTTCAAAAATCTTATTGGATTTTAATTCAAGAGACCAGCTTATTATTAGACCAGTATAAATTCATAATATTTTTGAAATTATCAAGACTTCAGCGAATTAAAATAACATAATTTTCTGGAATCACTTTTTAACTAACAACCTATTACTTAACAATAAAATAACTAAAGTTCTCGGATTAGAACTCCTAATGTGAAAGATGCCAACTAATGTACTGTTAAATGAGGAAGCGATGGATGAGGCACATTTTTTCGTCTTTACTAGAGGTGCTAAACTACAGTGGAGCCTTCATGTACCTGGATTGGTTAATAATCTAGTTCTGCCGCGAATACTAAAAAGATAAGATTCCTTACCGACGAGATTACTACCAATATCTTGTTATAGTTGTTTTCAGAGAATGATTTTGATATAAATACGAATTGGTTTTTATCTAAAAAGGAAGCTATCCGTGTAATTTACAATCTGGATACTAGGAATTCCTTACTTCTTCCCACAATATTAGTTAGTTGCTTAAGTTAATGTTTTACGTATATGTATACTAAGTATCATTAAATATAAATTCTTACTGTTCTTCCCGCTAAGTTAGCAAACTAGCAAATTTTATGTTCCATTTTACATACTACATTGTCAATAAAGTTGTATAAAGCGTTTTATTTTTTATTTATGTGAATATTCTACGATATGATTTAACTGTAATCTGTTCAAAAGAATTTAAGATTAGGTATTTATTTATACACTAGCGATGCCCACGACTCTGCGTGGAATACGTTTTCTTATACATATAGCCTAAGTTACTTCTTATGACATTAGCTATCCACCCGTCAAAGACCTGTTAAAATCGGTTCAGCCTTTTCAGAGATTAGCCGGAACAAACAAATAGATAGACAGACAATAAAAATAAATGTTTTTTTTGTGTAAGTGCCGTACTACATATTTCAAAAGCTTTTTTGAAAAGCTGGTTATTTGGATTTACAAACAGACAGTTCAAATTTATTAATACATATATATTTGCACACGCAAATGATTATAACATAAATGAGTCCGCAACTTAATTGCTTTTCGAACCTTAACGTATTAAAACACAATTGACATCAGAACGATCAGTTGTTTTGTAGTTTTAAAAGAGGCAGGTCGCATTGTTATCAAATATTATCAAAATCTAATTATAATTATTACAATTTATAAACTTGTAATCGAAAGAGATGTTGTGTGTTGGTGTATTGCTTATTATTTTGGCACTGAGTGAGTGTTTTATAGTATTTCTATTAATAATTAATTAATAGTGAATAGATCTCTACCACGTGTTTTATTTTGAGAGATAAAAAGAAATAAAAGAACTTTAATCTTTGTTTGAACACTTAAAGGCGGGCTATTTACTATATTTTGTATATAGTTGTATAAGATTTAAATAAGTATATATTAAGTAATGTACTAACTATAAATATTGTTTCAGCTCGGAGCGACTCAACTGAGTACTTATATTCAAATAACGCATTTTTAGAACAGGTTGGTGATTTGATATTATATATTAATAATAGCAACATTTATATATTAATAATTTCAAAAAAGTCTGATGTGAAGTAATCACAATTACAATAAAGTGATTTAGTAATAAAAACTTATATATACATATAAATAAAACTGAAGGAGCTGTTTGTAATTCCAAATTAAAAGCTTTTCACTAAATGCATATAAAAGTAGGTATACAAGCTACATAAAACAATTTTTTAAATATGTCTCTTTCTGTCTATCTGTCTGTTTGCTCCAGCTAATCTCTGAAACGGTTGGATCAATACTAACAGGACTGTGGATGTATGTGGGTCACCAGTTCACCCTACCCTCCCACTAAGGCCCTACTGCTGTCGAAGGAGGCCACGGACGTAAGCCCGCCTTCTCCGTCCCAGTCTCTCTCGGCGAAGCGGGTTGGCGTTAACATCGGCCTCCCTCTCCCGCTCTTCAACCACCTTTGATGCGATAACGATTTCGCAGAATGAGGCCATCGCATCCTAACACCTCTTTCGATCATGGCGGATATCAAGCTCGGCAACGAGAGGTCGTCATCTAACACCACCACCAGGTCGTGTCTCAAGTGTGTGACGCGCTGTATCGAGAGGCATATCACATTTGTGGCAGGCGGGGGTCTCTTCCCTGATCTGATGGAGATACATGCCGAAGCATACATGCCCGGTCAGAACCTAAACTAGACGGAACGTTAAGGTTCCGTGTAGTCGATTGACCCACCGGCATAAGTGGGGCCGAACCGCCTCCACCGTAATGCTGGCTAGCTGTCACAAGAGTGTCATCTGCGTAGCAGATTAGTCTCATCCCGGGGAGAAGCGGACTTTGGAAGAGCCAGTCAAATCCTATGTTCCACAGGATCGGCCCCAGTACCGAACCCTATGGAACACCGCGTATAACGCCCTTACCGTGACGTTTGCCGTCGCCGCCCTCCCAAAGGACCTCCCTATCCTGCAGGTAAGTAATAGCTTCCTGAGATAGGAAGGTACTCTATGATAACATAGTGCCTCCTTTAATGTCTTATAAGGAAGGCTGTTGAAAGCTTTGGAAATGTCGAGAGAGACGGCCAGGACCACGTCTCCCCTTTCAACCGCCGTCTGTGTTAAGACTTTCAGGGTGTCTAGAGCGTCGATTGTGGAACGACCCTCCCTGAACCCAAACTGTACCTCCGAAAGACCCTGACCCACCTCTTCAAGGTGATGAATGAGACGGGCAGCGAGAATTCTTTCGAAGAGCTTGCCCGTTTCGTCCAGTAGCAGTATCGGTCTGTAAGCAGCAGGAGACTCAATTGGGCGACCCTCTGTGCGCAGCAGACACAGTTTTCCTTGTTTCCAAAACTTTGGAAATCGCCCGCTCCTCAAACATTTGTCGAACAGTTTCCGCAGACTTTCCCCAAGATAATTTACGATGAACACCATCAGGCGTCATGGAATGCCATCCTGTCTCGATGCCGTGTTCTTGGCTCGTAGTCGATCCATGGCAATCCCAAGCTCTCCCTCCGTGACAGGTCGAATTAGTGAATCCGCCTCCGCATCTCGAGACAGGGCGGTCATCACAGGGAGCAAGTGATTGGAGGGAGCCCGGTTGCAGTTCGCTCTAAGCTGCGCGATCTCGGGTGACCACCGCTAGACTGAACGGCGTCCCCGCTGCCGCCTCGTTCTCGGCATAGCGGCATCGCAGATCGAGATGAGGGCTTGGCGTGTGCGGTCTATCCACTCCTCTACTTCCGGTTCCTCGCTGGATCGTATTGGAGACGCCCACCACTGGCCGATGGCCGCCTCTTTTGCCATCTCCCGATTTAATTTAGTTACCGCCCAGTGAGGGAAGCAACTCGGCCTTTTCACCGGGCCGTCCTGGTCCAGAGAGGGAAAGATCTCGAATCGGATATAGTTATGATCCAATAGAGTCTCCGCCTCATCCTCGACTGTCCATCCTTTTACGTTGCGAGCAACGCGAGGATTGGCGAATGACAAGTCCACCACTGAACCTTCCTGCTGTCAGACGGCTTTGGTGTGTCCAACACACAGACATATGTAACAGTGGTAGTTGCTTCAAGACCTCGATCTTTGCGGAATACCAGCCAACCAAAATTTTCCCACGGCCGACACAGCTTTTGCAGCCGATGATGGCCACCTTACAATCGCTTTTAGCATGCCTCCTGGGCCCAGCTTCAAGTCACTGGCCGAGACACAATCCACAGTACAGCCTCCTTCGCGGATAATAGCAGAAGCTAATTTTGTCGCTGTGGTAGAATCATCCAGGCCCGACACTCTTAGCCTGGCAATCTTGGTTGGTTGAATGACTTTAGTGATTCCTTCTAGCGCCGTGCGCAGCTTTTCCGCTAATTTCTCGGCTTGTTCTGAGGACTATTCTGAAGTCTGCAATCCAGGTAGCTCCAGAAGCCTGCCTGCAGTAGCAAAGCGGCGGACAATCATCCCTCCGGTTATGCCGATCTCTGCCAAATCCACGCATTGTTCAGCCTTTTCAAGTACTTGAGCATATGTCACCCCTTTTGCCGCTGCTTCCGGCTGCAGAGTCACCACTACTGCAGCGTTACGAGAGGTGGTAAGCTTAGTAGATACAGGCTTGGCTAGTGGACTGGGAGCGGTAGATTGCTTCTTTTTGCTATGCCCCTTTTTGTATAACAATAGCCCAGGTGCTATCTGATTGCTCAGCTAAGCGTGGGCGGATGCGGTCGGATTGGGAGTTTAAGACAGCGGTTATGGAAAGCACCGGTCCCCGATTATTCCTCGGCATAATCTTCCTAGTCTTCGTGGGAACCGATGCCGCAGGGAGCGTAGGCTCTGCAAGTGACTTAGAAGATGTTTGAATCGTCGAGGTTGCCTCCCTATTATCTTCTGTCGCTTGACGCCCTATCTTTTCTTGGGATAGACGCTTTTCTTTATCTGCGAATCGAATGTTAATTAGTTCTCCAACCGACCGTACCACTGAACGCCTCAATTTTTCCGCAAGTCTTTCGATTGGTAGTACAGGAGGATCTTTCATTCGCTCGTTCGTCCTCATGTCGGCGAATTCTCGCCTGTAGGCCTTTAGATCTACTTTGGTTCTCCACCTCTCGGTGCAAACGTGAGTTGTCAGGCCTCAGGCGACGAGTCTCGTCTCTCTCCGTCCTAGAGGCAAGCACATCTACGATTTCCTGCAAATCCTTACTTTTACTTTTTTTTTATTTTCCTCGCCCCTAGCGACCCAAAACGGATATATATAATAATAATGAAATGAATTGAATGTTATAAAGCTAAAAAACAATTGAAAAATGAAATTTCAAATTTTTCTTTACAAATGTATTACCGAAAATACACCAAGTATTACAAAAATTTTTTTTGAGCGAAGCGAACGAAGTGAGCGAAGCGTTTTACTGGAGACTTTTTGCATTCTTTGTCACGAATTGGCTCGAAAACTACTTGACGGAAAATTATGAAACTTTGCAATCAAAAAGACACACATTAGGTTATGGTTTTAAAACAATTTTTTTTTGTCATCGAGGAATAATCGTCAAAAAACTGATATATCATATATATATAGTCGTGTGCACAGCTAGTCCTACATATTTCTCATATATATTTCGCTGTACTTATAACATATATTTATAATTAATTTTAGAGTATTCCTAGAAACCCCTGTGATCGGAATAAGAGTGTTTTACCAAATTTCGAAGCACCCGGCAAGAGAATCAACGAAGTCAGTAAGTTTTTTAAACAAATATGTCTTATATTTTTATCAATATAATGTTTAAAAGTATCTTGTGTAGGTACCTTAAAGATGTTTCTTTTATATTATTGATAATAAGCGATTAGATAATATTTACTTAAAAGTAAGCTTTGGTAATATTTTGCTATAATATATTAAGTGTTCTTAGTAAGTATATAATATATATCTGTGTATGAAATGTATTGTATTACTCATTACAGAGTGCGACGAGTACGTTTGGGAGATAATACATCGGGATGAAGAAACACAAAATTTTTAGAATGTAAATATATTATGGTGCCTTGGAATATATAAAATGGCTTTTATAAAGAGGTATGCTTTAAACAGTACTACTAATATGTGTTTATGATAACATAATTTTTAAGGTATCGCCCGTCACAGTAAAAGCGGTGAAATACCTCTCTCTGCGGTCGGAGGTCGGGATGCTGTACCAGGAGAATTTCCACACATGGTGAGTCCTAAAGGGTTTGCTGATATCTTTAAAATAAATGGTCTTGAAAGTGCCTAAGATGCCGTCAATATATAAGATTGCGAAGAAAATCCACAAGATATAAAAACTGGAATAATAATAACTAAAACTAATTATTTTTCTATATATTGTGTAAAAAAAATAAATTATTAGGAATTATTATCAAAGAAAACTAAATCGCAGGATCGAAAAATATAAGTAGTATTTATATTATTATAAATTTTGTTAATTTCATTGTTATTATACAATATTAGTCCGTAAAATTAATAGCAATACAAATTCGGTGTTTAATACTTAAGCATTTCTTTCATTTGAACTATACAAAATACGGATTTACATATTTAAAAATATATTTTTTATATATTTGATGAAATATGCAGTTATTAGAGAAAAAATGTTAAATGAAATAATTTTTGACATGGTTAACTTCAATTATATAAAAAAATGTAAAATTGTTTCTAATATTACTCTTATATTAGGGGGCCTTAGGATGGAGAGCCGTACACGGGAGCTGGATATTTAAATGCGGCAGCACCCTCATCAGCCCCAAGTACACCCTCACAGCAGCACACTGTTCCGAAGCGCCTCCCGATTCAAAAACCACTTCACAAGTACCTTACATCGTTAGATTTGGAATATCAATCAAGAATATTATTGAAATGGTAAGAGGAATAAAAGCTAAACAATATCCATAATATTTTACATAAAAGGCTTACATAAAAGTTGTATTTACCCCTTTTGGATCCGCCGTCCCTGTACAGGGACAGTGAATCAACTACCCACAACATTTTTATTATTTTAGAAAAACATTCAATTCGAATGCATTTCTAATCCTGAGTAATGTAACTTTATGTATTTATTGTATTTATTGAATAAAAATAACGAAAAGTTGTTTTAATTTCTTATTGTGTCAGTGGAAATTTTGGCTTGGATATCTACCTAAAGGTAAGCCGTTTTATTTTATATGTATGTATAATAGCTTATGATGTATGTGTGAAGGGTAAGACGATTAAGTTATTTTTCTTGTTTTTGGTTCGAAATTATTTCGGTGTCCCTGTACAGGGACAATGGTAACATATTTATTTATTTATTATTTATTTAACTTCACGCCATATCCCTTGCAGGGTAGCCAGAGACGACGGAACGCCAAACGCTACCATGGTAACATCGCATACATTTTACTTAACACATAATATTTATCATTTTAGGTTACTATATTGAAATAAACAATGACCAAACGATCTTATGATGTATGAAATGATTACCAAGGACTGGAAGAAGCATTAGAAAACATTTTGGGTGAAGATGAAGACCCTGATGTCAGTTTTGATTTGATCGCTATCCCCCAAGTCCAAGTGTTCTAACAGATGAAGACTAAGATGATGATGAGGAGGAGGAGGAGGATATACAGCAGAATATAGTCCCGCGTAATATACTCGGTAGGGTGGAAGTTTTTGTGGCTCAGCGGGACGATGAGTGGCATAGTATTGATGATGATGCATTACAAAAATTGTTTAGAAAACGAACAGATAATGAACCTCGATCTTCGATCGACTTATAACTGATCTCAAGGATCTGAGTGCGGTCCAAATATTTCATGATAAAAAAAATATTTGATGAGGAGGTAATGAACATGACTCTTCACTATACAAAACTCTATCCCGCACAGAATAACAATCACGATTGGGACGTGACAATCGAAGACCTCAAAAAGTTCTTTGGGATCATAATTCTCATACACTTTCAAGAGAATGGCTATGCTGGTCATTGGACGAAGACTGCAGTATTCCCATTGTTTACGGCGCAAAAAATGGTGGTAGGTCATCTTCTCCTATATGTTAGATTTTACTGTTGCTAATTCCTGGCATCTTCTTTCTTATTCTTCATTATTCTGGCTGATGAAGAGAAGATGGATCAGCTTCAGTTCCGTTGCAGCATCGCGCGGTTTTATTTGTAGAATGATGTACGTCAGGATCGTCGGTGTAAACCTCCATCAGTCGTACTTGATGTAGCTACTGATGGAGTTGGACATTTTCCCTTGAGATTGCAAAACCAATTGCTTTTTGTAACTTGCCACGTAAAAGTACGATGGCAATGTAAAATATGTGTAAAAATATTATTAATCGAAAACAGTGAATGTTTCGAGAAATACCACACTTAAGACCATTGTCCCTGTACAAGGACAGTAGTTTTTTTTTAACTTGCGATAAAAAAAAATTAATTCATTTTATAATTCCTACCTTTGTATCCTCCAAGTATAATATTAATTAAAAAAATTCTAAAAAAATATGATTGTTTGTATTTGGGTCCAAATGAGTTAAAGAAAGTGACAATTATTTTCGAATGAGTTCGTGTTCCAATACTCCCTGTAAGGTCTTGGACAACGGGGCTTTTATGTTTCTGAATAGTTGTTGAAGAGCAAAGCCAAGGCGGACAGCTAGTCAAACATATAACAAATAATATATTTTGCAGTCCCCCGATGACCCATGGATCACTGATGCTAACATATTGAGGATCATTATACACCCTCTGTATTCTGCTCCGTCACAATATAACGATATAGCGTTAGTAGAAATAGACAGGGAACTTAGATTCTCGAGTAACGTGCAGCCTGCTTGTCTTTGGAACCGCTTTGACACTGGTATCCTCGGATCGACCGCGACGTTAACTGGTTGAGGAGTCGTTGATCCAGGTAACACCTTTCTATCCAGTTCTAACAATTGTATTATTTTATAGTGATCTCGATATAACGATACTCAAGGGAATTAAAAATCTTTATATCAAATAATCTGGTATAGTGAGATTTTTTTTTTTTTTTTTTTTTTAAAGACCATAGACATTTGTCCATGCCTTTCATTGTGATTTGAAACAATTTTATTACGAATTTAATTGCGATGGTAACTTCGCAGGAAATTGTACACAAGTTTTCCAAAGCTATTTTAGAAATTGATAATAATAATAAATAAAGTAAATAGTAGTAGTAGTAAGCTAGGTTATTAAGTTCACTAGCTTTTTCATAGCGTCGGAGTCACGGTGAGAAATTGCCATCTTGAGGTTGTACTCTACAAGAGTTCTATCGGAGGTATCGCCGGCCCGCCTAATGAATCTCACAATGGCGTCTTCGTCGATATCCGTGTAGTACGTAGAACTTCTTGTGTGCCTAGATAAAGCCACCACTGCGTGTGGGACACTTGTCAGGTACGATTTTGGTTTGGATTTCGTTTGGATGATTATTACCGACTCGTATGTTAATCCCTGAGCTTCATTGATAGTGAGGATGCGCGAGTTTTCCCCTTTTCCGTACCCTAGGTTTGTAAGGTCCGCTTTTTTTTTTTTTTTTTTTTTTTTTTTTTTTTATGTAAGAGGAGGGCAAACGGGCTGGCGGGTCACAGATGGATGTGATCACCGCCGCCCATGAACTCTTGCAACATCCGAGGACTTACAAGAGTGTTGCCGGCCTTGTAGGTGGGAATAAACGCCTTTTTTGAAGGTACCCAAGTCGTACCGATCTGGAAATACCGCCGAAGGTAGTTCGTTCCACAAGCGAGTGGAACGTGGAAAAAATGACCTTGAGAACCGCACAGTGGAGGATCGCCACTCATCCAGGTGGTAAGGATGGTATTGGAGGCGATGGCGCGCTGTGCGGTGATGAAATTCGGCGGCAGGCATCAGATCGAATAGTTCTTCGGAACACTCCCCGTTGTAAATGCGGTAGAAGACGCACAAAGAAGCCACGTCTCTACGCAATGCCAGAGAGTCCAGCCGTTCGCAGAGCACCGGGTTCCCAACAATTCGAACGGCTCTCCGTTGTACGCGGTCAAATGGTAGAAGCTGATATTGGGGTGATCCGGACCAGAGATGAGAACAGTACTCCATGTGAGGCCGGACCTGCGCCTTATAGAGCGCAAGTCTTTGGCCAGGTTTGAAGTACTGCCTCGCTCTATTGATCACTCCCAATTTCTTCGAGGCCAACTTGGCCTTGCTCTCCAGTTGACCACGAAACTGACAGTCGCTCGAAATGTCGAGACCCAGTATTCTGATACTTGGCGAGGCATTAAGAGGAGTGCTCTCGAAGAGCGGTGATACGACAAATGGGGTTTTCTTAGTGGTAAACGCGCAAACTTGTGTCTTTAGGGGATTGAACTGAACGTGATTCAGTTCACCCTACTCAGAGACCATCCCCAAGGAGGTCTCTATAGAAGACACAAGTTTCTTTCGGCACTCGTCGACGTTTTCCCGAGAGAGACCTGCACGGCCGGAATATACCGCATCCCCAGTGCTGTCATCCGCATAACAATGTATGTTGGAGATATCCAACATATCATTGATGTGCAGGAGGAACAGAGTTGGGGATAGCACGCAGCCTTGGGGTACACCAGCGTTCACAGGCTTGGGGTCCGAGCAAAAACCGTCGAGAACGACCTGTATGGTCCGCCCAGTGAGGAAGCTGGTGATCCACTTGCATAAACTCTCGGGAAGCCCATAGGAAGGTAGCTTCGAAAGAAGCCCCTTGTGCCATACACGATCGAAGGCTTTCGCCATATCCAGACTAACTGCCAGACCCTCTCCCTTACTTTCAATAACAGCTGCCCAACGGTGCGTAAGATATAACAGAAGATCACCAGCCGATCGACCATGGCGAAAGCCATATTGCCGGTCATTGACCAACTGGTGATCCTCGAGGTAGGTTAGGAGCTGTTTATTGATAATGCTCTCCATTACTTTGGAGAGCAGAGAGGTAATGGCGATAGGCCTGTAGTTAGCTGGATCCGAGCTATCACCTTTTTTAGGGATCGGATGGACAAGGGCACGCTTCCATGAGACCGGGACTACGCCTTTAAGGTAGGAATACCGAAATAGACGCGTTAGCACTGGAGTCAACTCAGGGGCACACGTTCGTAGTACCAATGGAGAAATGCCATCCGGCCCACTCGACTTATGAACGTCCAAGGAAAATAGAGACTGCCTAATAGTTTTCTGCCGAAAAACTATTTCCGGCATTGAGCTCTGACACCGCGGGATGATAGGCGGTGTCTTCCCCTGGTCGTCCAAAGTCGAGTTGGAGGCGAAAAGAGTGCCCAAGAGATCGGCTTTCTCTTTTGCCGTGTGGGCCAGAGAGTCATTCCCCATGTGCAACGGCGGTAGGGAAGGCTGGCTAAAGTTGCCCAGAGTGGCCTTTGAAAGCGCCCAAAATTTGCGCGTGCCAGGCGGGTACTTTGCCAGCTGATCCCATATTTTGACGACATGCTTAAACTTTGCTCTAGCGATTTGCCGTTTGAAGAATCTGGAGGCACGATTATATTTCCTCTTCAGAACTCTAGAGTTCGGATCCTTAGTGAGTAACGCATTGGCCCAAGCTTGATAAGCCTGCCGTTTGCCAGCTGCTGCAGCCCTGACAGACGCATCAAACCAAGGCCGCGATCTGCCACCAAGTGGTACCACAGAGCTTGGTACAAATAGTTCCATGCCCTGTAGTATCACATCAGCTACAGCCGCAGCGCAGTCACTAGGATCATCGGAAGGGAAACAAATCGGCCCCCATGGGTAGGATGCAAAGAAGGACCGCATTCCATCCCAATCCGCTGACTTGTAGTGCCAAACGCGTCGAGTCGCAGGTGTTGTGCGACCCGAACGTTGAATGGGCACTACACTCCGTACCAGACAATGATCAGAGGACCCTAACGGAGCCTCGACAGTGACCTGGTACTTTCCGGGATGTGTAGTCAGCAGAAGATCCAACAAAGAGGGCATATGGCTGTCCACATCCGGTAGACGAGTGTGCGTCTTGACCAATTGGGACAGACCATTTGCCAGAGCAAAGTCAAACACAGATCTCCCCGCGTAGTCGGTGGCACGTGACCCTAACCAATCGGCATGGTGCGCATTGAAGTCACCGAGGACTACGACTTCGGCGGAGGGAATCTGTGAAAGCAGATCGTCAATCTTCGCCTGAACATGGCCCAAGAGTTGATCCGTTTCTGCATTACCACTATGGGACCTGTAGAGGCACGCGTAGACTCTGACATGGTCGTCCATGTCCACGCGCAGCCAGAGTACAGACAGGTCCCGACCTTCAAAAACCTGAAGGCGACGGTAGCAGATATCCTCCCTTACGAACACAGATACCCCGGCGTGTGGTATAAAATGGTGTTCTAGATTATACCCGGGGTATGACAAGTACGCTGTGTCGCTAGGTTGAGATATCTGCGTCTCCGTCAGAAACAACAAGGCCGGCTGCGCCGTCTCTAGATGATAGTGGACGGCGTTCAAGTTGGAATGAAGTCCCCGGATGTTGCAAAAGTCCACATTTAGAGTGGGTCGGGGTGCCGCTGCGTTGACTCGTCGTTTGCCCTCAAAAAACACAAAAGGCGACACTTTGCCCGCCCCAGATACGACGGGCAGCCCGAGCAAAATCCGAGAATTATTTCCCCGATTTTGCTCGGGGAGGGAGTCCCCGGCTTCATCAAAGCCGGTACCCTCCTGGGGTATTTTTCTTTCCGGCATCGCTTTCATGTTTCATGGCGTGGGGGGGGGGGGGGTTGGGCTTCCGGATTCTGTCACTCACCGACGGAACATAACCAAATAAATTTGGTTACTACGCGTCGGTCTTCTGTGAGAGGGTGGTCCTTCCCCGGTCGAGCCAGCCCAATACGAGCTGCAGTCAGATAACTACAGCTAGGCTCTACCACCTTTTCAGTCAGTTTCACCGCTTTTTCAGTCTGTGTGTGGACCAGGTACAGGGTATTAGGAAAGTCAGCTTCGATGGTAGCACCCGTAAACCTGACTGTTCTCAGAGAGCGAGTCAATGAATGGGCTGAGTATATGCCGTTGTATACCTCGTTTAGAGCATAGCTTACGTCCAGGGGACATCGGTAGGTTCTTAAGAGCTCTTGACTGATAGACGTCACGAGGTATGGGCTATTATATTTCATATGGAACAGATTTAGCCGGTCTATATAAGGAATCTGGTTTGTGTCTCCGATTAGTGTGACTGCTTTGGCCTCTGTTAGTCGGGCCGCCATAATGATCGCTCCGAAATGGTTCATCAAGGCCTCGTCAACGATAAGTCGTTCAGGCTTTTCTTTGACGCCATTTATTAATATTGAAGCGATCGTTCGGACTTTGGTCTTCCCGTCCTTTGGACAACTGAGGGCGAGTTTATTCCTGAGCTCTAATGCTGCCTCAGTCGTCGTTGTTGCTATCAAGTCACTTTCAAATACGAAGTTGTTTACTACCCAAGTCGATTTTCCACATCCAGGAACGCCGTTGACCCAGTGGAAAATTGGTGCTTCCCAGTCTTCCCAGGGTCTTGCTGAATCCTCTACGGCTGTAGCCATTTGGAGGATGTTATCTTCCAGCCAGACCTCTGTGCAGCGGGCTACTACAAGTATTGAGTCTTCAGCGGGTGTTAAATACTTGGGCGGTCCAGTTACTCCTTTGGGGGTTTCAGCTATTTTAACGAATCCATTTTTAACGCTGTAAGCCGCCATGTGGGGAATTTTAGGTTTTTTACCCCGTACATATTCAGATGTAGTGTTGTTGAAAATGGCGGCTTTTTCTTCCTTGAGTAATACTTTAAGAAGACCTTCGTTTTCAAGTTCGAAGGTCCGCCTGATCTTTTCACAGATCGCAAGGTTAGTTTTGATTGTTTCCCTTATAGATGCTGTGTACTCAAGAAACGCGTTTCGCATATGTTCGTTGGCACCACTGGCAGATGGTAAATCGGGTGCACTTGTTTGTCCCATGTCGGCTCTAGTTCTGTTCTTTTTATGATATTTTTGCTTCGGTTTAAGCATTGAAATCATCTTATTAAATCCTTTCTTAGTTTTTGATTTGTCCTGTGTTATTTTGTTGGATTGAATTTCGATGGCAATTTTCTCTTGAAGGCGTGCGGCGCTGCTTTGTAGGATCTGGTTGCTTGGTTCGCCCCAGGTGTTTTCGGGGGTCGTAGTCCTATTTGGTGTTTTTCTTATTTTAAGGAACGTTAGGTCTTCTCCGCGGTCTTCATATACAACCACGTCGTGGTACCTTGAAGCATTTATAGATCCTATGAGATTTGCTACAGTTCCTTTGTCATAGCCAACTCGCATAGCGTCAACGCTTATTGTTTTTGGACTAGTGTTAATATTTTCAGCTCCTAGTGTGCTCAGGTGATCGAGCATCTTACATGCATTTGTATAAGGGGACTCTGGGTAATTAGCGTCCAGTAGTGCGATGGTTTTGTTCTTCCTCCGCACTATTCGGCAATCCCAGTCCCCCAATGTGACTATTGGCATGCTGTCGTACATCGACCTCTTCATTGTTGCCCTATCGGTACTTCCTTTAGTAAGGGCAGCTAGTCCGGGTGAGATGTATACCCAGTTTTTTGGTCCTACGATGCAAAAACTGAAACCTATTTTTTCTTGGTCGTCGTTCATGTATAGAGCTACTGGTTAAGTCCGAAGCCCTGGAGTACTAGGTTGTCCATTATCCAAAAAGCGTTGTACGTTCGACTTTTGTATCCCTGTAAGTTTGATAGGTGTTTTTTGTGTGAGTTTGATAAGACTCTTGTTTTCCAGAGGTCTTTTCCTTAAAGCGATTTTACTGCCATTTCTTCTCATGGCAACCAGGAAAATTTCTTCTAGAAAATCTAAGAGAACTGGGCGTCTTTGATCATCGGCCATGAGGGTTTTTATGCCGATGGTATAGTGAGATTTGTTACATAGAGATTAATTTGATCTACTATTCGTGTTAATGAGGTAAAAATAATAATAATAATAATAATCCAATCTGCTTAATCCGTTATAGCGAATGATTTTGACTAACAAATTTTTGACAAATGTATTCGTAATGTAAAGTTGTATGTTGTATGAACTCTTGTGGGCAGGTTTAAAAAAAAATGTTATAATAAAGGTTCATGGTTCAATTTACAGTTAGTTCAGATACACAAAGAAAAAATCGTCTTGATGTACATCAATAAATATGTTATATATTACAGCTACAAAAAAGACGTCTCCCATTCTTCAAGCGGCAGTAGTGGATATAATTGACTCCGAGCAGTGTAACAGACTGCTGCAGCGGACGTGCAGCCGGAGATGGTGCGGAGTCAAAGATCAGATCTGCGGCGGAAAATTATCCGGAGGAGCGGATGCTTGTCAAGTGAGACGAATTTCTAATAATAGTTGTCTGAGTTGGACAGAATTTCTAAAAAAAAATGAGATTATCTGCACTAAATACAAAATAGTCTTTATATATATATATTGCAGGGTGATTCCGGAGGACCTTTACAAATTAAAATACCTCTACCACCAACCGCAGAGGGTTCAATGCATTACGTGATCGGCGTCACGTCGTTCGGGACGGGCTGTGCGCGACCTAACTTACCCGGAGTCTACACAAGAGTGTCCTCGTTTATCGACTGGATTGAAAGCATTGTTTGGCCTAAATACATTAAATAAATAGAAAAGAAGAATTATAAATGAAATTTATCTTTTAACTTATATATTTCTAGTTTTAAGAAAAAAGAAGGTTTAACAGATTTTTCGTCTATCTTAAGATTTCAACTTCCTGAACTACTAAGACTCTTATAGACCCTATAATTATAAAATTTTAATCCTCTCTAATCTAAATGTTTAGAAGTGTCAATAAATTGATAAACCAAATAAAAAGTTAACTTATAAGATCGTTAATCGTCATTTTTATCATTACCATGATTTCTGAACTTTCCAAACAAAACATGAAAAAGAATATAGTTTACTTTTATTTTTAATAATTAAATGTTTCTCTGGAAACAACATACAGCCACAAGGGCGCTGCTACCGCCTGTTGCTTTGATTGTAGTGTTAGAACGAAGGTATTTGTCTGTCAATAATTATTTAACACTGTGACTGCGGCCTCACACCGTTTGTGTAATTATTAATGCAACGCGTATGCGGCTAAAATACGTATGCAGCTGAAATGAGTTAGGAGTATATTTTGTTTTTTAATCGTGTAATAATTATATTTAAATTTATTATTAAACATTTTGCTCATTGATTGCATTTACTTAATATATATATTAAATTAAATTGGCAATTCGGTCACGGAGATGGTAAGGGATCTCCAGGATATCATAGTTGTTGAAGTATGACTGAAATGAACTGTATTGCGGATCTACGACGATCGCTTTTCGTTCGAATGCTTTAATAGAGTTCCTTTATAACTCTTGATGCCGCGTTAGAAGACATATTTTTAATATTTTACCATTATGAACTAGGAATTTCTAAGACGGTGACTACTGTAAGCAGACTGCAAGACAAGGACAGCAAGTGGCGATGGCGATCTCATATAAACTAATAATATAATAATGGTCTGGATAAATCTCATGTATATTTGAGCCGAACGCGGATGTTATAGCGGAAACAAATAAAAAAACGCCAACCAAAAAACCCGCCAACACCAGCGCACGGTAGGCGGACCCTAGTTATTATTAGCCAAAATCCCATTTTTTTAAATATAACAATACATTTTCAGAACAGCAGTAAACCCTATTTTACTGCACAAGTTTTATAACCTTTTAGCGCGTGGTCTGTTGTTAGTATTTTTATGCGCTTCTATTGCACTTGAACAATGTAAAGTAAATTCAATTCTTACTTGTTATTATTGTTACATTATGAGATCCATAATAGTTATAAAATATTACATTCATATATTATATACATATTTGTTGAAAACTGGTTTTAGATATTAATATTACGGTACGTATCAGTATTACGGGTACACACTTAACCGATTATGTAACTACCTATACTGAATATTATATTATAGAATAAATAAACAAAGAAATACTAATATCATAATAATAAAATCATAATATATAAAGTAGTTCGTTTTATCACAATTTAATATCACATAATATAATAATAATATAAAATTGTATTTTTTTATACTAGTATTTTTTATACTTATACTACACAAATATATATCCCCAAATATATTTGAAACAATACTTGAGTTAAGCCGCATAGGCGTTACGTTGCGATACTCACGTCCTGCGTGTTGAGCCGCATACACGTTTCGTTATACTATACGAGTACGGCTCACACTTCCTGTGTGTAGAAGCATTGTAGTTTCAACGTTACACACCGCAGCCAGTGTTGTGAATACTTGTAACAAAATGTCAGTGTCATTTTATGACACAACTTTTGGCGCCAATTCCTCAACTCTAAGTACCATACACAAATAAATTAAAACAACCATTGTCTGTTATATTGTACATATATTAAATCGTCTATAAACAAGGCTATATCGTGACAATTAATTCACATTCGTATTTAATGCCAGCAAATAAAAATACATACATCGCACGGTAAAAACATTGGGCCAAATTAAAAAAAAAAAAAAAAACTGCCAACATAAACCATTCAGCCAACGACACTAAGGTGCACAGAGACGTGCCATTTTGTACACATGTCGGATGGCGGTATAAACTAAATTAAATTTGACTTAATATTACTATTTATTTATTTATACATTTTCATATAATTTAATCTAAAACCACCGCTAATCTAATCTAATTAATTGACTTATTAACAGAAATATTAGCATAATATTAACATAATCCGTGCGACGAGGATAACATACCAAGAATACACGATTTTAAAACTTTTTGGTTACAAAAAAATACATTTAAAATATTAAAAAAAAAACCTAACCAAAAAAAAAACATTTTTTTTTCTAATTATCGTGTTTAAATACTGCCAAAAGCAAGAATTCATGAGATATATATATATATATATATATTTTATAGTATATTAAATTTTAATTACTCCCGAAATATAAAGGCAGTGTTAGGTCACTAGTTTATTATAGAATTGCCAATAATTACTAATAATATAACTTCGATAAAATCTACTATCCGTCAACAAAACCTACCATATTTTGGTAGTTTTCATCATTTAATCGAACTTTAAATTTAACTTAATCTAAAATACCCTCGGATACGTGCATATTTTATTTTTTTTGTCACTCAATGTACATCCATTATCTACAAACAATAAGCGAAAATTTTATTATATCATTATCATTTAAATCATTGCAATCAATTATTGTAAATATTATTATTTTCCACATTATCAACATTTAACATATTATAGTGCAGCTTTGTGGCCATTTTTTTAAAGATTTTGACTATTTTGTAAAGAATACAAGTCATCCTCTGTGATTGGTCCGTTATCACTTGATAAATGATACCGACCAATCACGAGCGAGTATCAAAACACATGAATTTCAAACTGTGCACTCTCTGTGAGAGAACAATACAGCGCCGCGATTGGTCAATCATCACGTGATAATGAAACCGACCAATAATAAACAAGCTTGTGAACAATCTTGCAATATTA
The DNA here is from genome assembly GCA_918358865.1 of Melinaea marsaeus rileyi. NCBI lineage: Eukaryota > Metazoa > Arthropoda > Insecta > Lepidoptera > Nymphalidae > Melinaea > Melinaea marsaeus. Next base: position 4,387,533 of record OU911091.1, on the reverse strand, counting down.
GTCTACCACCATACTTAGCAATAATAATAACTGGGTAGATAGATAATAAAAAAAAAAAAACTATTCATTATTAATTTTAAACCTACGCTTATTACATCCCTTTTAAAGTAACGTCTAAACCGCACTAACAGATAGTTGTATTATTATTATTATAATTATTATTAATATTTTCATAGAATTTTTTACATATTTTTTTTTTTTACTTTTTTTAAATTAAATTAAAATGCAAAACAAAATATATATCACAATAAACACTCCTGGAAAGCTTTTATTAATGTTATTATAATACACAAATATACATACCGTTCTATCAAACTACATTACGTCCATAGTTTCATCGGTTTCGTTACAACTCTATTATAATGTTTAATAATTGAAACAGATTGACAAAAGTATAATATATATATATATATATATTTGTGTATATAATAAACAGCTAGAAAAAGGCAATTGTATTGATATTTCAGAACCACAATAGTATTGGTTTTAATATTTTCTATACACCTATTTCGTTGAATTCTTCCTCTGAACCGGTTTTTCAGATTTGATTTTAGATTTCTCTTTCAACGGTTTCTTTTCTAATGGTTTCGCTGGTTTGTCGGTTTTGGGTTTTTCTACTGGTTTCTCTGGTTTTGGTTTCTCGGTTTCGGGTTTTTTGGGTTTGTTTGCTTTCGCCGCTGCGGCGTAGTTGATTGGTTTGAATTCGGTTTCTTCTGTCGTTGGCTGAAATTATTTATTCTATTTAATACATATATACATATATATATATATATATATATATATATATATATATATATATATATATATATATATACATACTAGGACGTGTTGTTTGTTAATATTATTAATAGATAATTTTTTTTTATGAGTATAAAATATAACAATAATTATTTTTTTAATTGTCTTTGTGAAACATTACAAAGTAAAATTTAATTAAATGAAACTGCTAACAATATTATAATCTGTGTCAACGGACAGACAGGACAAACCATTATACAATTATGTATATATATAAATATAAAAAGTACCTTAACATCGAGTATCTTCTCCTCGACACTCTCACTCTTTACAACCTTTTTAACAACTTTTGTGTCTGATTTTATATTCTGTTTCGTTTTCGCCTTTACTTCAGGTTTTGTTTTTTTTGCTTCCGTTTTCTTTTCCTTGTCCATTTCCGTTATATCCGGTTGGCTTTGGTCTTGTGGGATTGGGGGTGGTGGTTCTGGGGATGAAGATAATTAAATTTTATACTTTATTTAGATCCGTTAATATCTATATAGAATGATTGTCTGGTTGGTACAATCTTTGAGACGGATGCTGACATGACCAGAGAGAATGTCGAAAGTTTGTTTAGTCTATGTCAATTTTTTTTAATTGGACACCCTGTTGGCGTACTGGATAGTAACACTGACTGCCGAGTCAAAGGACGTGAGTTCGATCGAAACGTTTTTTTGTGTGAACAGATTGTTACTCTAAGTTTGGGTACACTTGTAACATTCACCCACACGCCCACGCACACACACACTCACACACACACACTCGCACACACACACACGCACACCTACACACACGCACACCTACACACACACACACACCCACACTCACACGCGTGCGAACATTCCTTTGTTTTAAAATATACATAATAGTCGCTCACCCTCTGTACTGTTGGGCGCGCTGTCTGTGACGTCATCACTTTCTTTACCGCTCTCGACTTCCGCTTTTATATCCGTCCTCACTTCCGGCGGTGATTCTTGTTTCTCCTCTGAAATATATTATTACATTCTTATAAAATTTCTATGTATATAAATGTTAAACAATTAATCTATCTTGAATAAGCCATGTCATAAATATATATATATTTATGACAATAATTTTATTAATTTTAACGTACTTAATCTCTTGAACTACCAGTAAATATGCATTTATTCTTACAAAATAAATTTTAATTCGTTAAATATTTTTAATAAAAAAAAAAGTATCTTAGAGGAATATTTTAAAAGTTTTTTCATATACCAGTTTACGTTTTAACTAAAAAAAACTTTTAATAAATTAATATTTACATATTCAGAGGTCAACGTACCCGGTGGTTGGATAACTCTACTGGGAACAAACTCGGCGGCCAGCGGGTTTAGAGTTGATCTGGACACAGTCTCCTCCAGTGACAGGTTGCTGGAGCCCGTACTCGTACTGAAATATTAATATATCTATGTTACTTGTGACATACATATAATAAAATGACAGGGCTGTCTGTACGTAGAGTATGCTAATTATGATTATTAATTAATTAATTATTTATTTTAACAAAAAGGTAAAAATCACATCTGATAACGATCATATTTTATGAGAAATAATCATAGTGATCATAGTGATGTACATAAGGTGCATAAGTTATAGGTACACACACACAAAAAAGCCAACAAGGATCTACTATATTTCTACATTAATAATAATAGTTAGTTTGGAAATTGGATACCAAAAAAAATCAGGAGGAGGGGCTCCTATAGAGTTGCTGATAATAGATATTGAGAGAAAAAAGACAAATTCATTTTCAAGGGCGGGACCAAATAGGCGATATATAAGAATCCATTCCCGTCCCTCTGACAACTGAGCTACTATATCTTATCTTAATAAATTTACAAATATATATATATATTTATATATATATATATATATATATATATATATACTTACGTCGCGCAGTGTCCATTAGAGACAGTCCTATGTCGTTCTCTCTGTTCATCTTCGAGCATCGCTTCTATGCACTGTTCCATTAGCGCCTCCTCTTCCAACTGCTGCATCACCTGGAAATATTAAATTACGATTAAATATATTTTTAATTAATTTAAACCTACAATTTCAAAGTTTCTAGATTACATACAAAAATTAATATATATATATATATATATATATATATATATATTTAAATTAGTAAATATGTTTTGAATGATCTGGTTGCACGATAACTTCTTCTTGATAATTATACATCCTGTAGCTTAACTATTTTTATTTAATGTAGGTAAAGAGCGATTCTTTTTAACAATAGCAATTAAAACTATCAATGCAATACCGCAGAGAAAGTAAAAGTTAACCCTTCGAGTTGTTTTGTAACAAAAGGATAATAATATAAATGAGAATACCTGTTTGTCAAACTCCTCTTCGTTCTCCATCCACATGTAGTCCTCGAAGTCATCCGGCACCGGGGCCGGAGTGGCGTACTGAGGGTAGTATGGACCCATCACATAGCCGGCTGTAACATAATAACAAAATTAAATTTTAATTATTACTACTTACTTTTCAGATTCTATATATTATTATTGTTTTTGTATTAATTAAATTGTAATTTCTGTTACTCCTTATAACATGAGACATCCACTGGATATGGTACTTATAAAATCGCTCCAACAGTTTCATAGCTTAGCTTGTACAGACAAACAGATGGAGAACTTTTTTTAAAATATTTTTTTCATTAAGTACCATATGTACACTTTAATATTTATGTTTATTGATTGCAAGATTTTTGTTATCTAATTCCAATCATAATAATCATAGAATATATATTTTTCAAGAAACTATTTGATGATTTAGAAGGTTGTATCAAAAAAATTATACAATAATTCAAGAATACAATTAAATATTATAAAGTAATAAGAATTTTATTTTGGTATTTAAATCTTAAATTAAACATAAAACAAGAAAAAGAAATGCATTAATAGTGTTCTAAACATCTAGTCAAATATTTTTAATATTATGTGTACCTATATACAGTTTAATATTGGACAAATGGATAACCAATTTTGTTTTAAATGAATGAATGAATAAATGTACAATGAATGGAAATACTTTAATAAAGAATGGGGAAAAAAGAATGAACAGATCCAACTAACCAGGTATGTGTCTTGGTATGTGGTGCACAGGGTACACGGGCCGCGCCCCCGCGTCCCCGCTCCCCACTACGCCGCCTCCCACCCCGCTGTCGATTATCACTCCGTTTGGCTGTCAGTTAGAAAATTATACATATATATATAATTATATCACATAAAAACTACTCACTCACACACAACATTCTCTATGACTTATAAAAACGAATTGAACATGATATCAATAATTTGATTTACTTAAAGTTAATTAGTGGAATGGCCGGCTATTAACTCTATAGTCTGCAATTTTATGAATTAAATAAATGTCAACAATCTATTCACAACATTGTATAGATTAACTAACTATTATTTTTATAACACACTGAGGAAATATAAATTGGAATGGGTATTACCAAATTACCGCTTGCTGGATTTTTCCAAATAACAAATTATATTTGGTATAGGATTATTGATAATTATCATTATTTGGAGCATATTTACATTTAGATAACAATTGTTAAATTTTATTAAAAATCTTCCACTAATATAGCTAAAATATATCCGCTCACAATCTAGTCATCTAGTAACGTCTTGTGTAACAACGGCAATCATTATATAACTTATCGAATCCAATCTAAACCGAGGCAGCTAATTCAGTATTCTACGAGAGCAGCTATCCAACTACTTTGTCATAATTGATACCTTATTTACTAACAATATTATATTATAACTATATCAATATTAACTTATTTAACAAATAAAACTTTAATCCAGATTCAAGAGAGTTGTATTAATTAAAAATGTTAACACTTTGGTGACCAGCAATTTTACACAGAAACTACATCATGTCACCACCCTTGGTGCTATAAATTGAAACAGATAATGCAAGTGCAATGACGAGTTAACTCGTCACCGGTCAACAACATTTGGACATGAAAAGACGAGTTAACTTGTCACCGGTCAGCAAAGTGTTAATTAATAATGTTAAGACAGTGTTTGAAACGGCATCATAAAACTGAACATATTATAAAGATTTTTTTTTAAGTCTAATTCTATAAAATAATGAATGTTAAGTTTATGGCCAACTTATTTTTGTTCTGTTAATTTCTTTATCACACTACACAGTGTAATGATACTGGAAAATAATAGAAAATAATTGTTACATCAAATAATTAATAACAATGAGATTCAATATGGTTGGTTTTGTATGTACTAGGTTAAGTTGGTTGACAATTTGTTTTAACACGGTAAAAAACAATTTTTACCAATAACATTAATTTTAACTTGACATAGACTGCTTATTCTGTGATAGTGAATGATTTTCAATAATAATAAATTAAAAAAATAATAATAAAAACGTTATTTGTATTAAAAAATAGTTAATACTGTTGTCTGTATCTAAATAGGTCTATTGTAAATTATTTGAAAAAATGTTTTATGTAAATTAACATTAATTGAAGATAAATAATACTTTCTATTAATATTTTAACAAATGTATTTTAAAGGTTTATTTTGTATTGATTAACTCTAGTGGGCAGTTATTGGAATTATATCAAATTCTTTAAATCTATAACTCAATATGTTAAGATTACACTGTATATAGAATTAGTATTAATTCTTTTAATATTTTCTGACAAAAATACAAATGAATTAAAAAAAAATGTATTCTAAGAATTAATTTGAGCAAAAAGTTTAAACCCCAAAATTTCAATGATCGATTCAGTTATTTTCAACACTAAACCTACCGACAATTCTTGCATACCTGTTCCTACCGCACGCCGTCAAATTTACCGGTAATTAAAAGTTATTTATTATACAATGCAGGTAATAATGGAAATAACTAAAAGTAAAGAGTGTAGAAAATATTATATGCATATTCTAAGAATTGTCATGTAGTTTGATAACAATATTATAACGTTTAAAAATGTGTATGTTTTACAAAAGTTTAAGAACGGTCAATTTGACCGGTACTTGGTAGGTTTAGTGTTAAATATCTCTCGCTATGTTATGTACCTAACAGCAATTTCTAATTATTCAATGTGCAAATTAAACTGTATTGCTATTTTACTGTATTTAGTCGGCATATAAATTATTTGTCAAAGTAGAGAAAATATAATATTAACAGTGCATATCATAATTCAGCAAGTTTTCACTTTCAAACTTTCTTATACTGTGATATTGATAAATGTTAGAATTATTTCCTAGTAATTGTTAATCAATTATTAACTTAACAATTTTGATAACAGACTATTTGTATAAGAATGATTAAATTAATATTTCTATGGTACTGTCAAGAGTTGTCATTGTCTGTTATTACAACGACCAATCATAAACATCAACTCTCTAACATCTAGTAATGACTATTATTTTAATCAGTCAGTCAGATTTTATTATATTTAGACACATAAAAAACACATACCTGCCATTGAGGGTTGTCTTCGCTTCCATAGTAAGGATTTTCAGGAATTTTCATATTTGCACTTAATTTAACTCTAATACAACATTAACTAAAAAACACCTAAACAAATTATGTATTTTATCAAAATAAATTATATAGTGTATAACTTATTAAGTCTAATTTATTATTTGAGGCACTATTTTCATAAGGTTTTCAAATTGAGGTCCGTTTTTAAGCATTTCGGGATGAATTTCCTGAAAAAAATAACGTATTATTTTTTACAGTGACACTATTCGATATATTTGTATGTATAGAGATATGTAGAGCTAATGAAGAACATTGAAAATAATGTGAAACTTTATCTCTTACCAACTTCATTGTTATTGTAAAATGAATCGCACAATATATAAACTTTAAAAACTTTATTCTTTGACAGTAAAGCTCTGGCTATAGCTTAAAATAGAAACCCAAAAATATATTGACCGAGATATGAATAGACTAGATTTACGTGTCAGTTTGGTTATAAATGAATTTATAGTCGACGTAGCAACTACGCAAGCAAAATATATGTACAAGACCACTCAGCACGTGTTTAGCGTTAAACAATAATTATCACACTTACTCATATTATGCACTTCTCATGCGTTAATAACAACTAAGTCTTCTTGTCGTTTTATTATTGTTTTGATTTCGTTGCACTGGTTTTCTATTTACCACTATAACCTATTAAAACACTTTCACACAAAATTATTCGCGACTTACTCCGCAGTCCGTGCCCCGTGGCATGCAATTGTAAATGGCGACTGTTGTGAAATTCGTGAGTATGCAAATCGACAATAAACCAACTTCGTGTCGTTAAATGCCGGTACCGTTTGTGTTTTTTGATCTTTAATCTATTTTATTTATATTGGATGAAAAAATATATTTTCTGAAAGAATCATACTCTTGTAAATTTAGATAAGCCGAAATTATGTCAAAATGACGGATTTGATTTTCTTAATTTAAAGTAAATACTTTTGTCCAGTTAGTATAACAACACTTTTTGTCACTATTTGTGAATCATACTATTTATTTTTTGTATAAATAGTATGATTATAATCATACTAATCATACAATATGCGATAAATAAGTAGGCCATTTTAATTATGAGAAGCATTAACAAACAAATTAAATATTTTAATTAATTATTATATATATATAATCTTTACTGAAAAGATTTGTGCCTATCATACTTATAAAATTTTGACTTAAAATTCTCATTACATTGCTCAGACTTGGGATAATTTTAAACTTATAACAGAAAAAGGTTCGACTTGCCATAATAATGACCTTCCCCGCCCTCTCCTTACAATTTATATACTTATTTTCTTAGTTGTCTATGGTCAAACATATCAATTTAATAAAAACATTACAATAAAATATTAATTGTCTAGTTGAGATAGACTATGGTACGATACACATTATTTGGAATCAGTAAAGTATCTATCTTCCATATCTTTCGTATGGAAGGAAAGAAATATATATGAAAGTTTTGTAATTTGTAATTACATATCCCTTTATTTACTACTATTTACTATTAGATTCTATTGTAGTCAGAGAATAATTGTAAAATAAAAAATATTGTTTCAGAATTGAAAATCTCGGCTGATGTTGACTTAAATATGAAAATCATCCCAAATTTTATCAACAACCATGGTTTATCCATGCCTAGGAAACAATAAAAGAGAGAGAGAGAGAGAGAAAGAAATATCCTACATACACATAATAGACAAGCATTTTATTTTGTTACCAATTTCTTTATTTTATTTATTTATTTACAGATGAATGTATTTTTTTTTCAAAATAATTGTTTTAAATCTTATTTGACATGGGTATCTGGCATTACATTAATGACGTTTGACCATTGATTGTGTTTTTTTCTAGTTTCTCTGTAATCATCACAGAGTACCATAAAGTATCATTGTGGTCATATTCATTGAAGAAATTTTATCAAGTTATAAACAAATAAACTTCAACATAATAATAATTATACTAAATTGTTCAATATAATTTAGATAAGAACACATTAACAAAATAAGATTCATGCTATCGTTCGTTCTAAATTTGGCTGGCATTCCGATGGACTTGAATCGAAGGAAGTAAGTTATCGGTATTGCATCGTTTTGTAAATCTAACTTTTAAAATTCATACAAATCTATTTTATTGAAAAGCGTTTGTGGAATAGTACGGGGGTTTAAGAACGAGATCTTCGTCTCGAAAAAAAAAAGCAATTCCTTGAAATGCGGCTTTCCTGAAAATGGCTTTTTTCATGTTTATTTTAATATTTGTTCCGTAATGTGATTGTGATGAAATTTAATTAAAATTTTTATATTTATACTTTTGTCATCTGATTATTACTATGTATATATTTAACTGTCTCCATATTAATTGAGTAGAAATTTATTTAAATTATTTACATCATAACAGTGTATGCTTGCTTTTTAATTGTTGGATTATTGATGACTGCAACAACATCCCAAAACACCAGAAGCAACAAAGACAAATTTGAAATCTACTCTGTTTTTATTAATCTATAGTTATAAAGAAAAATTGTTTTATTTGATATACTCTGAAACTACGATACTGATTTTAATAATTCCTTCACATTTATTAGTATGAACTATTTTAAATTCTTAGAAAAGTTTTGAATGTACATACATTAATTTGTGAATCATATTAAAAGTAATAGCACTGCACACAAATCTGGACCCCAATCATCTGGTTTAAATATAAAAATTAATTCACTTTGTGAAGTTACTCAAATGCTACCAAAACCGCAAATATAAAGTAATTTACTATATTATAATGTTCTAAATCATAACAACACTATAAAATTTTCAGGTAAAATGAATAAGAAGAGAAATTATGTATGCAATTACTGCAACCACTCATTTACAAGAAAGAGTAATTTAAAGATTCATATCGAAAATGGAAGCTGCCAAATCAACTCCTGTTATATCTGCAACCGGACATTTGGAAACTCGGCATCATTACAAGTACATCTTTCGAAAGGTCACAATAATCTGGGCACAGCTCTTCCGGAATGCGACATTTGTGGACGAACTTTCACAAGGAAACACAATCTTGTATCACACATGATTGTTGTACATTTACAAGCTGGCAAGCAAGATATTACTTGTGATCTGTGTCACCGGAAATTCAATACTGAAAGGAATTTGAAGAGACATATCAAACACACACATAAGCCAACCGTTGAATATCCAACGTGCGACATGTGTAATAAAGTTTTTAAAAGAAAGCTGGCCCTCATTGAACACATACAGACTGCTCACGAGCAAAATGTGGGGGGACTCCTTAAATGTGAAAACTGTGATAAAGTCTACACAAATCAGAGGCTTTTGACGCAGCATTTTATTATGCATCACAAAGATAAGGGTGTCCACAAATGTAATGTTTGCTCCAAAATCTATTTATCCAGTCAAAGTTTGAAGCGCCATGCGAGAAACTTGCACGGTGTGAAACCGTACAGCTGTGAATTTTGTTCTAGAACTATTGTGGGTCATGAAAATCTCCAAAGCCATATAAATGATTATCATAAAAAAAGTGATGAAAATAAATATATATTTAAATGTGAGGTGTGCAATGCCGTCTTTGAACACGAGCACACCCTTCGCAGTCATATAAAAACGGAACACAGTTTCCAACATTTCTACGATCACTGCAAAAAATCCCTCCTCAATATGAGATCTTGGAAGTTGCCTAGAATGAAGAGTAAGAAGATGTCTTGCTTTAATTGCGAATTTTGCAACAATTCCTTCGCTTCGGTATACGATTTGAAGAATCATATGAAGTTTCAGCACGACAAGGAGTACAGTCTCTCCACTTGCAACGTATGCTTCAACAAATTCTTTAGTAAGGAAGCCATCCACGGACATAAAAAAATATGTATTCCACCAAAAAACGCGAACTGCTGTGGACACTGTGACAAACTATTCACTGACGTCTCGAGTCTAAACTTTCATATCAGAATTTTTCATCCTCAAGCTCAAATAGCGGACTCCAACGTGTCCTCGACTAATACCGATTTAGACGGTTCATACAAATGCGTGCAATGCGACAGGATATACTACAGCGACAGATCTTTAAAACATCACATGAAACTAAAACACAGTACTGACGAGGCCGTAGAGTGCCCATACTGTGGTAAGATGTGCAATAACAAATACTATTTGGCGTCCCATATCAAAATAGTTCACAACAACGACTATTGGGCCAAGTGTGACTTTTGTGATAAACAATTTAAATCCAAGAGAAACATCCGCCGGCACATTGAGTACACGCATTTAGGCATGCAGAGATATAAATGCATAGAATGCGAAACGTTATTTAAAGAAAAGAGAAGTTTACGTAAACATGTAAGAATTAAGCATCCCGATTCAACATCTTTCCCCCAATGCCACATATGCAAGAAACGATTCGAATCCGCCAAGTCGTGTAAGATTCATCTTAAACTATTGCACTCCTTCAACATGAACACCCATCCTTGCGACTTGTGCTCCGTATCGTTTAATTCCCTCGAGGCGCTCAACATCCATCTGTCCACCAAACATCAAGCGAAAGACGAGATATATAAATGCGAGGAATGCAATTTAGTTTTCAAGGGACAGGACAGTTTTGATCTACACAATGACAATTATCACGCGAGCGAATGGAAAGACAAGAACTTTCCACGCTGCATCATATGCGCGAAGGACTTCAGGACTCGCAAAACTTTGAAACGTCACATAAAGAGATTCCACGAAGACTTCAACGTCGAGGAACTGGCCACGTACGGGACAATAAAACGAGTGTTCAACGTCGACTGCACGGAGTGTATCAGGAATTTTAATGACAATTTTTATTTCATGGTCTATTCAAAACTGAAACATTTGAGCGATTCCTTTATATTCAAGTGCGAGTCGTGTTCATATTCGTATAACTGCTTGGAGTACGGCATACAGAGGTATAAACAGAGTTACGACGCGTCCCAGGGTAAGTTGTATTTGAGTGAGCTATGCACCACTGAAATGATTGAAAATGATTCTGAAAATGAAATAAGGGAGCCGGAGAGCACGACTGTTGATATCAAATTGGAACCTCGGGACGATTATGACGAGTGTACTCAAGTAACAGAGCCTTTGTCTCTATAAATTTCACTATTATAACACCCGGTAACGGAGTAAAATAAAAAATAACTTAAAGAAACATTTGTTAATAATTATGACTTATGGTATTAAGCAATTTAAATGGTGCATTGAATTTATTCTCTGGCCTTATATAAGCAGCTTCCGATATAATTATTTTGGTATATCTGTGTTAGTTTTTAAAAATAATATAATTAAGACTGATATCAATAAACATTTTATAATATTGTCTTGTATTAATTCTGTTGATAATTGTATATTTGTTTATTTGAAGCAGATAATTAATAATTTTAAGTCTCAAATATAAGATATAGTTACAATAATATACTTTTCAATACATAGGTTTAATAAAAAAAAACAGTACATATATTAGGTACATTTTATAGAAAAAATAAATTGTATTTGGTAAATTAATTTAAAACTTTGCACTTTTCCTCCTAAAACTAGATTTGTTGTTTAATGGAAGCTTCAATTGTACTACCTTTTTGCTTCCAGATGTTGTTACGGACGCACCAGTGACTCTAACTTTTAATGATGCCGTGTTTGGTGTTATCTTGACAGACTCGCACAGACCATCTAGCTCAAATCTTAGATTATTAATTAGTAATAAAAATACAATTGCATAACATAACGACTTATCCTTATATGGAGCTGGTCTTGTACGTTTTCCATTTGATGTTGGACAGAAATTCTCAAGTATGTAGTTATTAAGAGTAACAGAATGAGGGCAGATCGTAAAACTTTTTTTTGTTATTTCCCGAACCATTGTACTGTGGAGGTGGAGTAATGAATTGGCATACACTGCCAGCACTGTTAACTTTGGAGATGTTTTCTTTATTACATTTTTGATTACAGGTATCATTTCTGACTCATAATCTTTACCTTCTAATTCTGAATATATTTTGTCGTACTGTTCTTCAGTAAGAATGCTATCAATATCATATACATCGTCTGGCCGGTCGGCAAGTCTATTAATAGGAGGAATGTAGAAATCGTCGGAGTTGTTCTTATTGTATGACGACAAATCAACTTTATCTTCAGTTATTTCTTGTGTTACGTTTTGCATCTGTTCAGTAACAGTCTCCACATTGACTTTTAGTTTTTCCCTTTGTTCCATTTGCTGTTTCTGCTTCTTAGATCCAAACTTCCTGCTGAGCTCTAAGCTGCTGGTTTCCAGAAGTTTAGATGTATCCACATCTATTTTTAATACTGGCTTGAGTTCCACTACACTTGACTCGATCAAACGCACCTTCCCGGTCGATTTATTTCGGGCTAATATCAACGTCTTACCGAGATCCTCTTTTTCTTCGTCACCAGCATACACAAGTCCGTCGAGCTCCGTTGCCAGAGTCTTAGTATCATTTTCGGAGTTGTCGAGAAGTAGACAATTTTGAGAAGTGAAATCATTCGTTGTGTAGCCATTTTGAAAATTTACAACCATTGGATATGTAGTGCTTTTTAAGTAAACTTCGTCAATGTGCATTTCCGTCATTGCTTATGTATATAATCTGCACGTGCATTAATTATTAAGGTTATGAAAATATAAACATTGAAAATTAAAACAATTAACACTCAATGTGACAGATGTCGTGAATAATGTCAAATGCGTCTTTTTTTTATGGGGCTCCATAGTTCAAAGCTATACAGCCTTAATATATTTTAAAATAACACGCTTAAGAAGTCTATGCCCTTTCTAAGTTCGAACTCCGGTAATAAAAGGCAGAAGGAGAAGAAGGCTTAAAATCAAATACATCTTTGCAATATAACAAAACGAAAACAATCAATTTAATTTAAAATTTTTCCTACTCTGTTTCCTACTTAATATTTGACTACATTCTTTGTTGAAATAATTTTATTTGTTGACATATATATTTTTTTAATGACTAAGGTTTAAGTAATACTTTTATTTGGAAAATAGTTATTAATTAGGTGCTTCCCCTCCACCATTTTATTGCCCCAGGGTCTCCAGGCTTCAGAGTTCAGACAAATGCGGCCCAAGTGGAAGGTGCTGTAGTGTAAAAATGCACTGGGTAGTGAGGGCTGCGTGGGATAAGCGGAAGGGATATTTACAATGAAGAGCATTGCTATTGTTTTAGCTATATAAAAAATATTTTTGTTGGCTTATACATCGGAGAAAGGCATCATATATGTATAATACACAATAAATCCACTCTCAATAAACCATATTATATAATATTTCTAGATTATGACTGTGTCCATATTCACTTACATATGTAGTTTTCATCCATTTCTAATAATTAAAATGTAAATTGTAAAACAGCGCCGTGAAACTTCAAGTTCGCGCCATTTCAAGTTTTTTATGCAGTTTTTAACGCAAAGATATTTTTGGTTTTAAATATCTATATTTTTTGTAGATGGCTACAACTACTTATGTACCCATTATTATCTAAATATAAGGTTTACGGTTTAAAAGTATTCAAATCAAATTTACAAAATAATTTAGTTACTAAATATTATTTTCTAATACAAATCAAAGACATGGAGTAGCGCAATGAACATTTACTAGTAGCAGTATAACTCTTCAATAACTTTACTTTGCTAGTGGGCCTACTTCATTATCCAATAATCAGCGCACTACTCGGCCCCAATAGTGAATGTAAAAAAACTACCTATCTCAATGTCAGTTTTTCACAATTCGATTCTCGGTAAATAGAATATTTTGTAATGGATTCTAAAGAAGACGAATTATTTTGATTATTATCTAAATTGTTAAAAATCTGCGTTTTTTGTTTGTGTTAGGATTTATTTGAAAAGGCATATACTGCTTTGAAATTTGTATTTTTTTTTGACGAAATAAAACTCCTTGTTACTGTTTTAATAGTTTATAGAAAAATATTAAATTAAGAAAAATTAAAGAAAGAGTATCAAAAAAAATAAATAAATAATTGCATAGACTTCTTGCAACAAAAAAAATGTAAAACAAATCATAAAATCTGTAACTTATAAAGAATAACAACATAACTTATGAAATATATTTTTTAAATAAGACTTATTTATTTTATTTGAAGTTTTTAATCCTTCGGTCAACTCAAGTGAATGAGTGTATTTTGTTTTTTTTTAATTGATTATTTGACCTGATTTTGATTTTTTTTATTACCAGAATTTAGTTTCTCTCTAGTATGAGTTCTTATATGAATATTTAAATATTTTTTTTGATTGAATTTTTTGTCGCAAAAATTACAACTATATGGGTTTTCTGCAGTATGAGTTCTTAAATGAATATTTAGAGAAATTTTTTGATTGAATTTTTTGTTGCAAACATTACAATCATATGGTTTCTCTCCAGTATGAGTTCTTATATGAATATTTAAATTATTTTTTTTAGTGAATTTTTTGTCGCACACATTACAACCATATGGTTTCTCTCCAGTATGAGTTCTTATATGATAATCTAAATGGGGTTTCTGATAAAATTTTTGGTCGCAAAAATTACAACCATATGGTTTCTCACCAGTATGAGTTCTTATATGAACATTTAAATCATTTTTTCGAAAGAATTTTTTGTCGCAAAAATTACAACTATATGGTTTCTCTCCAGTATGAGTTCTTATATGATTATTTAAATATTTTTTTAGAGTGAATTTTTTGTCGCAAAAATTACAACTATATGTTTTCTCTCCAGTATGAATTCTTTTATGATCATTTAAATATTTTTTTGTAGTGAATTTCTTGTCGCAAACATTACAAATATATGGTTTCTCTACAGTATGAGTTCTTATATGATCATTTAAATGATTTTTTTGAATAAATTTTTTGTCGCAAACATTACAACTATATGGTTTCTCTCCAGTATGAGTTCTTATATGACGATTTAAACTGGCTTTATACATAGTGATATAATCACAATAGCTACAAGTATACTTAGTTTCTGCACCATGTGCAAGTAAATGAGTTGCTAAAGACTTTTCATATGTTGTTTTGAAATTGCAAATATCACAGGTAAAATTATTTTCAACGTAACTTTTAGGTTGAAAAGAATCATTCTTATGTTCTGGTGATTTCTTAATGTCCTTATTTTTTTCTAAATGACTTTCGATTATAGCTTTATTTTCTTTAGTAGCTGAAGTTTTAAATTTTTTATTGGATTTTTTTGAAATTTGTTGGAAACATTCAGTTTTTACGTTTTCATTGTCATTAAATTTAATACAAATATTTTTTCTTCAGA
This sequence comes from Melinaea marsaeus rileyi, assembly GCA_918358865.1. NCBI lineage: Eukaryota > Metazoa > Arthropoda > Insecta > Lepidoptera > Nymphalidae > Melinaea > Melinaea marsaeus. The sequence continues at coordinate 4,371,909 of OU911091.1, read as the reverse complement.
CTGCAAATTCTTCTCAGTAGTTTCATTATTTTCTATTGACCTAATATTTTTTGAATTAAATGTTTTGTTCTTTCTTTTTTTTGACCTCTCATTAATTGATTTTTTTTTATCCGTTTGTGTTTTCTTTGGTGCGTTAAATTTAACTTTTTTATTAGTTGGTTGCAGACTTTCCTTTAAATGTATTTCAGATACATCGTTTTCTTTGTTTTCCTGTATATTTGCTAGCTTTGAGTTATTATCAGCATCTAGTGATAACTCTGTAGATTTTTCTTTCACACACTCCGTTTTTAAAGGAATCTCTTTATGTTTTCGTTGTAATGATAAAAAGTTAGGACCTCCTATAATGTTCGTTCAATATTAATAGAGTTATTGTTAATATTTACTATAATTTAAATATTTATTTTCGATTCTAACAATTATCATTTATACACACTTACCATACTTTTGAGCGTAGCCAGTAGGAGCGTTATAGGTCTTTAAATTAATATGGAACATGTGCGCGAATTCACTGCCATAGAACACCATCAGCTCCGTGTATCGCGGAATAATTTTATTAGTCCTAAAAAATATTTGTCGTCTAAAAACTGAAATCTATCATTATTTATGAACAATTAACAAAATATAGTTAACAGAACCTATAGTAGAGTCGTCCTCTATACTGATAGGCGATCAGGTTCTGTTCGCACCAGTGACGAGAACAGTTGACATACCGCATCCAGTTTGATTTATTAGGATCCTCCGCGTCTATTACGTACGACCGTTTATTATTATAATCGTGTATCTAAAATTAATAACATTTTTAAATTTAACTATTGTATCATTACCGACATTTTGACCTAAAGTTGAAATGCCTATATGAAAATATGGCCTCTGCACTTACTGATAGTATAACTATATACCTAAAGTGTGCCTAGTACGAGTATTTTTAACAACTCGATAGCGTTAAGGTAAGGTAAACTTCGATTTGTATGGAAAAATATTGTTACATTAGTGACGCTAGATGGCGTTGTTCTTATTCGGCACTCAGAGCGTCCCGGAAAGAAAAGATTTTATCTATGTTTTTGAGATAATTGGGTAGTTTTTTTTGTTGAACACCTGATAGCTGTACTATTAGGCGTTCCATGTTTAACCATTCTTTCTAGGACACCCTGTATAAGTGATAAAAAAACAATTTTCCCAATAATTTCACTCAGTAAACTGTAAAGAGTTTACTGAGTGATATAAGTTTTAATGAATTCTTATGTCTTACCTGCCAGCAATACATAGAAGTTATTTGTTCAGTCTTCTTGCCCACATATGGTCCAAACCGAACCCCACTAGGCAGTGCTAATGTGGTAAACACACCCAAGCCGGCTCCTATGTTTATATTATTATATCTAATAATTAACTTGAAAATAACAACTATATAGAAAGAAAACTATTTTTTATATTGAGGGATTATGAGGATTATGCAGAATATTCACAATATTCACAAGTCTTTAGTGTATAAGAATAACATCACAAATATGAATAATTAGTTATATATTTAAAATTATAATTAGCCATTTTGAAAATTTACAACCATTGGATATGTAGTGCTTTTTAAGTAAACTTCGTCAATGTGCATTTCCGTCGTTGCTTATGTATATAATCTGCACGTGCATTAATTATTAAGGTTATGAAAATATAAACATTGAAAATTAAAACAATTAACACTCACTGTGACAGATGTCGTGAATAATGTCAAATGCGTCTTTTTTTATGGGGCTCCATAGTTCAAAGCTATACAGCCTTAATATATTTTAAAATAACACGCTTAAGCAGTCTATGCCCTTTCTCAGTTCGAACTCCGGTAATAAAAGGCAGAAGGAGAAGAAGGCTTAAAATCAAATACATCTTTGCAATATAATATTATTATTTGTTGATATATATTTTTTAAAAATGACTAAGGATTAAGTAATACTTTTATTTGGAAAATAGTTATTAATTAGATGCTTCCCCTCCACCATTTTATTGCCCCAGGGTCTCCAGGCTTCAGAGTTCAGACAAATGCGGCCCAATTGGAAGGTGCTGTAGTGTAAAAACGCACTGGGTAGTGAGGGCTGCGAGGGATAAGCGGAAGGGATATTTACAATATCCCTTCCGCTTATCATTGCTATTGTTTTAGTTATATAAAAAATATTTTTGTTGGCTTATACATCAGAGAAAGGAGTCATATATGTATAATACACAATAAATCCACTCTCAATAAGCAATCCTTACTATATAATAATGAGCTAATTGACTCTGTATGCACGCGCATCACTTATCACCCACAAATCACACAATAATGTGTAATACATCAAAAAAAAGCTATTGATTCAGGCTACAAAATAGGGTAGGTGCCAACCACATACGTGACCTTTGACCCTTCCTGGCCCGAAGGGCCGGGAAGTTCCCTTGTATTATGTAATATTTCTAGACTATGACTGTGTTCATATTCACTTACATATGTAGTTTTCATCCATTTCTAATAATTAAAATGTAAATTGTAAAACAGCGCCGTGAAACTTCAAGTTCGCGCCATTTCAAGTTTTTTATGCAGTTTTTAACGCAAAGATATTTTTGGTTTTAAATATCTATATTTTTTGTAGATGGCTACAACTACTTATGTACCCATTATTATCTAAATATAAGGTTTACTGTTTAAAAGTATTCAAATCAAATTTACAAAATAATTTAGTTACTAAATATTATTTTCTAATACAAATCAAAGACATGGAGTAGCGCAATGAACATTTACTAGTAGCAGTATAACTCTTCAATAACTTTACTTTGCTAGTGGGCCTACTTCATTATCCAATAATCAGCGCACTACTCGGCCCCAATAGTGAATGTAAAAAAACTACCTATCTAAATGTCAGTTTTTCACAATTCGATTCTCGGTAAATAGAATATTTTGTAATGGATTCTAAAGAAGACGAATTATTTTGATTATTATCTAAATTGTTAAAAATCTGCGTTTTTTGTTTGTGTTAGGATTTATTTGAAAAGGCATATACTGCTTTGAAATTTGTATTTTTTTTTGACGAAATAAAACTCCTTGTTACTGTTTTAATAGTTTATAGAAAAATATTAAATTAAGAAAAATTAAAGAAAGAGTATCAAAAAAAAAAAATAAATAATTGCATAGACTTCTTGCAACAAAAAAAATGTAAAACAAATCATAAAATCTGTAACTTATAAAGAATAACAACATAACTTATGAAATATATTTTTTAAATAAGACTTATTTATTTTATTTGAAGTTTTTAATCCTTCGGTCAACTCAAGTGAATGAGTGCATTTTGTTTTTTTTAAATGATTATTTGACCTGATTTTGATTTTTTTTATTACCAGAATTTGGTTTTTCTCTAGTATGAGTTCTTATATGAATATTTAAATTATTTTTTTCATTGAATTTTTTGTCGCAAAAATTACAACTATATGGGTTTTCTGCAGTATGAGTTCTTAAATGAATATTTAGAGAAATTTTTTGATTGAATTTTTTGTTGCAAACATTACAACCATATGGTTTCTCTCCAGTATGAGTTCTTATATGCAAATTTAAACTGATTCGTTGATTGAATTTTTTGCCGCATACATTACAACTATATGGTTTCTCTCCAGTATGAGTTCTTATATGAACATTTAAACCATTTTTTTGAATGAATTTTTTGTCGCAAAAATTACAACTATATGGTTTCTCTCCAGTATGAGTTCTTATATGATAATCTAAATGGGGTTTCTGATAAAATTTTTGGTCGCAAAAATTACAACCATATGGTTTCTCTTCAGTATGAGTTCTTATATGAATATTTAGAATATTTTTTTTATTGAATTTTTTGTCGCAAAAATTACAACAATATGGTTTCTCTCCAGTATGAGTTCTTATATGCAAATTTAAATTGCTTTGTCGATTGAATTTTTTGTCGCAAACATTACAACTATATGGTTTCTCTCCAGTATGAGTTCTTATATGAACATTTAAACCATTTTTTCGAATGAATTTTTTGTCGCAAACATTACAACTATATGGTTTCTCTCCAGTATGAGTTCTTATATGCAAATTTAAACTGGCTTTATACATAGTGATATAATCACAATAGCTACAAGTATACTTAGTTTCTGCACCGTGTGCAAGTAAATGAGTTGCTAAAGACTTTTCATGTGTTGTTTTGAAATTACAAATATCACAGGTAAAATTATTTTGAACGTAACTTTTAGGTTGAAAAGAATCATTCTTATGTTCTGGTGATTTCTTAATGTCCTTATTTCTTTCTAAATTACCTTCGTTTATAGCTTTATTTTCTTTAGTAGCTGAAGTTTTTAATTTTTTATTGGATTTTTTTGAAATTTGTTGGAAACATTCAGTTTTTACGTTTTCATTGTCATTAAATTTAATACAAATATTTTTTTCTTCAGACTGCAAATTCTTCTCAGTAGTTTCATTATTTTCTATTGACCTAATATTTTTTGAATTAAATGTTTTGTTCTTTCTTTTTTTTGACCTCTCATTAATTGATTTTTTTTTATCCGTTTGTGTTTTCTTTGGTGCGTTAAATTTAACTTTTTTATTAGTTGGTTGCAGACTTTCCTTTAAATGTATTTCAGATACATCGTTTTCTTTGTTTTCCTGTATATTTGCTAGCTTTGAGTTATTATCAGCATCTAGTGATAACTCTGTAGATTTTTCTTTCACACACTCCGTTTTTAAAGGAATCTCTTTATGTTTTCGTTGTAATGATAAAAAGTTAGGACCTCCTATAATGTTCGTTCAATATTAATAGAGTTATTGTTAATATTTACTATAATTTAAATATTTATTTTCGATTCTAACAATTATCATTTATACACACTTACCATACTTTTGAGCGTAGCCAGTAGGAGCGTTATAGGTCTTTAAATTAATATGGAGCATGTGTGCGAATTCACTGCCATAGAATACCATCAGCTCCGTGTATCGCGGAATAATTTTAATAGTCCTAAAAAATATTTGTCGTCCAAAAACTGAAATCTACCATTATTTATGAACAATTAACAAAATATAGTTAACAGAACCTATAGTAGAGTCGTCCTCTGTACTGATACGCGATCAGGTTCTGTTCGCACCAGTGACGAGAACAGTTGACATACCGCATCCAGTTGGATTTATTAGGATCCTCCGCGTCTATTACGTACGACCGTTTATTATTATAATCGTGTATCTAAAATTAATAACAATTTTAATTTAACTATTGTATCATTACCGACATTTTGACCTAAAGTAAACCTATATAAAAATATGGCCATATGGCCTGTGTGCCTACAGTGTGCTTAGTACGAGTATTTTTAACAACTCGATAGCGTTAAGGTAAGGTAAACTTCGATTTGTATGGAAAAATATTTTTACATTAGTTACACTAGATGGCGTTGTTCTTATTCAGTACTCAGAGCCTCCCGGAAAGAAAAGATTTTATCTATGTTTTTGAAAATGTTGGGTAGTTTTTTTTGTTGAACACCTGATTACTGTACTATAAGGCGTTCCATGTTTAACCATTCTTTCTAGGACACCCTGTATAAGTGATAAAAAAACAATTTTCCCAATAATTTCACTCAGTAAACTCTTTACAATATAAGTTTTAATGAATTCTTATGTACAATATACTTACCTGCCAGCAATACATAGAAGTTATTTGTTCAGTCTTCTTGCCCACATATGGTCCAAACCGAACCCCACTAGGCAGTGCTAGTGTGGTAAACACACCCAAGCCGGCTCCTATGTTTTTATTATTATATCTAATAATTAACTTGAAAATAACAACTATATAGAATGAAAACTATTTTTTATATTCAGGGAGTTTGCATAATATTCACAATATTACAATATTTACAAGTCTTTAGTGTATAAGAATAACATCACAAATATGAATAATTAGTTATATATTTAAAATTATAATTAATAAAAAAATTATTGCAAAACTACAATATTTATTTTACCTGGTATTTTAGAAGGTGCTATGTGTAAGAATACATGTGGTATGGTGAGAGCTGCTCGGGGGACACAGGGAGGGAAGGGGGATTTGGTAGGTGGCTTGAGTAATAAATATAATTATGTATCATTTTTATTGTAATATGTAAGTTTATTCATGTGATTTTATTTACCTTGTCATCCGGAACAACTAATAGTGGACCATGTATGGCACAAAACTCATAGACATAGTCCCCACAGTCGCTACAAACTAAGTTAAATATAATTTGATTTAAGTATATGAGAAAATGATATTAATCCTTTTATAGAATTTGATCAATGTAAATACAAAATATTGAAAGTACTCCAGTAATATTAATTAACAATTGTTAAGTAAAGTATTCCAATATTATAGAAAAATAGATTCAATTGAAAATATAATATGAAATATTATACTTACACACATATTCATCCAAATTTGGTTCATCTGGTTCATAGTAACTGATACGGGGTTTATTTCTTAAATTAAATCGACTCATTTCAAACTAGAATGGAATTAAATGTTGTAGTAATAATTTAAAATACCCATAATTGAATTACATATCTTATTTTTTAAACTCACTCAGTTATAACTAAATCACTAATAATCAATCACAAATATTAAATAATTATACTGAAGACCTTCATTAATTGTAGTATTTTCGAATAATCTCAACGTCGAAAATTCCTTTTCCCGCCAAAAGTATTTCGTAATGTTTTTTTTTTATTTAACACATTAATGCACTTTGACATCTTGCTTTTTAGCTTTGCTAAAGAGTTTTACGTTATGTTTTTAGTTAATTTTTAAAAACCAAACTATGTACATATTTATTTAGTAGTAGTTTAGTATTTGAGAAATTTTAACATTATTTTTATTGCTACTTTTTGACGCTCAATGAACTAAAGATAATCCATTGATAACTATTCTAATCCTTAAAGGTTTGTTTTTTTAAGAATAAAATATATTTTTAATTTCCATCGATAATTCATATATAATTATACATATAATTTTTAGTATACATTATTTGAATCTGTATCTATGTATTAATAGTATTTAAAATTGGACATTATTTGATTTCGTTAAAATGAAATTTCTCATCATCTATAGTTATCAAACAACTAGATATTTTGTATTTGTTTAAACTTTAACTAAAACAAAGTTAAAGTATTCATTGTAGTACATGACACATGACAATGACAGTAGACAGAATTTTTTAATATTTTCTTTCAAAATAAAGAAAATAATTAATTTATTACACTGTACTGTACATAGTAGAAATAACAAATATGGTAAAAGATTTTAAACGATGATAAATAACACGGTAATATAAGAATCTTAAATATGTACTTTTTATATTACCTTCTCGATTCCCATGTATTCAATACATGACAGGCTTCAAAACGGTCGTTTTGAAAATATTTATCTGTTTGTTCGTGCATAACAAATTGACTTATTATGTAAGTCGACATATAGGGCGATTTTATTTCGAAAAAAAGCAGACATGGGAAATGGGAAAACACACCAAAACGTTTGGATTCCAAACTTATTAAATGGAACAAAATACAAATCTTAGATGTCATCGACTTACCGACCGAAAAAATAGAAGTAATTTATTCTTTATTATACAGTAATCCCCCTATAACACGGTACTCTTATAACGCGATTTCGTCTCTCGTATTACACGTGTTTTCTCCCATTTACCGCGGGAATTACCCACGTTATATTTCTATACTATATTTATAATTATTTTTACAGTTCATAATTTCGCTTACCTTTGTACATTGTGTTATAAAATTAAATTATTTTTTTTATATTCCATTTAAATCGCCTTTAACGAGAAAAGTTAAACGTGAATAATTTGTACGGTCATATGAGCGCTTTCTGCAAGAATATTCCCACAACGCGTGTTCCTATAACTGGGAACGAATGTACCGTGTTATAGGGGGATTAAATAAAACAAAGATAATATGAATTATTGTATATTTAAAATAATGTTTTTCAAATAAATAAAAAATACACACACTAACATCTATCACGATAAATGTATATACGAGAGCATTTATTCCTTAACTATGAAAAATATAGAGATTCAGATCAGGTCTATACATATTCAGACAAAAATGAGATCATTTTACACACGTGTCCCGTTTTTAGTGTCGAGTACTTGAAAGTACTAAATTGGTGGCGCCACTGTTGCAAAAGGGTATGTAGTTGTTATTTAGTACTCTTATTGAATTTGTTTTTTATGTTTGTACTCCGTATCTCTACCCTCCACAGTTATCAGCAAGTCGAGTAACTTATTCAGTTTGGAGGATTTTGACGCCGCACCTTAAAACCTTTTTGTTACAACTTAATACAAGATTTCACTTTAATAATATTAGTTATGGATTTATTTTACAAAAATATAAATTAATCATCACTTTAAGTAAGTTAATATTAAAAATAAGTTTCAGGAACTATTTATACTAATTTTAAAGAAAAACGGACCCTTCAAAACGTACACGAGAGTAGTCGTCACTGTCATCACTTCTCAATTAAATGTAATTCTGACTTCTATTTTTAATTTGCGATCCAAATAACATTGCACCTGAAAAAAAAATTTGTAATATTATTGATGAAAAAGTTTGTAATATTATTGAATTAGAATAAGTTAATATTATATTAGAATTAAAAGAAGAAAATTAGGGTACCAGCGGGGGTGCGCGTTCGTGTCTTAATGTGCGTACGTCCTCATACATCGTTAACTACATTGTATGTAAGTACGCTACACTTTGTATGCTCGTGTCTGAGTGTCTGTGTGTGTTCTTACGCTACACTGTGTGTGCTCGTGTGTGTGTGATACTCACTCTAGTCCTCGACGCACTTCCACTGCGCGCTCCTCGCTCTCTTGGGCCATGGTTTCTTGAGGTGTACATGGTCGGTGTGAGCTCGCTGCTCTCCCGACGTCGTGAAGCTCTTACCGCAAGTGTCGCACTTGAATGGCTTCAGACCGGTGTGGATCTGTATACATTATTATTTATTAAGGACTGTCTTTTACTGGTTATATTAATGATTAAACCATAATCTGAAGAGTTTTGGCTATCCGTCATCGCATTATCAAAATTTTTTTAAATAAATACATATATAAAGTTTAAAAAAACAATGTCTGACCAGATTTAGAAAAAAATCACAATAAGTATTATAAATGTAAGCGTGGGGATCGAATCCACAACTCTTGGATCGACAGTCGACATTACCAACCACTGCACCAGTGGGCCACATATCAATAGACTCACAAACATGTGTCGCCGCCTGTTGTTGAAGAAGGCGAAGTGCTTCCCGCAGAGGGGGCACTCGTACGTGGGTCGGGAGGCACTGTGCACCCTCAAGTGGAACACCAGGTTAGTCTTCTGGGTGAAGCTCTTGTCGCAGCGGTCGCACTTGAAGCGCTTCTCGCCCGTGTGTACCCACATGTGGTCCTTTAGGAGCGCCATGCTCTGGAAGTACTTTTTCTGATATAGCTAAAGCCTAGTATTAATAATAATAATAATCTTTATTGGAACCAAAAAAATAAGGAGTACATAAGAAATCAGTGATCGAAAATGCTTGCATTAGTTATAAAACTGTGTCGCATACATTAACGCCCACATCCAAACAATTATTGTTCCAGAGAACAGACAATATAAATAAAACAACTAGGGGCGTCAACAAACGCTCAATTTCGACTCGCTGCGCTCGCGAAATCTTGGGTGCCGTTTGCATATTGAGCGAAACGAGCCCAGTGTATTGACTCATCGTTTCCCATTGACTTCAAAGGGATATCCGTTTTTTGACATAATATTAAAAAGAATTTTTTTTTTTTTTGAGCACATTTTTCAAAATTTTTTTTTTATAAGAACCATCACCTAATGTGTGTCTTTTTGATTGCAAAGTTTCATAATTTTCCGATAAGTAGTTTTCGAGCCAATTCGTGACAAAGAATGTAAAAAGTCTCCAGTAAAACGCTCGGCTCACTTCGTTCGCTTCGCTCAATAATAGTAGTTATAAAAACAAAAAGAAACAGAAAACAAAAACAATACAAAAAACATGTTATCCAAAAATAAGGTGCTACTTTAGGTGCGTGTGTGTGGGTGTTTATATGTGTGTGTGTGTGTGTGTGTGTGTGTGTGTGTGTGTGTGTGCATGTGTGAGTGTGTGCGTGTGGGTGTGTCATGTAGGGGGATTTATAAGTAAACTTATAATATTGTCGGTATCATCATAGTTTAGGCATTTTAACCATTCCAAAACTCGTCTTTTACATTCCATTACACTACAAGGATAAATATCCAACAATTCATTTATCCTATTGTACAACCTACTTGCCAAGTAGCAATATTGTCGTCTTGAGACTACTAGCCTGCTGTTGTCAATACTACAAACTTTTTGCATTCTACGTTTATTTACATTTGGCTTATAGGGAATTTCATAGTGTTTTCGTAATACTGTGTTTAAAATAAATAACTGCCTTACCGAAAATACCTTTGCGAGGTTATATAATTCAACTGTAGGAAAGCGTACAGGTTTAAAGAGAATAACTTTTAGTAATCCTCTTTGTGCTCTTTCTAGGCTCAGCAAAAGTCTTTGGAGCACATCCCCAAACAGGAATACAATAAGAAATAATCGATTGAGCAAGAGCAGAATAGACAATTTTAAGAGTAGGGAAGTCAAGAGAATTTCTGAGATTCTTGAAAACATATATCAGTTTTCTGACTTTGGATGCAGTTACCATAATATGTTCATTCCACGAAAGATTATAGTCAACGTTAACTCCAAGATACTTTATTATGGTAGTACTAGTAATCTTCAAACAACTACAATCTAGGTTTCTGTTACAATTATTTGTATGAATATAGTGAGAATGATGAATAGATATAGTAAGTTTGGCAGGGATACCGCGTTATGTGCAAAAGGCAATATTTTAGTCTCTGCGATATTGTTTCTTTATTGTGTTAGTAGCTTTGAATTAGATTTTTGAAAAAATAAAGTGCAAAGATAAAATAAAGCAATTTTTATTTTAGTTACATGACTTTATTTCATTTGTTACATAACATTTTTAATATTATGTCTGAAAATGGTTGATAAATAAAATATGTTTGTCCACTGATGACTTAAATTCCTTAAGATAATATTAATTGATATTAAAATGAGTAACCTGAAATATCCGTCCGCAGTGTTCGCACATGGCGGGCGTCTTCATCGCCGGATACTTGGTCCTGTTCTTATCCGGATGGGATCGGCGGAAGTGTTGCGCGTACAGACGGAGGTCCCGCAGCTGCAGACCGCACTGGAAATATATATGACACGATAGCTCAGTTTACAGAGTCGTTTCATTATCCTAAAGGTAGCTGGTTCAAGTCCAACTCAGATCAATTATTTTTTTGTTTATATATTTTTTAATGTATTCTATATTATTTTAACATATATATTTGATTAGCAATATTTCTTTTCATTTATGGGATTTTAATGACGGTATTAACTGCAATGATAATTTCTATACTAATTTTACTAGCCGAGGCACTATTACTCGCAATTCTAGGTTTAATCATGAAATCGTTTTGCTGGTGTTTCTGAAGGTCTGTACGTATATGTATGTCTATCTCTGTCTGTGTGTACCTGTTCACACGTGACGGGCGCTCCACCCGCGTCCCGTGGGTCCCGTCTCCTCCCGGAGCTCCTATCTGCGTGCATGCTCTGGGAGTCGTTCCGGATCCGGTTACTAGAATGACCACGGAAATATAGCGATGGAAGAGAAGATAGAAAATGAGTGAGAAATTTGAAGTATTATTTACACTATAAATTGAAAAAAAATTGAAAATATTGATAAAACTTTATTCTTTATTGGCTGTGTTATGATTGGTCGGTTTAAATGAAGCGCTGTGATTGGCTGAAAATAAGTAATAATATCTAAAAGGCTTATTAAATCTTTGCTCATATTCTTTATTGGCTGTGCTATGCTTGGTTGGTTCAAATGAAGCGCTGTGATTGGCTGAAAGTAATACTCACGGGTCACTATCGCTGCTGTGTCGTGAAGATAGCTTCAAGTGTCTGGAGTGCGCCTCCTCTGATACGAAGCGCACTTCACACACCTCACAGTACGGACCCGATAACTCCACCTGTACTCGAACCCGAGACAAGGCAATGTATTAATATAACTGAGCCATCGCTCCCATTAACGTAATGTTTGTGATTTTATTTTAGTTATTTTCAACTATATATCTAGTTAGATTTATATTTAATACAATATTATAAAAAATGTCTGATACGTTATATATCTATGCAAAATTATTTTAAATATATACAGGATGGATAAAACAATAATACATTAAATAGAAAGGCAGTTATTACTTGTTAAAGGGCGTTCAAATACAAGATAGGATCACTCCATATTCCTACTATTAAACCTACAGGGTGTGTTTAAATTTGATAAACGAAAAATATCTTTGTAAATTTTTGTATTTAAATTTTTTATTATAACAATGTTTTTGTAATTTTGATTGAGCGACGCGAACGAAGTGAGCGGAGCGTTTTACTGGAGACTTTTTGCATTCTTTGTCACGAATTGGCTCGAAAACTACTTGACGGAAAGTTATGAAATTTTGCAATCAAAAAGACACACATTAGGTGATGGTTTTTAAATAAAATTTAAAAATTTCCTCAAAAAAAAATTGTTTTTTTTTAATATTTCGCCAAAAAACTGATCTCCCATTGAAGTCAATGGGAAACGATGAGTCAATACACTGGGCTCGTTTCGCTTAATATGCAAACGGCACCCAAGATTGAGGGATTGTTGGCGCCCCTAGTTATAACAAAGCGGATATACTCACGTTCTTATCAACCAGTCTGTGTTTCTTCTTCTTGTGGACGTCTATACCCTTCTTACTGACGAACGTGAACCCGCACAGCTCACACACGAAGTCCGACACGTGTTTAATACGAATGTGTCCCATGTACGTCGTTAGTTTACTGAAAAAAAAAGAAACAATCTACAAAGTGCTAATAGATCAGTGGCAGAGCGGCGAAAGGATTTAGAAAGAACGCGAGTTCGAGTCCCGCTTGTGATGAATTGTATGTTTACTAGGATCCGCCGCCGTGCGCTGCGGGATTTGAGCTGACCCCCTCTCCTTTTATATAAAATATAATATTATATATATATATATATATATATATATATATATATATATATATAGTTTTTATGTGATGTTGATTATAACCGTATTTCTAGGTTGAAGTTCTGATAACGTTAAGTCTATGGGATAAATAGTTTTTTGACCATCATTTCTGAACGGAATGAGATATTTTAATTGTTTTGTTAAAACATGCCTATTCCCAAGCTCTACAGCTTTGCCAATTTTCATTCAAACCGGTTCAGTAGTTTTTATGTGACGTTGCTTCATTAAAAAAAAAGGATATCATTTAACTTCACTTACTCAAATTCGCTTGGACAGTGCGGACATTGGTACTTGGTACCTGCGTGCCACTTCTCGTGCTCTCGAGCCACACCCCTATGAAACGACAAAATAACTGTTAATTATATATTTAACTATCTCGCGACTTTGTCCGTTTGAATAGAGCCGTTACATGTTATTAAAGTTAGTGAGTTTGAAACAGTGATTAGGAAATACGCTGATGAATTTACCATATTGTGGTTTCAGAGCAGCGCGTTTGAAACACGTAGCCTTACTTCAAGTTGAAGAGTGTCTTTAAGGAAGGGCTATTTTCGGTTAATATCGTATCAAAATAGTCCTGACTCTCCAATTTAATACAGAATTCAAATAAATAAATAAATAACTTTGGATAAAAACTTATATTATATATCAAATGCAAAAGCAAACAATTTAATTTGTGTTACTAGTACAGATAAAATAAAAAATATATTAATATTCAAACACCCGGCCATAACATCGACAGGATTACAGAGTGATTGTGTATTATGGTAATGAGATGAAAGGAGTCGCGGACAACAGTTAGTATAACAGATACACACAGACAGATGGACATACCTATTCCTAGTAGAGAAGGGGCATCCTTTACAGTTGAATTTCTCAGTGTGTTGCGCGGTGAGGTGCTTCCTAAGAGCACGGGCGGTCTTGAGACGGGTCTTACATATGAAGCACTCGTATGCGCCGCTTTGCTGTGACGATAATGATAAAACTTTGTGAAATTAAATCTATCATTTTATTTTGAATATAAACTGTGGTTTTAAAATACAGTGTTATTAAAATAAATAATATGTAATCGTGAATTTTTTTGGCAATTCAAAAAGTATTACCAGTTGTCATGTTAAAGATTTTTAATGGTTGAGATTGAGGTAGAAAAAAAAACAATTTTGAGATTAAAATAAATAATAACACGAATCAGCGTGCAAGAGCTAGTTAACTAAAAAAGAGTTGCGGGAACATTTCATAATTATTTTTTAAGGATACTATTTGACTCCAAAAATTAAATTTCTAACAATGACAAGGTCGCTAACAACTGACTGACTTTTTCACTGTGATGTTAGCGTACTTACATAGTGTTTGATATATTTAATAATATAACAATTGTATTAAACATATATATTAATATTTTTATCAAGGGACTTTATCTAAATAATAAAACATGTATCAAATAAATTGTGATTGTCGAGTATTTTGTTAAATTGTAATGGCACTCATAAGTAACAGACGCCATCTTGGACGCGTTAACGTCACTCACAGCGGACATCTTGAGTTCGTATCAGTGAAGTTAGTTAAAATAACTAGGGGCGCCAACAGACCCTCAATTTCGACTCGCTGCGCTCGCGAAATCTCGGGTGCTGTTTGCATATTGAGCGAAGCGAGCCCAGTATGACTCATCGTTTCCCTTTGACTTCAATGGGATATCAGTTTTTTGACATGACATTATATTTTTTTTTTAAACCATCACCTAATGTGTCTTTTTGATTGCAAAGTTTCATAATTTTCTGTCAAGTAGTTTTGGAGCCAATTCGTGACAAAGAATGTAAAAAAATCTCCAGTAAAACGCTCTGCTCAATTCGTTCGCTTCGCTCAATAAAACATGGTGTATGCATCAAATTTCACCCAAGCGAAGCCGGGTCTAGTATATACATACCTCGCTGTGCCTCACAACGTGTGCGTCATATCTATCCTTGATAAGGAACCCCCTGTAGCACACACTACACTTGTACGGGGAGTGCTTGTATGAGGCGGACTCCTGTCTCTTGTTTATTTCGTCTATCTGTTCGTCGTATGTGAGTGTTGTGATCGTGAACAGGGACTCGTCTAGACCGTCCATTGTTTTACGACGCTTCACATCAGATTTCTTGTACCTATTGATAATGGACACGATAGCTCAGTTGTTAGAGCGGCTTTTTATTATTCATAGGTCGCAGGTTCGAAGTTTTTTTTCATGATTATTTAAATAGAGATTCGAACGATTGATGAACGAAAGATTGCCCCCGGAGGGCATGTATGAAGAGGTTGATGTCTGTGGCCGAGGCGAAAGAGGTATGCAAGGAACGTAGCGTTTGGAGCTCTCGTCTCTGGCTACCCCGCAAGGGATATGGCGTAAAGCTAAGTAAGTAAGTAAGATTCGAACCTGCGATCTCTGGGATAGTGTGCTATCACTCTGACAACTGATCTATAGTGCTGGAATAAACAAATTTACAATTAAAAACATACTTATCCATTGTAATAGAGGGGGTATCATATTCGTCTCTCTTCTTGATCTTAACATCTTTAATCTTCTTCTCAATTTTAACTCTCTTCTTCTTCATCTTCTTCTGTTTACAGACCTCACTCAACGTCCTATCGTCGTCGCTGTCATTCAAAATGGGATACTCCTCAAAGAATATTTCATTATTGCTCTCATCTTTGATTTCCAATTCATTTTTCATATCAACATCATCGTTTACTACATCATTATCATTATCATTAAAATCATTTATATCATTAAAAACTATATCATTAATATCATTATTGGTACTCTCGGTTTTTATAACATCATTTTCATTTATCGTTAGGTCATATTCGTTAACTGGGTTCGTTTTATGACCGAGGGTGGATTTTAAATTGTGGAATGTCCTGTTTATTGATCGTATATCTTTTATTGTTATCTGTTGAACAATTTGATATATTAATATTATAAACGGATTCGAACCTGGGACTTCTGTTACATTAAAATCGAACCGTCAACTGAGCTAATGTGTCCTTGAAAATATTTCAATGCCAATAAAATTAATATTAACAAATTCTTAATAAATATTTGAGACAATTCTCAATTGGGGTAGCAGGTTCGATTTCGGCTCGTGTTATTTTATTTCAGATATATTAACAATGCATTAAAATATATATAATACGCATATAAATAAAATTGAAGTTACTGTGTGTAATAAATAATTAACAGCTTTACACAAAATGCTTATGAAACTATATGTAAAAAAAAATATATATATATAAAATTTGTCCTTGTGTGTATGTCTTGGTAAGGCTAATCTCTGAAACGGCTAGACCGATTCTAACAAAACTTTCACTGTCCCAGCTGATGTTATAAGTAACAACTTAGGCTAGGTTTATTATAAAAAAGCATTCCAAGCCAAGTCGTGGGACAAAGCTAGTTAATTTCATTATTATTTATATATTATAATATAATACTCACGAAGCCATCAAAGTCCATCTTGGTCATGATCTCGTTGCACCTCACCGCCCTCTCTCTGAAGCTGCTCGCACTGCGCAGCCTGCAGGCGCACTCCCAACATATGCGCTGTGGTAGCTTGTCGTTTGCATTTACCTGAAATATTACACTACTAAACTATCTGTCCGTGTGTATGTACATATAAAATACCCCCTAAAGAATAATCGATCTTATGAATGTATTAAAAAAACAATGTCACATTATTATAGATTAAAAAAAAAAGTATTTTTTCAATCTAACTAAATAATTACGATATAATATTTTTATGTATATTAGATTTTACAGAAAAAGAAAACTAAGAAAACTAATAAATTGGAAA
This sequence comes from Melinaea marsaeus rileyi, assembly GCA_918358865.1. Taxonomy (NCBI): domain Eukaryota; kingdom Metazoa; phylum Arthropoda; class Insecta; order Lepidoptera; family Nymphalidae; genus Melinaea; species Melinaea marsaeus. The sequence continues at coordinate 4,354,914 of OU911091.1, read as the reverse complement.
TGGATGAGTTTTGGCTCTTCACCTTAAGTTACAGTTAAGTTTAAATTTTTATGATAAAAAATATGTATATATTATATATTGTTCATTATAAATGTGTTTGAAACGTAAGATATAGTACATTTAATATGAGAAAAAATTTAATTTACTTTACATACTCAAGAAGTAATAACGTCTGTTTAAAAAAAAGTGTCATAAAAAAAAAGATATATATATATATATATATATATATATATATATGTATGTATGTATGTATATATATATATAACAATATACTCACTGGTATGTTAGTGATGTGTTCGTACATCTGACTCATCTTTCTCTCCCTGATGTCGTACATCTTAACATCGATGGACAGACACACCCGACACACCTGGAATATTATATATAATAAATATTTTTACATAAAAATTAAAAAAAAATTGTTTTTTAATATATTTATTTTATAAACGTCCAATAAAAAGAATTACAACGATGAGAGCATTGAAAGGGGATAAAATTAGTTTTATTTTCATTAAAAATATTAATAAAAATGTTAAAAAAATATAATTTTAAAACATTTGTTATTCCCGTCTCGATCATAGTTAAATAATAAACATATAATGGAACATATTTCATTATGAGCAGGACTCGAACCCGCATTCTGTTGTTCCATCACTGGCATCGACTAGCCTTGACGAAATGAGCATTATCTATGTAACTAAGAGAATATTTAATAAATTAGAAGACAAATAAAATATCTCAAATTACCCTAAAAGCTGCCGGTGCTCCCAAATCTTCTGATGATTCCTATAAAATATACAATATAATCAAACTTAATTATAATAAACTAGGGGCGCCAACAGACCCTCAATTTCGACTCGCTGCGCTGGCGAAATCTCGGGTGCCGTTTGCATATTGAGCGAAGCGAGCCCAGTGTAATGACTCATCGTTTCCCATTGACTTAAATGGGATATGGGTTTTTTGATGATTATTCCTCAACGACGTGACATTTTTCAAAATTATTTTAAACCTAATGTGTGTCTTTTTGATTGATTTCATAATTTTTTGTCAAGTAGTTTTCGAGCCTATTCGTGACAAAAAATATGAAAAAGTCTCAAGTAGAACGCTCCGCTCACTACACTCGCTTCGCTCAATTAAACATCCAAGTTAAAATTCACTACATAAAGACAAAGAAAGGAAGAGAGATAGAGAGAAAGTGAGAAAAATGAAGAGAAAGATGACATTTACGCCTCTATAAACATTGATTTTTTTTAATTATTTTTTTATTTTTATTTTTTTTTATATTAGAGGAGGGCAAATGAGCTTGCGGGTCACCGTTGGTATGTGACCACCACCGCCCATGAACTCTCGCAACATCAAGGATTCACAAGAGCGTTGCCGGCCTTGGAAATAGGAATATATGCCTTTTTTGAAGGTACCCATGTCGTATCGATCTGGAAATACCGCCGAAGGAAGTTCGTTCCACATCCGAGTGGAACGTGGGAAAAAAGTGGAAAACATTGGAAGATCGCCACGCATCCAGGTGGTATGGGTGGTAAAGGAGGTGACGGCGAGCTGTGCGGTGGTGAAATTCGGCGGTAGGCATCAGATCGAAATATATTACATAATTTATAATTATTAGTCTGTTATTTCAGAAAACAATAAATTTTTCATCAGACTATCATTTATTATATTATATATAATTTGTATAATGTATATATATATATATATATATATATATATACATTATACAAATTACAGACCTTTTAACTATTTAAAATCACACCGTCCTCCACAAATGTTGTGTCAAAAAGTATACAAATTTTTCTCTTCTTTTATATAAATAAATGCAATGGTAATTCAATTAATTTATTTTTTATATTCTTTTCTATTAAATTGATCATAAATCAATAGTATAGTTGAGAAAAATATCTCTAAGCTCTAAGCTTTGAGAGAAAGCTCTAAGCTCATTGAGACAATTTAATAAAATACACTTCAAATAAAATAATTAATATATTTGGGATATTTCAACGTGTACTCTATTAAGAGTGATATTTTTAAGCTCATTTCACAACCAGAGAGAGAAAGATGAAGAGAGAGAGAGAGGAAAAAAAAATCCTATAATTTACTTACAATGGTAGGTACGGGCACTGCACCATTCTTTATCTTCCTCAGTCCACACTTTGTTACATAGAAGGAGCTTTGTTGAAAATGTAGAGAACATATTGTACTGTAGACAAAATAAAAGTTTTATAACAATGATAGCAATATATATAATATTAATATAGACTTATTATTTCTTTAACTTACTTTATGATATTAAGATACACACCAAATAGACAATTATTAATAAAATAGATAAATGCACACTATCCCTTACAATATAATTAATTTCCATTCTATTATTTCTTGTTAAACAATATTATAACATTAAATTAAGGTTCCTCATATTACACATAGTTTTACATTTTACACATACAAAAATTGTATAAAAAATTACCTCCGGTCTTTCGGCTCAAACTTTTGACCAAGAGCCTCCATCCAAGTGTTACGGAGATTTGCTTCTTTTGGGAACCTGGAAAAATAATATTTGCTGTAATTTTTTACCAAAAGATTATCTGTACTCACTCTCTGTCATAAACCTGGTTAGTTTTTTTATAAGAAAATAATATTTGAGCGACATTAAATCATATACATATCATATACAAACATAGAATACATAGTTACATACAAGTACTGTAAATAAACATTTCTATAAAATCAAAAATTTCGTTAATTATTTGAGGTCGCCGTGTCGTATTAATAATATATTAAATGATGAATGAAACTTACATGTGAAAGGTGATTCCATGGCTTTTAGTTGTTTTCCGAGTATCATTTGTACAATTTTGAACACAACACCTCATATTTAAAGTTTTTATAAGAACAAATATAAGCAAAAAATACTACATCTCCGATTTATTACAACATTCACCAATAATTCTATTTATGACGTATGATTATATAAATGATTAACACAATGGAAGTTTTTTTTTTATAATATTTGGTTTATTTTTCATTTACTATATTTTTGTTTACAGTTTATTCACTTTTTAGGATATCTACATGAGATTCGGATTGATCATTGACATACATCAAAACTGACATTTCTTACTTCGTTTCGAGATTGCCAAAAAGGTCCAAGGAGCAAGGACGCCAACCCTTTCAAAATTTATTTTAGTTAAAATTTTAAAAAAAAGGATGTTATTAGATATTAAGGAAATCTTTGAAGTTTTTTATTTTTTATTAACTAGGTAACTTTATAAAATTATTGATTTATCACGAATTCCAAACGTTTCAACTAAATTCATTAATAATAAATATATCTATTAATAAAAAATAATGAATTGTAGCTAAGATAACAGTAACATGTTTGTTTCTCATATATTATATCATATACAAATTAAAAAGAGATCGTATCAACATAGATATGTTTACATGTATACAAACCTTTATTATACTACAAAATTTGAAATGATATAGAAAACAGAGCGAAAAATGTTTACATCTTTATCATATTGCACTTCAAAAAGCGAGAAGCATACAACACTGCTGAGTTGCTGAAACGAGATTTTCAATTAAATTGTGACAATGTATATTGTTTTCTGTATTGGTATTTGGTAATTGGAATGTGTAATGGTATTATGAAATAAAATAATAATCCATTGATACGTTAAAATAAATATGTAAAAAGTAACATGTAGATAAATAGTGATCGATGCACGAAAACTTAATTTTTTGGTTTATTTTATGATAGTTTTAGTATATTAAATGTTCACAAAGCGTACGTAAATATAATACGATGCGTTGCTGTGTTTCTTTTTGTAAAAACTCTAAAGATAATAACAATTCTGAGGCAATCACATTCCACACGTGAGTATTTTGTTTGAAAAGAAATATTAATACAATAAAATTAAAAATGTAAAGTTGCTTAAAAACTGAATATTTATAAACAAAATTCATCACAGAACATAATTAATTTAATGTTTCTCTCAGTTTTCCCTCCGATGCTGAGCTTAAAGCCTCTTGGCTAAAAGCTTTAGGCATAAACAAATGGATTCCTCGTACTTTTGTATGCTCTGATCATTTTAAACCCGGTGATGTTTACGAAACCAAGACTGGTGTAAAGAAAATACGCCCAGGAGTCCTGCCCTTTTACATCTGTTTTAAAAAAGTTGACGAAATCGAAAACATCACTGCATCTCAGGTACACTATAAATACAATAATAAGCTATGAATTTAATTTATCAATAATATAGATTAATGAAATTTGAACATAATAATTGAATTTTTTAGCAAAATTATATATTTTGTAGAATGTACATATTATATTAATATAACTTTCGTTTATTGATTCAAGGTATGTAGAATATGTCTGGGAACAGATGCAAGACTGTATCCGATACCATCATATGACCTACAGCAGACATATGAACTCCTCACAGGAATGATGGTGGGTATTTTTGTGGTTATTGAAACTAGTCCTAAATCTCATTATCTTTTTGTCCTTATACAACTGTGCACATAACATATTTGACTTCTACTGAATTCTGTTATAATCTAGTAGAATACCCATCCACATTAATTACCATGACTTACTCTGTGGCTTGCAACCATTATAACACGGGCCATTCTTCCCTTCATCTTTTATCTTTTATGTAACAGGGACAACTTTAGAAACCCTTTACTCAATTCTTATTTTATCCATCTTGTATAAATATATCCTACCTGCTTGTCCTTATCTATTCCTATTTTGTTTAAAATACAAATAAACAGTAATATTTATTATTTAACTGACTCGCATTAAATTAAAAATAAATATGGAATAAAAAATTCATAAATAGTTATCAAACCTGCATCCCCTGTGTCCATCCCGGTGCTCAGTTATTGTGTTATCATGTTTACAAACAAAAATACAAGTGTTTATTTCTTTAACTTAGATTGATTGATTACAGTGAATCTTACATATGGACCTCCTTTTAAGTAAACATATACCTGTGCTAGGAGGCCCAGCTCTTCACAACTATGACAAATTTGTAAAAGGTGTACCCTAATGAATAAAAAAAAAATAAATAAAACTTACAAAGACTTACTGAATAAAAATAAAATAACAAAACAAAAATAACTAAAACAATAGGTAATTATTGATAAGTGGACGTGTGTGTTTGAATATCTATGTGCCTATATGTTGTGTGTGTGGGTGTGTGAGTTATGAGTGCCTATATGTAGTGTGTGTGGGTGTGTGAGGTATGAGTGCCTATATGTTGTGTGTGTGTGTGTGTATATATCTGTGTGTTTATTAGCATTTAGTTTTTTTGTAATAATGACTCTATTTCATCATAACCTTGATCTAATAGCCATGATGTTAAACAGTTCTTGCATTTGGTACTGGAAATATGTTTAAATATTTATTTATTTTATTGTACAATGTAGCTGATTGTCTACTATATTGTCTTCCGGCGTACGCTGATTTTACAGACACCATCGGTGCCACAGACTGTTGCCTTCTTTTAGAGGAGAGTTTCGGGTTGTACGGCAGTGCCCTATGTAATCTTAAGACAGACTGTAGAATATATAATTTTCTGACCGTGAGAAGACCACTAAGAGAGTAAAGACCTTCTGTGGGATATCTATATGGCTTCATGTACATCACCTTTATGAGAGACCTCTGTGCACGCTCAAGTTCTAAAAATTTTACTTTAGTTGCGCCTCCCCACACTGGAATGCAATATATCAGAACAGATTGGGCAAGAGAGGTGTATATCTGGTTTAAAAGTTTCCTTGGGGCTACATGTCTTAAAGATTTAAATATCCAGATGAGCCTACGAATTCGAGTCGTGACTAATTCTATTTGTGTGTGCCAAGATAAGCGCTGGTCAATCATGATTCCCAAGTAACGAATCTAGAAACCTTCTCTATTACATTACATGAACAATTATTGGTAATGGGATATTGACAGCTGTGAATTTTAAGATTATTACGAGTCCCAGGTTGAGTGTTGTTATACTTTGTGTACGCCATGTATTTTGTTTTGGAGGTATTAAGCGTTAATAAATTGGCGTTTAACCAATCAGCAACTTTGATAAGACCCCCCTCAGCCGATCCATATACAGAATCCCACGTATCTCCAACAAAGGTAATGGCGGTGTCATCTGCATAGGAGTAGACTTGCCCATTTTCCAGTGGCATATTACATAGGGGATTTATATACACCAAAAAAAGGGTAGGGCCCAAGACGCTGCCCTGCGGAACACCGAAAGTCATATTTTCTTCTTCGCTAACAAATTTGTCTATTCTCACACATTGCTTTCGACCTTGTAGATAATCTACAAGTAATGCTAAAGGAGTTCCTCTAATGCCTATATGCTCTAGCCTACGCACAAGGATGCTGACAGAGACGGTATCAAAAGCTTTTTTTAAGTCTAGATAAACCGTTAGGCACTTTTTCCCGGAATCCACTGAACTTGTAATATTTGAGGTTAAAGTTAAAACTGCATCTTCTGTCGATAGTCCTTGTCGAAAACCGTATTGAGAGTTTGATATTATATTAAATTTGTTAAAGTAATTTATTAATCTACAGTTAATTAGTTTTTCTATGATTTTTGAGATTGCGGGTAGAACGGATATAGGTCGGTAGTTATTTACATCATCTCTGTCACCACCCTTGTGTACCGGCGTGATAAGTGCCTGTTTCAAGGCGGATGGGAAAACCCCTTTTTCAAAGCAAAGGTTAGTGAGATGAACAATAATTGGTGTTATAACATCACAGGCAATTTTTAAGAATTTTGTGGGTATGTTATCCCAACCTGGGGCACTCTCCGAGAATATAAATGTCATGTCAATAATTTCCGCGATGAACTTAGCAACATAAAAATATTTTTGGTTGATACTTATTATGTTTCTTTTAAACATTAAACCAACGCCTAAATTTTATATAGTATTTATAATAACTTTAAAATGATTTTTTTTTCAGCTGTATAAAGACTTTCTGCCCCAGAATCTGTGCATGGAATGCATCTGGCGACTGCAAAACTGCAATACATTTAGAACGAAGAGCTTACAGGCACATTCAATCATGTTGGACCTGGTTAAAAATGGCAATGTGGGTACATACATATAACTATTTTTTGTTATTCCTATCTAATGGTAATGGTTTGGTGTTTTTTATGAACCAGCTGTTCCCATGGCTTTGCACGCTTCAAATAAGTTTTATTTATTAATTAACACTTAACCTACCAAGTATCGGTCAAATTGACCGTTCTTAAACTTTTGTAAAACTTACACATTTTTAAACGTTATAATATCGTTATCAAACTACATGACAATTCTTAGAATATGCATATAATATTGTCTTCACTCTTTACTTTTAGTTATTTCCATTATTACCTGCGTTATATAATAAAATAATTTCTAATTACCGGTCAATTTGACGGCGTGCGGTAGGAACAGGTATACAAGAATTGTCGGTAGGTTTAGTGTTAAAGTCACCTAACTTACCCCTTATAATTAGCTATCTAACAGTTAAAATCCTGTAAAGATCGGTCCATCCGTCAGAGATAGCAAATACACAGATAGAAGGAAAAATAAAAAAATATTATAAGTAGTGTATATATATTAAATCAGAAACTGGTTTAGTATATAGGTTTAATTTGAGTTACATACATACATACATACAATACATGTCGTTAATTAAAAAAAAGGTACATTTTGGTCGACAAGTGTTGGTTATGAGATATGTGATAAAAATTAAGGAATCTCTCAAAACATGATGATACTTGTGGAGTTGGTGATTAATATGTGTCGGATATGGTAAAAAAGTGTCGAAAAAGTATGTAATAATAAAGTATTATATGTGTTTATAATATGTATATATATATATATATATATATATATATATATATATATATATGATAGTTTATTTATTTGTATTATTATTATTACTGCATCATTTTTTTATTTCACTTAGTACTAGTTTTATTTTGAATTTTGATTTTGTTACGCCTACCGCAATTTCTCACCATCCACGGTTAGCTGGTAGAGAATGCTAATGGGCATTAAGTTCGCCTTTTGTAATTTACAATAAAGGGTAAATAAATAAATAAATATAAAGTCGTCATTGTATTGGAAGATGTGTCCTAGAAGACCTTCTGCTTGGTGTATCTGATACAATAATTTCAAATATACAATTCCACTATCTTGGTATGTCATAAGAAGTCGCCCTTGTTAAGGAGTCGTCTAAAACGTTAGTAACGCTTCTACAACGTTGCTTTTTGCATAACAACTTCACTCACGCTCATATTCCACCTGGATGCGTGGTGATCCTTTGCTGTCAGTTTTCAAGGACTTTTCTTCCATACCACTCAGATGTGGAACGAATTTCATTTGGCGGTATTTCCGGATAGATATGACAAAAGGCGTATACTCTCACCACCAAGGCCAGCAACGCTCTTGGGATTCCCCGGAGTTTGCAAGAGAGAGAGCATGCTCTTTTGCCCTCTTAACATTTTTATTGTCGGTCAATTCCGTGTCTAGTGAACCCAATACATCATACATTCCATTCTTTTATTTTATTTTCATCAGGGTAATTAGTTCTCTACCACATAGTCAGAGGGCATTGACCCCAACAAAGCAATGAATCGAAATTTCTAAGAAGATTTGATCATGTTACTACATTTTGGTAAATAATTCCAAGATTAAAAACATATAATATAGGGTTCAAGAAGTAATTAAAGTTCTGTTACACAAACTTTTCACCTCATCTCATATTTTAATTCTATTTATTGTATAAGTTATTAATATCCGTTCTGTTCCACAAACTTTTCACCTCATCTCATATTTTAATTCAATTTAATTTATAAAAAATTAATATATAAATTAATTGTAATATGAAATATTTATTTTCTTTTCATTACAGTTCACATTGGAAGCGATAAAATCAAATCAAGTGAATCTCAAATCAAATCTGAGTCACAAAACATATACTCCGGATCACTGTGACCTGTACATAGTAGAGGAGGACACGCCAACGAAACCGATACAAGAAATAGTGTTTGATGATGTCAAGTTGGAGAAGGATTATATTAATGAGGATGTTGAAACTAATTTTGTTGTGAAGAACTACTCAACTGACGACAGCCTGCCCCTGGAGACACAACGGACTAAAGTGAAGAAAGTGAAGAAGAAACGTGAGAAGAAAATCAAAGAACCAAAGATAGATAGACGGAGGAAACCCTTCCTCAATGATGATCTAAACGAAAGTCTCTTCACCATCACCGACCTGACCTTCGAGGAGCAGGTGGCCGACATACAGAAGAGACAAGAGAGCTCCAACTTCAAGAACTCGGTGTTTAAATGTTTGGAGTGTTTTAAAGGATTTTTGGATGAAGGCGCCTACAATAGTCACATGACTAGACATACTAATGTAAGTATTATATATGTAACGTATTTTATATTTTTGTATTAAAATGTTTTTGATAAAACTTATAATTTCTAAATGGTTGTTAAAATATAATAAACAAACGCAGAAAAATTTAAGAGAAAAAAAAGAGAAACTTCTCATCTTTCTAAGATAGATTGATATAAAAAAATATGTAAATTTTATCAATGTCTATAAATTATGTTCAAAATAGTTATCACACTTGGTCCAAAAACAATCTTAGAATAAATGAAAACAACAAAAATATACTATACTTAAAAATACTATAATGAAAAGAAAATAATACTCCCATTAGTATTATCATAGTAGATAATATTTATATATTCCAGCAATGTGGCGAATACTCGTGTGAGATATGCAAGACGCACTTCAAGCACTCGCACGCGCTGAGGAAGCACACCACCGCGCACCACCGGCAACGGTTCAACTGCAACCGGTGCGCCTTCCTCACCACGCACAGGTACGGACACGCACACGCACAAACACGCACACACGCACACGCACGCACGCACACACACGCACGCACACACACGCACGCACACACGTACACGCACACGGATCTATTTAATAAAGTATGTATAGAAATTATATAGAGTGATTGTGTACAGACAGACGGCCAGACTGCACGAGAGATGGCACAAGGGAACCAAATATGAATGTCCGCATTGTAACGAAGTCTTTCTGTAAGTGTGTCTATAGTCAAAGTCATAATTGAGTCATAATATTGACATAAACAAAACGTATCTAGATATATTTTATGATAAAACTCAAGTTACAATATTTAGTAAGTTGTGTATGTATGAACAGTAAGTTCACGACGTACATGGGCCACGTTCGCATCAAGCACCCCTCGGACTTCGTGTGCGCGCTGTGCGGGTACTGCTTTGTGAGTCAGAAGGGCATCGACCTCCACAAGAAGCTCAAGCACAGGCTGCACGTGGGACCGGTAATTGTAATTAACTGGCTTATTCCCGCCCGCTTCGCTGGCACCCTATCAATTTGGATGTGATCTTAGGTTGCTATGGTAACCTTTGTCATATCATCCGTTGTCATCGTAACCGTTGCTATAGTAACTCTTACCCCCGCATTAAGCGTATAGCTCCTACAGGTTTAAAACTTGGCGAAATGCAAAAAGTTGAAATCCGTTGGGAAAGGAATTCTGTAAAATCCGTTCTTAGTGGACAACTACGACACAAAAGAAGAATAAGTTAATCGGACAGATAGTTTCTGGGATTTCGATTTATGAGTCAGTGAGCTGTAAATCGCTTATATATATGTATAGATTACGAATACTCACTCATTAATTACGAGTACTTATTACGTATAATACAAATAATGCTATTGTAATGTTTCTAGGTGCCCGAGGACGGTCCCCTGTGCGCGGTGTGCTCGGTGCGGTTCGTGTCAGCGGAGGCCTACCGACGACACCTCAGCGTCTCCGCACGACACCACGAACAGTACATTACTATATTATTAATAGTATATTATACTTTGTATCAAATGGAAGATGGTGCCATCTCTCATTTACATCAATTAATATTTACCGAACATAAATGTTGGATGTTACATAGTAAAATGTTCTTGGACATCCGGCTCGTAAGACCGTTTATCAGATGTTGTTAACACTAAACCTACCGACAATTCTTGTATACCTGTTCCTACCGCACACGGTCAAATTGACCGGTAATTAAAAGTTATTTTATTATATAACGCAGGTAATAATGGAAATAACTAAAAGTAAACAGTAAAGAAAATATTATATGCATATTCTAAAAATTGTCATGTAGTTTGATAACGATATTATAACGTTTAAAAATGTGTAAGTTTTACAAAAGTTTAAGAACGGTTAATTTGACCGGTACTTGGTAGGTTTAGTGTTAAGTTAGGCTAACATCTTAGCTATGTATATATATATTTATTTGTTAATATGTACACAATATTATTTAAGGATCCCAAAAGATCCAACGAAACCGAAACGGGGGAGGAAGTTTCGTGACGCGGAGCAGGAGACGGACGCCGATAAAACGGAGGCCGACAAGAAAGTGTACCCGAGTCAGGTGCGGAAGGCGGAGGGACCTATACAATGCGAACAGGTCACTGCACTGCCATGTTAATATTAATACAGCGCGTTGTGTATCCCTCCGTCCAATGTTATCAAAATATGTCCATATCAATGTTCCAGTGTGAGATGCAGCTGGAGGACTCCCGCGCGTACCACGCGCACTTCAGGCGGCACCACCCCGACAAGAACAGGACCAACTACCCCAGCATGAAGTCGCCCTGCATGTGCGAGGTCTGCGGGCGGATGTTTCAGGTTTGTAATCATTCGTTCATTTGAAATCATTCATACGCTATCTGTGTGCATTCGTTCGTTTATTAATTTCCATTCATACGCTATGTTTCCTTCCAGCGGGGATTCACAAAATATTAAAATGTATGCTTGACTTCACTTATTGATAGAAACATAATATGCTAATTAACCCAGTGTTATTTGTAAAAACTATATATATATTTTCATATTTCGTACCTAGTGTTGCCCAAATTCAGTCTTGGTCTTGCAGTCTTGGTCTTGTTCTTGAGCAAGAACAAGACATAGCCTGCAAGACTCTTGCGTCTTGCAGCTAGGACTTAGCGCTATTTCACTGAGTAGTTAGGTGTAACAGTTCGGTGTATAGGTAGGTACGCTTAGGAATTCTATGAGACGCAAAAAACTGTATCAAAGAATATGAAAAACTGGACCTATCTATTAAAATCAAACTGAGTGCATGCATAGTTATGTTTTAACCATCGGCACTTTGATAATGCGGCATCAAAGGTTTTGTACTTACTTCTCAAAGAAATTTGCCGCTTTTCGGAAGTACATGGTTATGATACACGCGCCGCCGGCTGCTGAGAGGTTATTTTCTAAAGCATCATTAGTAATTAGAAAACATAGAAATAGGTTAAATGATGAGTCAGCCAGATGGTTACTTTGTATTAATTATTGGTCAAAAAAATTGATATAAAGTATCATAACCTAATGATAAAGTTGTTGATTAGTGTTGTATTTTATTTTTTGTTCAAATAAATGATAAATCGTAAAACTCTTTTATTAAATTTCTTATAAGTTGAGGGTTCAATCTCTTTCTAGACAGATAAGTATTGTTCTTTAAAATACAGTCAAGTTATTGTAATTAATTTGTTTTTTTACATGTTTTAGCAAATGTAAGCTTATAAATCATAAATGTTTATTAAGAAACAGTTACTTCCATGGAAAACGACATATAGGTCAGTTGATTTTTCGAATTTCTTATCAAATCTTCAGTTATTTATTAATCTGCTTGATCTTTACTATGGCTATGTTAATTCAAGCTCACAATGTTCCAATTCTAATACGTTTTTTAAGATTTAAAGTAAACTTTAATAAATAGTAATAGACTAATAGGTAATTGCAAGACTTGCAAGACTCTTGCTGCAAGACCAAGACCAAGACTGGGAGCGCAAGACCAAGACCAAGACCAAGACCAGGTGTATTGGCGCAAGACCAAGACCAAGACTGGCTAAGTCTCGTCTTGTTCTTGCATTTGGGCAACACTATTCGTACCGTATTGAAATTAATGACTATTTTGTCATCCTCATTGTAGCAGTTATTACGTTGTTATTATTAAAGTTTTGTAAATGAATAAGATAGTGATAGAAGATAGTGGAATGGATGGGTTCCTTGTGCTGTGTTAACAAAAAGTAAAAAAAATAAAATCTTTTTTTGATTGGCCAATTTACCTACTTACTTACTTTTTTGACATCCACATCACAGCACAATTGACGAATCAAGTATCACTTTTTATTCAAAAACTATAAACATATACTACTATTTCCCCAATAATTATTAAAAAAAAGTGATTATTATGGTGCGTCTGTGTGTACAGAGCCGAGCTCTGCTGGAGGACCACCGCTGGGTGCACACCAACGAGCGGCCCTTCCCGTGCGACGCCTGCGGGAAGAGGTTCCGGATGAAGCAGCGCCTCGTGGCGCACAGGAGGGTGCACCGACCGGCCGCAGGGAGGTACCACTGCGCGCTCTGCGGGAAGGCCTTCAGCACGCACAGCAACCGCCAGAGACACATGATAGTACGTATATCTAGTCTTCCACGAGACTCCCGCGGGAGGTTTTTAACAAACAAACTTAATAATAAAGAAAACACAAAATACACTTTTGAAATAGTAAAAGGAAATGATTTTGAATTGTGATCAACATGTATCTAGGTTGGAAACTGATCGACTATTTTAACTAGAATGATCATTCTCTTTGAATATGGTAGTGCTGATGCAGCATTGCTCTCAGCTATATGATATGCATAACATGGATATAACTGTACGCACGCGCACGCGCACACGTACTCACGCACTCACGCACACACATGAGAGAAAGAGAGACAGCATGTGTCATAGATACATGATTTATGTACACACACACACACACACACACACACTCAGAGAGCATTTGGGAGAATGGGCCCACTTCAATATCTAATTTCAAGCGCAACAAGTGCCTGGCAGATTGGATAATGGAATGGCTGCTTTAATGAGGAGTATTTTAGTACGATATTAGAGTAATAATATTCCTGTACTGAACAGATCCACACCGGCCTGAAGCCGTTCAAGTGTGAGATGTGCGGTAAGTGTTTCAAACACGCCAGCGAGAAGAGAGCTCACATCACCTACGTACACCTCAAGAAGCCGTGGCCCAAGAGAGCGCGCGCCAAGAGACAGGGACAGAACATACAGACCGCACCCGGTGCGAGCGAGATGGACATACCGTGGCCCGACCCCAAGATGGATATCATGATGGACAAACAGTATTTTAATATTAAGATATAACTAGTAATATAAAACGTAGACTGCACTTTTAAATAATTTATAAACTATTAATTTATGTGTAACGAATAAAATGGTATAATTTATATTGATTTTTATTTCTTGAAAACACTTTTTTATTGCCTCTTGTAACTTTATTTCCATTTTAAAATTTTTTGTTCAATAACTTTTTTTGTTAAGTCTTAGCTTAGTGTCCATCTCACGTTACTGACTTAATTCTATTAATATAAGTGAAATGACATTACATATTATCAATGATATTAATACAGCAATAATAATAACAAAGATTATAGTTTAAACTGATCAAATATAACGAAGTGTTGGAGAAAAACATCTACTATCAGCTGTAATCGTAAGTGACGCGGATATAAAGAATGGCGGGAACGTTTATCAAACATTTACAAAATGTTACAACACTCCTGCATTTTTTACGTGTGTCACTTCGACAGAATCGGGAATCAAAAAGTACCATATTTGACAAAAGACCTCGTTTAAAATGCATCATTTTTATTAATACATGTATTTACATTAAAATCAATACATTTATTGATTCTTAATAGAGTTAATAAATTTTGCGTATGCATTTGAATTAATATTTTAAATTATAAGGATAATAAACTGAGAGCAAAAAAAATTGTGTTTGGATTTCGAAAGTTGAGAAAAGTTAGTTGGACAACCTTGTTATGGATAACTAAATAAAAACTTTAGTAGTTGTAAGCAGAATTATTTCAGTTATATCTTATGTAAAAGAATGGTCGAAAATAATCTGAGTCTAACAATAAGGAATAACATAAAATAAATAAAATTGGTGAAATTTAGAATAAGAAAATTAACGAAGTAGAGATAGGTAATTTCTTGCTCCTTCTTAATGAATGTTACGGTTGTTTATAGTCTATTCCTAGCATTCAGTTAAAAGTTAAAGCATTCACTTAACATAAGACGCAAATTAAGATCAGAACAGCAATTTAATATTTTGATATTCTTGGTCTCATCTCATATTACAGTAGTAAAAACATAATTATTCTGTAAAATCATAATTATTCTATAAATTCATAATTATTCTGTAAATTGTTAATTGTAAATCTAAAGTAAATAGTACTTACCAACGAAAATCTATATTTATTTACAATGAAACGACATAATACAGGATTATAAATGAAAAGATAATCTTATTACAACACTTTATTAAAAATACTTCAAGTGACATCTACAAACTTAACCAATATATTTTAAACATTAACATTTCAAGTCAACAACAAGCATGGACACTCACAGACAAGGAACCACAACAGACGTATCGTGAATTGTACCAAAGGGATGAATTTAATATTAATAGACTACCTTAAATGCAAAGCTACAGCGCTCCGACACTGATATGTTGAAAATACACTGTAAATATAAAAACAAAAAGTACACTCAGTGAGCGATTATCGCTTTAGTGTCGGTGTAATTCTGATCCTCTTCCTCCTCCTCCTCATCGAAGCCGACTTCTTCATCCTCGACGTGGGCCTCCTGAGATGATAACATGGTATTATATCAATAATAATTGCTAATCTTATATTTGATATATATTAAGTAATTCAGTTTCTTAGTACCTGGTACTGCTGGTACTCGGAGATGAGGTCGGCCATGTTGCTGGCAGCCTCCGTGAACTCCATCTCGTCCATCCCCTCCCCGGTGTACCAGTGCAGGAACGCCTAACATGCATTGTATACACTTTAACATTTTTTATATATTCAAAAACAACTTGCAAATTTTGCTTATTTTGTTAGTTTTTTGCGTTTTGGATTGTGGGAGACAAAATAATGTATGAGTTTCTATATATATATATATATAAGGGATAAAATAATATTATTCCATTTTATATTGTTAAATACTTTAAATGGATTTATTAATTGCTTTACATGTAGTAATGAAGAATAGATGATTAAAAATGTGCCAATTTTAACATATATATATAGATATATATAGATTTATAATAAAAATGATTGTTATATTAGTTAATGAATCCAAACTCACCCGTCTCCGGAACATGGCGGTGAACTGCTCCGAGATGCGTTTAAATATCTCCTGTATGGCCGTGGAGTTCCCCATGAAGGTGGCCGACATCTTGAGACCCCTCGGCGGCACGTCGCACACGGCCACCTTCAGGTTATTTGGAATCCACTCCACGAAGTAGCTGCAACGAGTTTAATGTAACAATTTAATTAATGTATATATATATATAGTGTTTTTGTAAGATATGTATTTGAAACATATATGAAAGTTAACTTAAATATTATTTCATTCCAATGTATGTAAGACAAAAAGTTCTGCATATATAGGAGAATGCTTTCTATTGAATGTCGAAGTCAAGGTCAATCATCACCTGGAGTTCCTGTTCTGCACGGCCAGCACCTGCTCGTCCACCTCCCTCATGGACATGTGTCCTCTGAAGACGGTGGCCACGGTGAGGTACCGCCCGTGCCGCGGGTCGCACGCTGTCATCATGTTCCCGGGGTTGAACATCTGGGGATTACTTTTATTTGAAACAACACCATCTATTGTCAGAATTTCTGAACTTTTTTGAAAGATGCATAAATGAATGCCTCCTATTATTATCTTAACGGATTGGTTTTATTTAAAACAGTTTTAGTGTTAATACTTATACAAATTCTAAAGAGGGTTTACTTGATAAAGACTTACTTGACTCATGAGTTCTGTAACATTTTGCGCGCGGTAGTTTACAGAGTTCTTTGCTGTCAGAGGAGCGAAACCTACGAGAAAGTAAAAAATATTTCATAAGTATATTTTTTAACTTCACAACAAACAACACACTAAGAGGAAAAGGGATAAAAACAATTACAAGAACAAAAAAAAAGTATGATAATAAAAAGCAAGTTATACCTGGCATAAAGAAGTGCAGGCGCGGGAATGGCACCATGTTGACAGCCAGCTTCCTCAAGTCGGCGTTGAGCTGTCCCGGGAACCGGAGACACGTGGTCACACCCGACATGGTCAGCTGAAATAAACACCATATTAATACCAGAACTGCTTTGGTAAAGAAGATTCTTAATGTCAAGGTGTCTCAAAAAAAATTTCACATTTATTTGGTAATTGCATGAACGCAACGATTTCGAGGGGCGCGGGGGGAGTGGCAATCGGTAGCCTGGCTCCTGGGAACTTAGTCGTTATGGAGCATTTCTCGGTAGCGGATTTTATAAAAACGGTAATTCGACGACTGTAGCGTGAAAAAAAATCTACAATATTCGACATATTCGTCACTTGAACGATGCACCAAGCACTCGACTCATTGCAAAAGAACTTTGAAGAAACCGGCTCAATATTGGAAAAACCAAAATCCGGACGTCGACGTCGTCAAGAACCATCGAAAACAGTAGACAGTTCGGGTTATCCAGACTATTCCGGATGACCCGAACCTTTTATTTCAGAAGCGTGCTGTTGCCTTAAACGTTTACAGATCATCATTGTGCCGCATTTCAAACCTTTACAAAATTCAGTTGGTGCAAGAATTAAAGCCTCAGGATGCTGGTCAGAGGCTTGACTTGGTAAACCAAATGACTAAGAGTTTTCCGACGTTTACGAACATTTTGTTTTCAGATGAAGTCCATTTTCATCTTAATGGACATGTTAACAAGTAAAATTGCTGCCACTGGAGTGCAACCAATCCAACATACAACCTCAGAAACCACATATTCGCCTGGTGACCGTACGAGCCGCAATGTCGGCGCGAGGAATTATAGGCCTTATTTTTTTTGAAGATAAAAGCTACGGTGAATTCAGAGCGTTATGTGAAGATGTTCTTTGATGATGTTCTTTGTGTTTGAGTTACAAAACTTTCCTGGTTATCATCAAAGAACATGGATCCAGAAGGATGGTGAAACATCACACACGGAGTTCGTGTAACTTTTCCTGGCAAATTGATCGCTAGGAAAGGTGACTTACACACATAGTGTTTATTTGGCCACTATGAACTTTTCCTGTGGGGTTACATCTAATCCAAAATTTGTTTATTTAGTATTTTAGTACACTATAAACATTCTTTTAATAAATTTCTAGCTTTTTTTTTAATGCGAACTTTCCTTTGATATACCTTGTATATTATACATTAAAAAAACATTATATATTACATAGTAACATTATACAAACTAAAACCACTTTGGTCAAAATTCCTTGACTACAAAATAGTAATCATTTTTTTTTTTAATCCCAAAAACAGTCTTAAATTTTTTAAAAAGAAACTTATTATAATAGTAATACTAAATATAAAAAAATAAAAAAAAAATAATAATATTTTTTTATTGAACAAAATTAATGTTTCAATATTTACCGGTCATAAACTAGTTTTTGCTTTTCTTTTGTCATTCAAAGTAATTTTAATTAGCAAAGAGTTTTGACTAACATAAATATTATAAAGTATATAATTATAAACGCCTAATATATTAAAACATTGTAAATCCATCTTCAATATAATAATGAATAGATTATTTCAAAATTATCAATTTAATCTCTCTTATCAGACATGATAAATTACTATGTTGAGAAATTACTTTTAAGCTTGTTTGAATTTTATACATTTCAAATATTAAAGAATTTAAAATGAATCCAGACGGGCAGGATTCGAACCGGCGACATTTTGAAACTGTGCCGTCGGTACTGAGTGGTATGGGCTGGGTAAAGATATAACAAAACAAAGAATCTATTCATAAACTAATTTAAAATATTAATTATATTATTATTATTTACATATGAATACTTCATTTATTTATTCTACAAAAATTATATACAAAAAATACTTGAAATTTGTGATTAAATCACAATAATCAAACTAATACTACACTCTAAGAAAATATCGCTCAAATACCACATATGTTTAATTTGAGAAGAAAAATATTTAGTGACTAAATTATTATATTAATTTGTTTGAATGTTTACAAACTCACCGAGATGAGGTGGTTGAGGTCTCCATAGCTGGGACTGCTGAGTCTCAGCGTCCTGAAGCATATGTTGTATAGGGCTTCGTTGTCGATACAGAACGACATGTCCGTGTTTTCAACGAGCTGGTGAACTGACAGGGTCGCGTTGTAGGGCTCCAGGACCACCTCGCTGACCTGGTGTCATTACATATATATATTAATAAATAAACAGAAAGGCATATTTAAAAGAATAAAATTCTGTAAAGAAAATTTTATCAGAATATGAAAAATATGTACTTAATTCTAGAATACAACATTTAAACTTTCACAAAAAAAAGAAGAGGAAGGGGAGGGAGAGAGAAAGAGCTAGAGAGAGAGGTAGAGCGAGCAAATAAGCATCTGATATCTTCAAATATGTGCTTTTACATTGTTAGTGTACACCAACATACCTTAGGTGAGGGCACAACGCTGAAGGTGTTCATGATCCTGTCGGGGAACTCCTCCCGAATCTTGCTGAGCAGCAGCGTGCCCATCCCAGACCCCGTGCCGCCCCCCAGGGAGTGGGTCAGCTGGAAACCTGGTGGTGGAACAGAGGGGTTAACAATAAAATAAAGAGATTTGAAGTGGGATTTACCACTATGTGGAGCAATTGTACCAACCCACCTTGTAAGCAGTCGCATCCTTCAGCCTCCTTCCTGATCACGTCCAGGACTGAGTCCACGAGCTCGGCGCCCTCTGTGTAGTGGCCCTTTGCCCAGTTGTTACCTGTAAGGGAGGTTACATTTAAAATATTAGAAGGATCTAATAGTTTACATTTTTGCAAATATTTGATTTCATTTATTTTCATATAAAACATTACAAATATTAAAAAATATATAAAGACATATTTAGAAAAAAAAGTTGTTAATTTGGACACTAACACACACTAGGAGATCATTTACTTTTTATAAGTAAAAAAAACACTTATTTTTATTTAAAAAAATTCTCAATAATATTTTTGTCTGCATTGGTTAATTTTCATTTCCCTTCAAATTTATTTTTGTTGTTCATAACAAATTGTTTGTAATGTTATGGACGTACCCGCTCCACTCTGTCCGAACACGAAGTTGTCTGGTCTAAAGAGCTGTCCGTAGGGCCCCGAGCGCACAGAGTCCATGGTACCGGGCTCCAGGTCCACCAGCACAGCTCTGGGGACGAACTTACCTGGGGACGATGGAATATTCATTATAATATTTTGCAAAAAAGGTTTATTTCCGTTATAAAAAATGCTTCATTCATACCACGAAAATTTGTGCGTGTTTACGCACGGTATACAAAGATTTAAACTATTGTTCATTGATTGTCTGTGTACGTATGTATGTGCGCGCGTGCGTGCGTGCGTGCGTGCGTGCGTGCGTGCGTGCGTGCGTGCGTGCGTGCGTGCGTGCGTGCGTGCGTGCGTGCGTGTGCGCGTGTGTTATTAGATATCTAAAAATACTGCGATGTTTGATAAACAAAACAACACCAAAAGAATACATTTTTAATTATATTCTCATATCATTATTTATATAACCATAGAGTCAATTATTAGTCAAATGGTGGTTTTGACCTAAATTATGCTACCATCTCTTAGACTATAAGTATTAATGAAACGAAAGTGGCATTTTGCTCAATATGCTGGAAATAAGATGTTTTCCAGTTTGGTCGTCTTTTGTATAAAACCACTGTGCACAGAAGCAACAAGTCACTGAGGAATGGTTGTCGTCAAAATTAAAATGATTTACTAATTTATAAAGTTTCTCGGTTAAAACGTAGATAATTACTTGGTCCATTGGTGCGTTGATATTATGACAATTCATTTATAGTATCTAACTCAAACGTTGTAAAGTTGGCCAAGCATCAGTTAGTCAAGATTGTAGCTAGTCTTCGGCCGATATTAATAAACGATCACGATCTAATTTTGTTAATGATATCTATATTTTAATTATCAGTGACAAAAACGCACTTAATTTTTAATAAAGTTAAAAAATAAACATACAAAACTACTAAGTTTTGCCCGCCATTGCCAAAAATTATCAGCATCCCGTATTATCCCCAAATAAATAATCATTTAGAAATGAGTTATCTACCTCCTCCGGCCTCATTGTAATATACATTGAGGCGTTCCAGCTGTAAGTCGCTCTCCCCCTTGTACTGCCCGGTCGGGTCAATACCATGCTCGTCCGATATCACCTCCCAGAACTGAAAGAAGTGTTAATATTATTGTATTTGTTTTAACAATTACCAGTGTCATATGAGGTTGTGATTTCTTAGACTTTTTCTTTAAGTAATTGTTGTAGTTTCTAATCTTGACGTTTTATTTTATTCGATTTGGTAATCGCATACTTTATTATGAAGCGAACTTTGGTAAATTTTGAGATTATCCTAGACATTAGCAACATTGACATGGAATTTGAGAGAAAATTTAATATTATTTATTAATCAGTCTTAAAAAGAACACATGTGGGACTAAATAGAAAATAAATGATTTGAACTCTCCATGCCAGGTGATACAGACAAAGGTTTATTATATTTTACAAACCTAACAAAAAAAGGATTGTGTCTTGTCATTTGAATACGACAGTGACAGTGAATGTCTTTGGATATGATTTTTTTTTAACTATTTCTTCATTATGCTTAAAAAAGTGTTATTTAAGAGATCTATAGTAAAAGAATCTCTTCTTATATTTTTAAGTATTGTTAGTAGATTAAAGAGAAGTATAGTAAAAACAATTTTGTCATAAAGCTTAATAGACTAAGATCCTAGAACATTTTATTATTAAAATATTACTTTTGTTTTTTTAATACACATTTGATCTTAACATACAATACTAATTAGCGATTATCTATTCTCGAAATTATAGTTTCGAGAAAATGATGTAGTTTTATCAGCTCTGGGATCTTAGAATATGTAACTTGTAAAATAAAAAATTATGTGATATATATTCAGAGTCAGATGTTTAGTTAATTATGACTCAAGATCTTAAGCAAACTGTCTTAGTTAATGTTGATTAATGTGCATATATATTCATTGTATATCTTCCGCCTCTGTTGTTAGGGTCGCGACCTAATATAAAAACCCTTAACTAATTCTATTGGAGGAAATATTTATATTTTTTTAATAACACCTCTTTTCTAAACTAAAACTTTTTAGACTAAATTATTGACTGTGATCTGTCATATTTGTATGTCTTCCTTTGGGTAAAACTATAGTAAGAGTTTTACCTGGATGTATCCAATCCTTATAGTGCATTAAAGATTTATGAACAAAGTTTTTTACTGGATACTACTTTTATATATATTACTAGGAAATACTAGCTTCAACCCTACAGAGCAAGCAAGATATAGTTATTTTAGAGTTATTCTAGTGTCTAAACTTGTAATATTGTAACAAAAGGAAGAATAAAGAGGACATTTTATATAATTGTTTAAAAGATCCTCATAAAGATTTAACTTCGGAAACTATTTTCACGGGAAACCATCAAAATTGAATTTTAATAATAATTGTGTTATAAAGTTGCTAATAATAGTTAGTACAGAATGAAGTAAATTTTAAGTCAGTTTTATTAAAATATCAGTCAGGTTCGGTGAAATCAGTGTATGTACATACTTATATATAGATGAAGATTTTGTTTGAACATATTAATTTCTCTAACAATTACAGGAAAACACATTCAACGTATATTCATTAATTTATTAGTGAGAAAACTTATAGCATATATAACATGACACAAACATTCAGTAGAGGTTAAAAAAATACAACAAATGTTCCGGCATCACCATTTTTTGTTTACCTGTTAATTAGAATCTCATAAAGATTTTCATTAAATTATAAGTCAACATAATATAAGATTTTGTTAAAACCTAGATAGATTTTGAACAAACTTGTGATAGGTGGATTATTAGTCATCTGTGTAATAAACTTGATTGTAAGTTATCTTTAGGGTTTTTAACGCTCCGGAACTAGAGTTTTAGTTTGGAAGTATCAACTACTGATAAAATCCATACTGCTAATAATATTATTATATTATTTGTTATCTTTTTATGGTCAATGGACCCATTTTATTATCCATTTTTAAATTTGACCACAAAAACGAGTTAAAAGTGTCACAAATTACAAGTTCATTAACAGCTCATTTACAGCCTTTTCACTATGTGATGTTAGTATGCTACTTGACCTAGCGCTTGGTAGATTTGATAACGAAATAGCTGTGTTATTAATTGAGACTTGACCAGTCACCAGACTGAAGTTGCAGCGACAATAACTGCTAACCGCATTCGTAACAAGTTCACTTATAGATATTTTTAGGGATTATATACCTTGACTGATAACTGATAAAAACATTTTACTTAGTAACAAACTGCATAAGTATTATTTATCCTTGAAAATTCAAGGCCACAGGTTTAATATGTAGAATGAATTTTAGGTTATTATCTAAGTGAGACGAAGTTTTTTACGTATTATACATAACTTGATCGTATATTTCTCGTTAGAAATGTATGACAAATGTAATGTATTTTTCGTGTTATCTAATAAAATGGATTACCTTGGAGCCGATCTGGTTTCCGCACTGACCTGCTTGTACATGTACTATTTCACGCATAATGAATTATAGCTACAGCCTCGTATTAATGTGAAAGTCGTATTAGTATAATAAAATTGATTAATAAAGTACTAAATGCACATAATTACAAAGAACTTGTGTAAATGACACAACACTGTACTTATCGTTGTTATCGTAATACTGAATTGTGTTTGATAATGATAGTGACAGATTAAATCAGTCCGTTTTCAGTTGACCTTTGTATTCATGCGTACAGCTTTTCGTAACGGGTCTCGTAATATGGATATGTCGCTTTAGTCGTCCGAAACAAGATGATCCGTATTAAACATATAAATCATTTCATTCTAGGGTTTTTTATAAATTGGATATTATAAACAATATTTTCTTAGAAGCAAATAAGGTGCGGACCACGATGCATAAATTCTGCTCTATTCTAAGCTCTAACCTTCTTATAATACGTTATTTTTTATAATATCCTCGATAATGTGTATAAAATACTTATTATATTGCGGAAGTTACAGTGTATAAAGCTAATTATTGTTGGTCGATTATTAGAATAAAGTAACATATTAAAATAATAATATACATTTATGGTCATTATAATATTTTTATGTTTGCCTACCTTAAATTCCTTTTCCTGATTTAAATCGCCGAAATGTAATACAATGTTCTTCGGTATATATTTTATTAGGAATAATATCCAAGGAAAATAATCTATTAATGGGTGCCACAGCATTCAAACAATTCCCTGCCTTAAAGTTGCTAGGCAACAGTATACTGCATTGTTAAAAATTCACTGAAAAACATACTAGGTAAGTTGTAAAAATCCTTGTTTTTAAATAACCTACAACATATCGTCTTAAATACATAGGTTATTGAACTATATAATATTTACTCAAAATATAAATAGTATGCGCCTTTAACATTTATTTTACTAGCATAAAAGTAATATTTAATATTTCTAATTTATTTATATTAATATTTAAAAATTATCTTTGAACATTTAAAACATAGATGATTATTATATTTGATTTCATAAATAAATGACGTTTCTAATTCTGACTTTTGGAACGTATCATAATATGTCAAATGTGTAAATAGTAAATACGAAATAAAATGTATATTTTTTAAAAATAAAAATGCAACATCGGTATTATTTGCAATGTATTATACGTATCTAAATTATATATCATATAACAAAATGAGTTAAAAATCTATAAAAAGATGAGATAAAGTTTTGAAAAAATGAAATATCTAAGTGTTCTTTTGACATTTGCTATATTTCTTATCGCATACATTGGTGATTACGCCGTATTTAAAAGTAAATACTCTGATAATCAGGTATATCGTGCTTTTGCTGACAATTCCGTGCATGGTACTGTAGGTTTCCTTTCATCGGTATTATTTTTTAGCCATGAAATTAATGTAACAAATGAAGTGTACATATATAATGTCCTTCTGTGTACTGTTGTTTCATCTCTGATAGATGTTGATCATTTTATCGAAGCGAAATCTTTTTATTTTGCGGTGAGTGTTTAAAACTATTGAATATTAATTATCATCTCATCTCAACGGCTTTTTCACAATATATAGGATGAGGGTAATGTGTAAATTAAATATTTTGTGCAAAATCACTTGTGTTAAGTACGCTCCTAACCCATATGTACTCTTCTATTGGTTTTAATATTTCTTGCTTTGTTCATTTACTTATCATAAAAAACCATTGAATCTTTAATGTCTGTTAACACAAAGGATATTCGGTGTGAAAACAAATCATGGTCATTTAAAAAGAATATTAATTCGTTTTAGTTATAATTACAATAAAACTGGACCAAAGTGTTTTGTATATTGTCAAAGCTTTGCGAACAGAGAGCGTAATTAAAATTATTTTTGGTAAATAATTCTTTCTTTTTTAATTATTGTAATGTTTATTTATCCTTTTTTCTCACTAGATTAACATTATTTTGGAGTGATGCTACGGACAGATTGACCCATAAAAACAAGATTTTTGTTATTGTTATTTTGTTTATATACATTTTATTTGTTGCAGGACCTCGCAAATGTTCAACAAAGAGGAATATTCCATTGCACATCCCTCTGGATAACAGTCACTTTAATCCTTTTAATTTATAGTAATTTTTCTAAAAATATAAATGTTTATATTCTAACATATATGTTGGTTATAGCTTTTACGAGTCACCATATTAGAGATGGAAATAGACGTGGTTTGTGGCTCTTTCCATATGGAAGCACACCACCCATTAATAAATATGTATATATTTTACTTGTTTGTGTAATACCTACAATATGTGCATATATGTTCCAATATCATAAACCGTTGGTGAAATACACTGCTTTGAGTAGGGAGATTGTTTAGGTTACGACAACAGGTCTGTTGTTCCCAGTGATACAGGGTGAAGACAGGTTAATTATTTAATCATATTTGAGGACTTTAATGTGTGTCCTAAAATATTTATGATACCTTAGTATTTGTTATAAACAATATTCTTTCCAGGTGAAGCATTTAAGTCCATAGAAATATTAAATCCTCTGCGTCTGTTTCATTTTTATTAAGAATAAAACTTCACATATAATCTATTTATTGTATGTTACAAAATTAGTAAACATTTATTTGAAAATGCATAAATACTTTCGATTGTAAAAAGCTGTCAATGGCGGTAATAAATAATATGCTTACACTTGCGAGTTTATAGATCTCTATCTGTGAAATGGTATTAATTTTATGAACACATCCAATAATAACATTTCTGGTTTGCGGTTATCACTTGATACCAGTTTAGTGGTTTTAAACTGCAAATACCTTGTCCGTTGGATAACTTAATATTCGGATAAAACTAAGACAAATTTCTTTGTTTTGACAGTTTTTTTGTAGGAAACTTATAATTTGTAGAATATCTGTGTCGAAATTAATTTAATGTAGGTACCTATTTAAGATTAAATAATTTTGTTAATTTATATAATTATTTATAAGGTTATATTATTTTTGACATTTAAATAAAGATATTTTTTGACATATACTATTGTTTCCTTCAAATACAATGGGTATTGTATTGACGTTTTGAGCGGGAATTTATGTGATTTATCTGTATTCTATTATGTGAATGATTTTTGAGCGAAGCGAGCGGAGCGGTCTACTGGAGACTTTTTCACATTCTTTGTCACGAATAGGCTCGAAAACTACTTGACGGAAAATAGTGAAATTATGCAATCAAAAATACACACATTAGGGGATGGTTTAAAAGAAAAAAATGAGAAATGTAGTCAAACTAAAAATTTGAAAAATGTCATGTAAAAAATTAAATTCATTGAAATCAATGGGAAACGATTAGTCATTACACTGGGCACGCTTCGTTCAATATGCAAACGGCAACGGGTTCAAATAGTGCAAAATTAGTATATTATACATAGTATACTCAAAATTAGTATATTTGGTATAATAAAGAGAAATAAGAAAAAATGTGAATTTAAAATACAAAAATAAAATATTTTCTTATCTTTGAGCATTTAAAAAAAATATGATTATTAATCTTATTTCATAAATAAATGACGTTTCTAATTCTGACTTTCGGAACGTATCATAATATGTCAAATGTGTAAATACTAAATAAAATATATATTTTATTTTTACTAAAAATGAAACATCTGTATTATTTCAAATATATTTTACGTATCTAAATTATGTTAAAAATCAATAAAAAGATGAGATAAAGTTTTGAAAAAATGAAATATCTAAGTGTTCTTTTGACATTTGCTATATTTCTTATTGCATACATTGGTGATTACGCGGTATTTAAAAGTAAATACTCTGATAACTACGTGTATCGTGCTTTTGCTGACAATTCCGTGCACGGTACTGTAGGTTTCCTTTCATCGTTATTGTTTTTTAGCCATGAGATTAATGTAACAAATGAAGTGTACACATCTAATGTCCTTCTGTGTACTGTTGCATCATCTTTGATAGATGTTGATCATTTTATCGAAGCGAAATCTTTTTATTTTGCGGTGAGTGTTTAAAACTACTGAATATTAATTATCATCTCATCTCAACGGATTTTCACAATATATCTTATATAGTATGAAGGTAAGGTGTAAATTAAATATTTTTGCAAAATAACTTGTGTTAAGTACACTCCTAAACCATATGTACTTTACTATTTGTTTTAATATTTCTCTCTTTGTTTATTTGCTTATCATAAAAAACCAGATCTTTAATGTCTGTCAACACAAAGGATGTTCGGTGTGAATACAAATCATTCTCATTTGAAAATAATATTAACTTGTTTTAGTTATAATTACAATAAAAAAAAATGTGGTAGCTTTTTTTCGGCGGTAGGTGCAAAAAACTAAAGTAATCAAAAAATTAAGCTCTTCCTTTATTTTGTTATTAAAATAGAATACAGTATTTTTAAGTGTTAAGTGTTAATTTTCTAATTATAAAGTTCAAAGCATTGCATTTTCTAAGACTATATTTAGATGTGTAAGCTATTTTAAAAACTTACACAAACCTGCTGGCCTTATCGTAATACACCACATCACAACACAACACAATAATTTATAATGGCAAAGTTATAAGACATTGTTGAGATGCACAGAAACATTGCTGAATCACTGGGTAAGCGTATGACTGACTTTGAAGAAAAATTTAAATCCACATCACCATCAACTGACATGGGTAAGCCTAGTTTGGAAAAGCTACAGAGTGATTACAATAACTTTA
This sequence comes from Melinaea marsaeus rileyi, assembly GCA_918358865.1. Taxonomy (NCBI): domain Eukaryota; kingdom Metazoa; phylum Arthropoda; class Insecta; order Lepidoptera; family Nymphalidae; genus Melinaea; species Melinaea marsaeus. Next base: position 4,326,370 of record OU911091.1, on the reverse strand, counting down.
AATTATTGGTGTGGAATATACTAGAATTGCTGAAATCTCTAATACAAAATGTACCTGCTCAAGTCAATGATGTGGATAATCAAACCCATAGAAATGCTTTGTTATTCAGTGGTATTGAAGAGAAGGAGGGTGAAAATATGACTTCTACAATACTGAGTACAGTTCAGGTACTTATAGGTCTGTCAGATGAACAATCAAGTGCTATTCAACATTGCCTACGGCTCGGAGCCCGATCTGACAAATAGCATCGCCCCATCCTAGTGTACTTCAATAGTCTCAATGTCAGAAACATTATCTTCAATAATAAAATGACTCTTATGACATCTCCAGTTGTAATAAGTGAATTCCTGACCAAAGTGTGTCAAGATCTGTTTGTCGGGCCCAAGAAACATTTTGGTTTAACCAAATCCTGGACACGTTCTGGTGCTGTGTATAAAGCTTCCAAACAACGAAGAGCTGTCACAGGTTCAGGACCTCTAGAAGACTTAAAGGTGAAGCATCCCACCATTTTAACAAATTCTCCTTCCAATCTCAATGCAAATCAGTCCAAGACAGATGTTACCGTACTTCAGCTTCGTAAGGTGACCCCAACGGCCTCATCGAAGCTCATCAGTCGGCCAAGCAGTCACTCGCAAACAGGTCTTGAAAAACCTTAAATATGTTCTTTTCTTTTTCAAAGTATATTTGTCAATTTTGACTTCAGAATTTTTTTGTAATCATTTATATGTACAGTCCTAATGTTTCTAAAATGTTAAATTCCATTACAATTTATATACAATTGCTATTATTATTATAATGTATAAACTTTTTTAAACAAAACATATGGGATTTAATATTACTTTTCTCCATCTGACACTTGTCAGTTTGACAAGTATGTTAAGACAATTGTTCACTGCTATACAGCTTCGGTTATGTTTTATACTTGTTTTGCATTAATTAATTAAATTAAATAATATATTTAACTAATAAATTATTTAATTAATTTTTTATTATTGTATGAATGATTTTAATATTTACTAGTTTAATATTAACTATACACTATGTTTGACACCGCTCCTTAAATCATTGTAATAACTAGTTTTTGTTCTGATGTATTATTTCTCCTTTTTTTTTTTAACTTTAGACCGTTTCCCTTTTTTTTATTTTGTGAGTTGATTGTTATATTTTTCGTTTTTTACTTTTATATTATTACCCAGCATTATGTGCAAATAAGCCCGTTATTATTATTGTATTTTTAGAATAGTTTTATATAAGTTTCAATCGTTTTATATATATTTTTATTTTAACTTTTTTTTAGTTTCAAAACATATTTTGAAAGATTTAATTTAATTTGTATTATACCTATTTTATAGTATTTCATTTATTCATAAATTTTTGTATAACTGTATTATGTGGGTACGGAGTCTAGCTCTGATTCCTATCATACGGCTGTTGAGTATAGTTCTTTCGACAGTCTTGATAATGATTTCATACCTGTCAAAAATTTTATTGCACATGAGTTGAAACCATTCCACAATAATTTTAACATCTGTCACATAAATGCTCAAAGCATTCCGTCTCATCATTTAGATCTCCTCAGTACTTTTAACCTTAATTCAGATCATGATGTACTATTTCCGAATCGTGATTAAAGCCATCTCCCTCTTCCACTTCTTTTTCACTTCCTGGATTCATCCTTATCAAAAACGACCGCATTAGTAAAGCCGGTGGTGGGGTTTGTATCTATCTTCGTAGTCATTTTCAATACAAAATCATTCTACAATCTCCTTCTGTCCATGATTCGCCGGAGTATCTTTTTATTGAGGTGAATATTGACAAAAAAGTCATTGGCGTTGTCTACTCTCCTCCCAATATAACCTACTTCTCTGCACTTGAGAACATTTTTCAAGATTTGCTTTCGGAATACACACGTCTTATAGTCATGGCTGATTTCAACACTTTTTTGCTCAGACAAGATTCCAGGTCTAACCAACTACGACACATAACTAACTCTCTCAATTTGGAAATTTTAGCATTTGGTCCTACACACCACACTAGGTCCTCGTCAACTTTATTAGACCGTATTATTTGCTCTGAAACACCAAGTGTCAGTAAGTTTGGTCAGATACCTGCTCCTGCGTTTTCTCACCATGACTTGTTATTTCTTTCATATCGAGCTAAAGTGCCTAAAATAAAACCTCAGTATGTTCTTCTTCGCAATTACACTGACATTGATAGAAATGCGATTGCAATGGATTCGTCTAATTTAAATTGGGACGCGATAGATGAATTAGGAACAATTGAAGAGATGGTTCAACTTTTGAACACATGAATTTTAGATCTCTTCGACCAACATGCCCCTCTTCGTAAAATAAAAGTAAGTTACTGTTCCGCCCCCAGGTTCATTGATGACTTGAGAAGCCATGCTGAAGAGAGATCGAGCAACTTAACTGGTCTGTGTATAAAAGTTGCGTTAGTCACTAAGGATCCGAACTCTAGAGTTCTGAAGAGGAAATACAACCGTGCCTCTAGATTCTTCAAACGGCAAATCGCTAGAACAAAGTTCAAGTATGTCGTTAAAATTGGGGATCAGCTGGCAAAGTACCCGCCTGGCACGCGCAAATTCTGGGCGCTTTCAAAGGCCAGTGTGGGCAACTTTAGCCAGCCGTCCCTACCGCCGTTGCACATAGGGAATGACTCTGGTCCACACGGCAAAAGAGAAAGCCGGTCTCTTGGGCACTCTTTTCGCCTCTAACTCGTCTTTGGACGACCAAGGGAAGACACCGCCTATCATCTCGCGGTGTCAGAGCTCAATGCCGGAAATAGTTTTTCGGCAAAAAACTATCAGGCAGACTCTTTTCCTTGGACGTTCATAAGTCGAGTGGGCCGGATGGCATTTCTCCACTGGTGCTACGAACGTGTGCCCTTGAGTTGACTCCAGTGCTAACGCGTCTATTTCGGCACTCCTACCTTAAAGGCGCAGGTCCGGCCACACATGGAGTACTGTTTTCATCTCTAGTCCGGATCACCCCAATATCAGCTTCTACCCTTTGACCGCGTACAACGGAGACCCGTTCGGATTGTCGGGGACCGAATGCTCTGCGAACGGCTGGACTCTTTGGCATTGCGTAGAGACCTGGCTTCTTTGTGCGTCTTCTACCGCATTTACAACGGGGAGTGTTCCGAAGAACTATTCGATCTGATGCCTACCGCCGAATTTCACTACCGCACAGCTCGCCATCGCCTCCTTTACAATCCATACGACCTGGATGCATGGCGATCTTCAACTGTGCGGTTTTCAAGGACTTTCTTCCCACGTAGCACTCAAATGTGAAACGAACTTCCTTCGGCGGTATTTCCAGATCGATACGACATGGGTACCTTCAAAAAAGGCATATATTCCTTTCTCCAAGGCCGGCAACGCTCTTGTGAATCCTCGGATGTTGCAAGAGTTCATGGGCGGCGGTAATCACATATTAACGGTGACCCGCAAGCTGGTTTGCCCTACTATGACATAAAAAAAAATGTCAAAGCCTTGCTTATGAAGAGCTTAAATAAAATTATTTCTGGTAAATATTTCTTTCCTTTAATTTAATTATTGTAATATTTTTTTTCACTACATTAACATGATTTTGGAGTGAGGCTGTTGACAGATTGAATCATAAAAACAAGCTTTACAAGATTTTTGGTTATTGTTATTTTATTATAAATATTTTATTTGTTGCAGGACCTCGCAAATGTTCAACAAAGAGGAATATTCCATTGCACATCGCTCTGGATAACAGTCACTTTAATCCTTTTAATTTACAGTAATTTTTCTAAAAAAATTAATGTTTATATTCTAACATATATGTTGATTTTAGCTTTTACGAGTCATCATATTAGAGATGGAAATAGACGTGGTTTGTGGCTCTTTCCATATGGAAGCACACCACCCATTCATAATTATGTATATATTTTACTTGTTTGTGTAATACCTACAATATGTGCATATATGTTCCAATATCATAAACCACTGGTGAAATAAACTGCTTTGAGTAGGGAGATTGTTTAGGGGGTAATTCCGTGTCGAATCAACACGCTTTTTGCAAAAAATTGACCTCACCATCTCAGATTTTAAGGAAATTTGGCACACTTGTAGCATTTATGTAGACTACGAAAAATACCAAATTTTATTAAATTATATCAACACGTTTAGAAAATATGGCAACCCAAACTTATCAAAAATCGACTAAAAAAGCATCACCTTGCTGTATGCTCTTTCTTGTGATATACAACAATGCATATGTTGTAATTGAAAAATATCTTGAAAATTTCAAATTTAAATTTTAAATATAAATTAAAAAAAAACTCCAAAAATTCTGAAAAAAATCTAGAAGATACAATGGCTTATTGTTAAATGTTACAAAAAGTTTCAAAATGGGAGGACAATGGGCTGATGGTTAAAAAAAATTAAAACTCAAGTGGTTTTATCAAAATTCTGATATAAATGACTGTTAAATTTTGCTATGAATGTTTGCATAAAAATTAAGCAAACTAAATAACCCAAAATGGAAGACATTATTTAATTCATCATTCACTAACAATGAATAAATTATTTGGATTGATGAAGAATCAAAATTGGATGTTATTTAAAAATTTAATAAATTTAATAAAATTAGATTTGTTTTTGAGGTCTAAGCAATTAGGAGAGGAGTAATTTATATTTCAAAAGAGCAAGGTAATGTATTTTTGGTCGATATTTAGTAACTTTGGGTTGCCATATTTCACAAAATGGGTTGATATAATTTGATGAAATTTGGCATTTTTCTTAGTCTACATGGATGCTACCTATGTGCCAAATTTCATTTAAATCTGAGATGGTGAGGTCAGATGGGTGTGTTGATTTTACATGGAATGATGCCAGGCTAAGACAACAGGTCTGATGTTCCCAGTGATAAAATGTGTTACCCAGTGATACCCAGTGAAGACAGGTTAATTACTTTAATGTGTGCCTTAAAATTTTTATATTATGATACCTCAGTAATTGTTATGAACAAACATTCTTTCCAGTTGAAGCATTTGAGCCTATAGAAATAGTAAATCATCTGAGCCTCTTTTATTTTTATTAAGAATAAAACTTCACATATAATCTATTTATTGTATGTTACAAAATTAGTAAACATTTTATTTGAAAATGCATAAATACTTTCGATTATAAAAAGCTGTCAATGGCGGTAATAAATAATATGCTTACACTTGCGAGTTTATAGATCTCTATCTGTGAAATGATATTAATTTTATGAACACATCCAATACTGGCATAACATTTCTGGTTTGCGGCTATCACTTGATACCTGATGATAGTCTTGTGGTTTTAAACTGCAAATACCTTGTCTGTTGGATAACCTAATCTTCGGATAAAACTAAGACAAATTTGTTGTTTTTCTGTAGGAAACCTACAATTTGCAGAATATAATTCTGTATCCAAATTAATTTAATGTAGGTGCATATTTAAGATTAAATAATTTTGTTAATTTATTCTTAAACTTGTAATTATAAGTTTATATTATTTTTGACATTTGAATAAAGTAATTTTTTGACATATATTATTATTTCCTTCAAATACAATGGGTATTGTATTGACGTTTTGCGCGCGAATTTATGTGATTTGTCTGTGTTCTATTATGTGAGTGATTTTAATATTTATAATCCGAATTACTTAACTTAGATAATTTAACCGTTTAAAAGACAAAATACTGATAAGCAATTCAATAATTCTCAATTCGCATGACCAAAGTACTTAAAGTACTTAACGAAGAGATCGAAGGTCTATCTTACATCTTTTTGATTAGTTTGTTGCGTAGAAAATTAAAAAAGTATGTTCTGATATTAATTATTGCTTTATTTATTGCTAATGTTATTGTTACTTAAATAAAAAAATAGGCTATTCATAAAAATTCTCGTATATTTAAGACTCCCCCGGCCACACTTCAGACTCAATCCAGTCCAAGTACGATGATACTCGTGTGTACACAGCCGGACTACCGGACTGAGCACATTTGTCTCCAAACGACGTCACGCCTATCAGGTGGAAGAGGCATTTGTTCTCACGCGACACCACCTGAAGTGGGGATCCTGAGTCACCCTGGAAATGGAAATATTATTTTAGAGTCAGTTTAAATTTGTACTAATAAAAGAGACAAATGTATGCAAGACCATTAATTATGGGCTTTGTTTTTTATAGAAAAAAAACAGCTATCATTATAGCACTACATCTATCTGCCTTTTGTATTTTAAATCCACATTATTTCTCTTTATTATACCAATTAACCCAAAATTGAACCCAAAAATAGCGAGTTGAAGTTGTTCACTAATCCCAATTTTGCTAACAGCTCACTAAGAATTGACTACTCTGTGACATTAGTATGTTAGCTGCCTAGCCCTTGCCAGATTGGATAATGAATAGAATGGCTGTATAAAAGTCTCTCATTTCATCTTCTTTCTCACTTTCTCATTCACGCGTTGTCGTTTGCTTTTGGTTTCGTGCGTCGTTGGCATTGCAGCGGAAGCAAGCACAGCTTACTATTTTAGCTATATAAAAAGCCTAATACAAAATTATCTGCATGACTCCATCGAAAAGATATTAACGCCATGCAAAGTGTTATTACATTTAAAACCAAGAATTAGTCAATTTACCTGACAGGTGTCCTTTCCTCCTCTTAATTCTCCAGCGCAGAGTTGGTTGTCGGTAAATCCAAAAGCCCAGTTGCGGTTTTTCTTCCTCTTCAACAACCCATCGCAAATATTATTTTCTATTAAAGTTAGCGACACTTTCTTCAACTCGTCTGAAGTACGTTCCGTGCCTGCCATAAAGAACTGCATTGTTACTACAACTTTTGTTGCTTATTTTTATGTCATTTTCATTATTACTCTAGAATATAATAGTGGTTTTAGTTTCCTTTAATTTTTGCGATCTGGTCTAGATTTTGATAATAAACTAGTGTAGACTAAATAGTATAGGTATGATAATTTATTTTAGTATTTTATTGCAAAACGAAAAAATATCACAAAAAGCTTATTATACTAGAATTATTTGTTATATGGCTCTGGTTTAATAATGTCAGCAGTAACCAATATCGAAATGTATGTATATATAATTTTATAATAACTCTAAGTATTAAAAAAAAACACCAAACACTTACGTGGATCAACGACACCCCATCCTGTTGCAACAGCTTGAGTATAAGGTGAAAATCCGGGATTAGTCCACAGACAAGCCGGTCTGATTGCACTCTGGAATTCCACATGGTAAGCCAGTTCCAGCAACGCTATGTCGTGGTATTTACCAGGAGAGTTGTATTGGGGATGTTTTTTTATGTTCTTGATTTTTACCTGAAGAATTGAGAAAGAAGATAAGGGAGGATAAGGTCTTATTAATATGTTAAGCATTACAATTAACTAGCCAGTGAGCAAGCAAATACACGTCTGTGGGTCAAAATACTAAACTAGAAGTGTTAGTTTATATTAGTATAAATCAAGGAGCAGATTATCCATCTGATGGTAATAGTGGTTATTCACGAGGTAGAACATACTTTTGTCTCAAGTATTATAACTACTTCAAATCATTTTTCAGTTACTGGGTTAATTTTCAAATCCGTCTCCATACTGGTTGCTCATTAGCTGCAATTAAAATCAAGTTTGAATAATAATCATAAAAACAAATAATTCCTTACATCAATAGGACTAGCTCCATCATCTTTCTCAGGATTTATGTTCTGGTCTCCAAGTCTTACAATGACAGGCTTTGGGTCTCTCATCTTTCCGTACTTAGAGCAGTGAGCCGCAGTCAGCACGAAGTTGGAACTTATTAGACTTCCTCCGCAGAGGAACGAGTAGGAACCTTGGAGATTTATCCAACCTATGGCTGCCTAGGGAGAATATTTATATAGTAGAAAAGTTAATAAACTTGAAAACAGAAGGTAGATTATTATAACGTAAACTAAATAGCTTTTTGTACAAATTGCATAATATAGATACAATGTATAAAATCAGCGAGATGAAGTTAGCAAAGCTCTGTATAACTAGGGGCGCCAACAAACCCTCAATTTCGACTCGCTGCGCTCGCGAAATCTCGGGTGCTGTTTGCATATTGAGCGAAGCGAGCCCAGTGTATTCACTCATCGTTTCCCATTGACTTCAATGGGATATAAGTTTTATGACATGATATAATTTTTTTTTTTATATCATGTCATAAAACTTATATCCCATATAAAAAAAATTTTTTTTTTTTACATTTAAAAAAAAATATTTTTTGAGAACTATCACCGACTGTGTGCCTTTTTGTTAACAAAGTTTCATAATTTTCCGTCAAGTAGTTTTTGTGCCAATTCGTGACAAAGAATGCAAAAAGTCTCCAGTAAAACGCTCCGCTCACTTCGTTCGCTTCGCTCAATAAAACTTTTTTACAAAAAAATAGTAATTGTAGTAAAAGAATATCGATCACATCCTATTGATTTGGTTACTAGAAGAAAAAAAGCCATCGGAGATAGACGATATTTGTTAATAAAATATTTTATTCCTGCTGAAAGTTTAAAGGCTGTATATTTTACCATATGTGGGAATTCCCCTCGTTCAGCGTCCTCCCCACCAACAATCAGGTGTACTTTATTATAATCACAATTTACTGCAGTTATTCCATCCGTGCCGTCAATTTTTTCAATCACACTATCGCCGTATTCAGCGCATTCTGTAATAGTTTTGTGTATTATGAGAGTATCGTTAACTTTAGCGTGGATTGAACTAAGCAAACCTATCTTACTTCACGCAGAGTCACAAGGAATCTTAAATGTTGTTACCCTCTTAGCCTGCATATGGCTTTGATTTGATTTTAATTAAGAATTCGTTAATAAATACTTGGTTACTGATTTATGATTACTGATTTATTTATTTAATTATGTTCAAGTTACGTACTTCTCTCACTCACTCGGCGATTATCGTTTGTTAACGTTTGAGGACGGGGGCTGTAATAAAAAATAATACGTTAATTACTAAAGTGACATTATTATTATAATTCTACATAATAATAATATATTGTTTAAGTTATCAATATGACTCAATCACTTTATCCTGTTAATTACCTAGCTATTGGCCACGACTATGTCCGTTTTGACTACAAAAGGGAAGAATATAATATCTCTCAAGTAACTAACATAATCCGGCAGAAAAATAGCATTATTACAGTTTACTTTGTAAGAAAAGGAACTTCTATTTAATAGTTTTTGATACTTTTCAATATTTGTTGTTAAGATTGGAGCGGTTAGAACTTTCAAATCCAATTGTTATTGCAAAAGATTCATGCGTTCAAACCAAAAACAATTGTTCAGCTTTATCACAAAAGTATAAATTACATTTTATCCTCATCTTTAAAAGAAGGTATTATAAATTCCGAAAAATCACATAGCGTAATAATAGATGGAAGTGACGTTCATAATACTGTGGTATTGCACAAGGTTATGTAATAGAACTACTACTGCTTGTAACATACATAATTGGTTGACAAACAAAGATAATATTAAATAGACTCTTCTTACTTATTGTTAGGTGATGTTTGTATTGTGGGGGTGAAGTGTATGGAGTTATCATCACTGCAGCAAACGACCACAATTTGTCTATTACGTTCACAGAACGTTGGAAATATTCTATTAACACTGAAAAAAAAAGTTTTGGTAATTTCACTAAGCTAAATACTATCTGCTTATTGCAATAATTACAAAACAATATGGAATTTTTATTGCAAAGGCAAATAGGAAAATGTGCATTTTAGAAAATAAGCATAATATTTAGCCGCAAAACAATTTCCTACAGATAACCTCTAGCAAAATAGTAGTAGTAGTAGTAGTAGTTGTACTAGCAGTTATAGTAATACAACATAACAGCAGGATGCCGGTGCCAAAACATATAATTATGAAAATTATATAAATAGATATAAATACTGAGATATTATTAATAAATATCACATATATAATGCAAGTAACATTTGCGCGTTTACATCTCTGGTTGCTAGTCCAAGTAGCTTTATTAAACTAGGTAAAACCAAGCGTTTTAGCTTTGTTTTTAGTATACGATATAAATTTAATGCATTATATATCACAGAATATACTCACAGATAGTCACGTTTCACTGACTGGCAACTAGCCGCCTGGACGCAGACACCAAGGCTATTATCGTTTTCTTTGACGCACAAGTCACCCTCTGTAAAGATTTAAATAAAAATAAGCTAATTCCAATAACTAACGCATGTTTTTTATGAAGTTCATTGATCGTCTCCTAAAGATAAATACTTGAGAAGAATAGTGTAGTAAAGGTCGGAAATTAGCATCAGAGTTTTGCATTCATAATCTAACTAAGAAATAGTAATCTTGATTTCAAACTTATCTACATATATAAAAGAAACGAGATAAATCTGTAAATTAAATATTTTTTGGAAAAGTTAAGTAAATTAGATATAGTAAATTACTAAGAGATCTAAATAATATTTTTTAATTTTGTCTCTTGGGTTTGTTTGATGAAATTTTGTGTCGTTATTGGTTTAATTTACTTCGGAATGTTTTAAGTCTAGATGGAAAAACCCAAAAACTCGTTTAGGTTTAAAATGACACTGCAATATACAGTTTTGACATTCAAAAATGTTAAGAGTTATATGAATGATAAGGTCGTTGGAAGATTTAGTTTATAAGTAAGATTTTATACTTTCTGTCGTTTGGCATAGAATATAGATTGGGTATTTTTTTTGGTAAAATTATCGATTACAAAAAGATTTTACAAGAGATTTTGATGAAATATGGTATAATTATAGGTCATTGCCCCGGTCAACTTTAGGATTTTTCCCCCTCAAATGTTAACACTTTCACTTTTATTTTGAGTGTCCGTTCTATTTGAATAATACAAGTTATAATTACGATACAACAGAACTCCATAATATTTTTTGTGGTATTAGATTATGTGAGTTAACATAGAATCGTTTTTATCATAGAAACTTCTCTCAAAAATTGTTTTAGGTTAAAAATACAAAAAAATATGGAATCTTTTCAATTTTAAGCGACGTTTTGATGACTAATGATTTGATTTAGGAAATTGGGAGTAATTAATTAAGTAGCAGGCGCCCAATAAGTATCTTTGATATAATCTACAATTGGAAAAAATAAATAGACAAACTGTCTTATAAAAGTATATACCCATACATATATATACTAATAGGCAACATGACTTACCTTTCTGAGAAATCCCACACTGTGCGAGAAGGAGAATAATGAATACACCCAACATCCTGTTTCATTTGTTTATTTATGTTTGTGTGTATGTTTGTGTTTTGTTTCTGAAACAAACTACAGATAATTAGTTTATCACATTATGACATCAGTGTCGATGCAGTTACCCGGAAATAAAACAATAACAACATTAAAATAAATTATGGATTTTGATTTGAATCTGAGAATTAAACTTTTTTGATATTAGACAAAAACTATAAAAACTCTTTTATTTAAGTACAATTATAAAAAATACATACCTTTTTATATCACAGAACACTTCCAAGCAATGAATTCGTATTTAATTGTCTCATATCACGTCCATCTCCTGATATTGTGATGCTATAATGAACCGGTTGTGTGATTTTTCCTTATAACGTGAGCAAAAAACATCAAATATTCCATACAAATTTATTTGCAACGTAAATATATTGCAGCAAAAGGGAAAATCTAATTCTAATTACAATAAATATTATACAATAATTATGATTTCAGTTGATTCATTTCTAAGCAGCCTTTAAATGTAATATTATTGTTTTATATGTTTGTGAGTTTGAATGAAGGAGGTTGTCTTAAAAACTATTAAAAAAACATTTTCTTTCCCAATATACGAGTAGACCTTGAGATTTGTATGTTATCTTCTTAAAGTTACAGCAATTATCCCGAGGTCAATTTTGCAAAGCCTATTGAAGTCTTGCTGTCTTCTGCAGTCATTATATCATAAAATTGCAGATTCATCATTTAAATGGACGTAAAGTAGCTTGTAAGTAGCGATGTGTCAACTCAATTACTGCATTTTTTCTCATTCAGTAATCTCTCGGCTCTCGAAGTTGTAGGTCCGGAGTATACGAAGTCATTTTGTTAATTCGGGTAGATTCGCTTTTTTTGTTCTTCAGGGTCTGGTTATTTCGGATAAAATTGTCCAAAAGTTTTTAAGCAGTCGATCAGATCCTAACGCAGACCATAAAATAAACTGTATATTAAATTAATAATCCTTTGTAAGTCTATTAAAAACAGTTCAGAAGCAATTGTTTCATGAGCGTACTATTTAATTATATTTGAACATTATACAGTAACAAAACATAACTTATAATTAAAATAATTTCCGGTATAAGATAATTTCACCAGAATACCATTGCAAAACCCACAGCATAAGGCAAACGAGTTATTTTTATTATGTAATAAGCAACAGATATTTACTGTAAAAGATTCCGTTTTTTTAAGTACGTTATTAGATATTGGAGTTGTTCAAAGGAAAATATTTGGTCTTCTATTGTTTTTTGCTTATATTAACAACTTTCTTATTTGGCTGGCAATAGTGTAATATAATGACAATTTAAAGCATATAAATTGTAAATAAGAGAATAGTATTACTATTAGACTGAATTTTAATTGGTTCTCACTTATCCAGTTATTATTGTGACACAATACTCAAAAGTATAAATATAATAAATTAATAATAGGTTAAAGGAGATTATCCTTTGGAATCGTAGAATCTGACCTTTAATGTTAAACTCCAGCGACGTATGCCAAATTATATAAAAAATCTGAATTTGGATTGCAACATCAATCTTCATGGAAGCATGCAGTCTGCTACCTACTTGGTGAGAGTGCTTTCTTTATCTTGGTGAAAGCGATTTTAAATTTGTTTTATGGCTTGTCCAGTTCCTATATCTTAGACGAGTTCGTTGGCCATAGCTATTATATAAGGGAATGGGACTTTGTTCGTAAGTTGGTTTGTTACGCTTAATTTAATCGATAATCAGATGTCCGATGTCAAGTAGGGGTATCTTCTATCCTAAAAACACGAACTTTACCGGAGATTTAAAAAACTAGATTTTTGACGGCATCTTGGACAGAACCACAGACAAAAGGTTATATTTACATAACTACAACTTTAAGGTTTTCAATATCACTTGAGATCTTTGTTGACACGCACTATCAATACTAACTTGAAATCTACCTCTTTAAAAAACATTTTAATTATAATATGAATTAATACTGCATGGTTATACGAATATCAGAAAAGAAAAGAATAAAGTTTTCTTGAGGAATGTATTTGATTATAAATTAATATTGTCAACCGGATATTTGGTTTGTTGCAGTATTTACCTGTCTATCATTATCTCGGAAATTATACATTTCATAACCAACTGTTATGTCTTTCTATTAACCGAGTACACCTATTTGTACTTATCTTTGTCTTTGGGCAGGTTTCCGAAAATCAACTTGTTTTGTCTGTGGTGGATAACTGACTTCTTTCGTGACTGCCCAGTTCCAGCAGGAAGGAAGAAGGAATATGCGTATGTTTAGGTCATCAGAATAGGTTCCTGTATCTGGGCCTGGCTTTGTATTTAAACCGTCGGTATAGACGTCCAGCTTATTGAGATCCGGCGCCTTCCTTTGCTCTTCGTATAGTTATATTTTGTATTTCTTGTCAAATATTTGTCAGTTGGTGCCCCTTCTATCGTTAGAACCTTCGTTATGTAATCGAGTATATTCGTGTGAGATTTTGCGAGTCTTTCCTTAGGTCCAACGTCCGTAGCTTCACCGCTGCTGTGGCTGTCCTCCACTGAATGAAAATATGCAGGGGGAAAAACCATAACTTGGCTTCTATAGCTGCCATCAGAGTTATGTTTATACTACCTGTTATAGCCATGTATGCTATTCGCTGAAGTCTTTGTACTTTTTCCTTGATGGTGGTCAGATTAGGGCTCGACCACCAAACGATTTAAACTTACATCAAAACTAAAATATGCACTTCATTTAAATTTGTATATTTTTAGGAGCTGACCCGGCAAACCATTATTTTGCAATATATAAATGGAAGAGATTTTTCATAATTTTGTTAATACTTGAAGAAACAAAATTATGCGGCGGCATGCCCGATGAATCTAATGAGTTTAAAAACTCTACTAGATAATTGACAACTTCGGTGGCATCGCAAACTATACCAATAGTATATAATAATCAATATTTGTATGACACCCAGTCCCCTGGCAATAAATGTTGTATCTTGAGATTTAAATCGTTGACGTCCACATTTTTGATGCTAAAATTGCTGTTTCTGCCTGCTTAATATATTGTACAAACATTGTGCAGAAATCGATCGGGAATTTTTTGCATCCCATTTCATCTACAGTAACTTTCTAATCGCCGATATTTAACAGATGTTTTGAGATTTTTTTTGAGGATGGATCTCGAAGCATTTGAACGTGCATATTCACTTTTAGTTGTGCTTCTTCAATATTACGCTATAGTGGCGATGATTTTAAGCAGGTGTTTACTTAATCAGCAGACGTTTTTCTAAAAAAATTAATGTTTATATTCTAACATATATGTTGATTTTAGCTTTTACGAGTCATCATATTAGAGATGGAAATAGACGTGGTTTGTGGCTCTTTCCATATGGAAGCACACTACCCATTCATAATTATGTATATATTTTACTTGTTTGTGTAATACCTACTATATGTGCATATATGTTCCAATATTATAAACCACTGGTGAAATAAACTGCTTTGAGTAGGGAGATTGTTTAGGGGGTAATTCCGTGTCAAATCAACACGCTTTTTGCAAAAATTTGACTTCACCATCTCAGATTTTAAGGAAATTTGGCACACTTGTAGCATTTATGTAGACTAAGAGAAATACCAAATTTTATTAAATTATATCAACACGTTTAGAAAATATGGCCCAAACTTACCAAAAATCGACTAAAAAAGCATCACCTTGCTGTATGCTCTCTCTTGTGATATACAACAATGCATATGTTGTAATTGAAAAATATCTTGAAAATTTCAAATTTAAATTTTAAATATAAATTTAAAAAAAACGCGTCTCCAAAAATTCTGAAAAAAATCTAGAAGATACAATGGCTTATTGTTAAATGTTACAAAAAGTTTCAAAATGGGAGGACAATGGGCTGATGGTTAAAAAAAATTAAAACTCAAGTGGTTTTATCAAAATTCTGATATAAATGACTGTTAAATTTTGCTATGAATGTTTGCATAAAAATTAAGCAAATTAAATAACCCAAAATGGAAAACATTATTTAATTCATCATTCACTAACAATGAATAAATTATTTGGATTGATGAAGAATCAAAATTGAATGTTATTTAAAAATTTAATAAATTTAATAAAATTAGATTTGTTTTTGAGGTCTAAGCAATTAGGAGAGGATTAATTTATATTTCAAAAGAGCAAGGTAATGTATTTTTTATCGATTTTTAGTAACTTTGGGTTGCCATATTTCCAAAATGGGTTAATACAAAGTAATAAAATTTGGCATTTTTCTTAGTCTACATGGATGCTACCTATGTGCCAAATTTCATTTAAATCTGAGATGGTGTGCTCAGATGGGTGTGTTGATTTTACATGGAATGACCCTAGGCTAAGACAACAGGTCTGATGTTCCCAGTGATAAAATGTGTTACCCAGTGATACCCAGTGAAGACAGGTTAATTATTTTAATGTGTGCCTTAAAATTTTTATATTATGATACCTCAGTAATAGTTATGAACAAACATTCTTTCCAGTTGAAGCATTTGATTCTATAGAAATAGTAAATCATCTGAGCCTCTTTTATTTTTATTAAGAATAAAACTTCACATATAATGTATTTATTGTATGTTACAAAATTAGTAAACATTTATTTGAAAATGCATAAATACTTTTGATTTTAAACAGATGTCAATGGCGGTAATAAATAATATGGTTACACTTGCGAGATTATAGATCTCTATCTGTGAAATGATATTAATTTTATGAACACATCCAATACTGGCATAACATTTCTGGTTTGCGGTTATCACTTGATACCAGTTTAGTGGTTTTAAACTGCAAATACCTTGTCTGTTGGATAACCTAATCTTCGGATAAAACTAAGACAAATTTGTTGTTTTTCTGTAGGAAACCTACAATTTGCAGAATATAATTCTGTATCCAAATTAATTTAATGTAGGTGCATATTTAAGATTAAATAATTTTGTTAATTTATTCTTAAACTTGTAATTATAAGTTTATATTATTTTTGACATTTGAATAAAGTAATTTTTTGACATATATTATTATTTCCTTCAAATACAATGGGTATTGTATTGACGTTTTGCGCGCGAATTTATGTGATTTGTCTGTGTTCTATTGTGTGAATGATTTTTGAGCGAAGGGAGCGTATCGAGTGGAGCGTTTTACTGGAGACTTTTTCACATTCTTCGTCACGAATAGGCTCGAAAACTACTTGAAAATAGTAAAATTTTGCAATAAAAAATACACACATTAGGGGATGGTTTAATAAAAAATAATTGAGAAATGTAGTCAAAAAAAAGATTTGAAAAATGTCATGTCAAAAATTGAATTCATTGAAATCAATGGGAAACGATTAGTCATTACACTGGGCTTGCTTCGCTCAATATACAAACGACACCCGAGATTACGCGAGCGCGGCGAGTTGAAATTGAGGGTCTGTTGGCGTCCTTAGTAATATTTATAGTTCAAATTACTTAACTTAGATAGTTTAACCGTTTAAAAGACGAAATACTGATAAGCAATTCAATAATTCTCGATTCACATGACGAAAAGACTTGAAGTATTTAACGAAGCGATCGAAGGTCTATCTTACATCTTTTTGATTAGTTTGTTGCGTAGAAAATTAAAAATGAATGTTTTTATATTTATTATTGCTTTATTTATTGCTAATATTATTGTTACTTAAATAAAAAAATAGGCTATTCATAACAAATCTCGTATATTTAAGACTCTCCCGGCCACACTTCAGACTCAATCCAGTCCAAGTACGATGATACTCGTGTGTACACAGCCGGACTACCGGACTGAGCACATTTGTCTCCAAACGACGTCACGCCTATCAGGTGGAAGAGGCATTTGTTCTCACGTGACACCACCTGAAGCGGGGATCCTGAGTCACCCTGGAAATGGAAATTATGTTATTTATTATTTTAGAGGCAGTTTAAATTTGTCCTAATAAAAGAGACAAATGTATGCAAGACCATTAATTATGGGCTTTGTTTTTTACAGAAAAAATAAGCTATCATTATAGCACTATATCTCTATCTCTATCTATCTATCTGCCTTTTGTATTTTAAATTCACATTATTTCTCTTTATTATACCAATTATCCCAAAATTGATCCCAAAAATAGCGAGTTGAAGTTGTTCACTAATCCCAATTTTGCTAACAGCTCACTAAGAACTTATTACTGTGTGACATTAGTATGTTAGCTGCCTAGCCATTGCTAGATTGGATAATGTATAGAATGGCTGTATAAGTCTCTTATTTCATTTCACTTTCTCGTTCACGCATTGTCGTTTGCTTTTGGTTTCGTGCGTCCTTGGCATTGCAGCGGAAGCAACCACAGCTTACTATTTTATCTACTAAAGAACTACTACTAAAGAACTGCATTGTTACTACAACTTTTGTTGCTTATTTTTATGTCATTTTCATTATTACTCTAGAATATAATAGTGGTTTTAGTTTCCTTTAATTTTTGCGATCTGGTCTAGATTTTGATAATAAACTAGTGTAGACTAAATAGTATAGGAATGATAATTTATTTTAGTATTTTATTGCAACACGAAAAAATATCACAAAAAGCTTATTACACCAGAATTATTTGTTATATGGCTCTGGTTTAATAATGTCAGCAGTAACCAATCTCGAAATGTATGTATATATAATTTTATAATAACTCTAAGTATTAAAAAAAAAACACCAAACACTTACGTGGATCAACGAGACCCCATCCTGTTGCAACAGCTTGAGTATAAGGTGAAAGGTCCACAGACAAGCCGGTCTGATTGCACTCTGGAATTCCACATGGTAAGCCAGTTCCAGCAACGCTATGTCGTGGTATTTACCAGGAGATTTGTATTGGGGATGTTTTTTTATGTTCTTGATTTTTACCTGAAGAATTGAGAAAGAAGATAAGGGAGGATAAGGTCTTATTAATATGTTAAGCATTACAATTAACTAGCCAGTGAGCAAGCAAATACACGTCTGTGGGCCAAAATACTAAACTAGAAGTGTTAGTTTATATTAGTATAAATCAAGGAGCAGATTATCCATCTGATGGTAATAGTGGTTATTCACGAGGTAGAACATACTTCTGTAATAAGTATTATAACTACTTCAAATCATTTTTCAGTTACTGGGTTAATTTTCAAATCCGTTTCCATACTGGTTGCTCATTAGCAACAATTAAAATCAAGTTTGAATAATAACCATAAAAACAAATAATTCCTTACATCAATAGGACTAGCTCCATCATCTTTTTCAGGATTTATGTTCTGGTCTCCAAGTCTTACAATGACAGGCTTTGGGTCTCTCATCTTTCCGTACTTAGAGCAGTGAGCCGCAGTCAGCACGAAGTTGGAACTTATTAGACTTCCTCCGCAGAGGAACGAGTAGGAACCTTGGAGATTTATCCAACCTATGGCTGCCTAGGGAGAATATTTATATAGTAGAAAGGTTAATAAACTAATAAACTGGAAAACAGAAGGTAGATTGAAACGGATTATTATAACGTAAACTAAGGAGCTTTTTGTTCAAATTGTGTAATATAGATACAGTGTATAAAATCAGCGAGATGAAAGTTAGCAAAGCTCTGTATAATTATTCTACTAAACCGTAACTACTATATTCACTGTATAAAACTTTTTTACAAAAAATAGTAATTTTAGTAAAAAAATATCGCCCATATCCTCTATTGATTTGGTTACTAGAAGAAAAAAAGCCATCGGAGATAGACGATATTTTGTAATAAAATATTTTATTCCTGCTGAAAGTTTAAACGCTGTATATTTTACCATATGTGGGAATTCCCCTCGTTCAGCGTCCTCCCCACCAACAATCAGGTGTACTTTATTATAATCACAATTTACTGCAGTTATTCCATCCGTGCCGTCAATTTTTTCAATCACACTATCGCCGTATTCAGCGCATTCTGTAACATTTTTGTGTATTATGAGAATATCGTTAACTTTACCGTGGATTGAACTAAGCAAACCTATCTTACTTCACGCAGAGTCACAAGGAATCTTAAATGTTGTTACCCACTTAGCCTGCATGTGGCTTTGATTTGATTTTAATTAAGAATTCTTTAATAAATACTTGGTTACTGATTTATGACTCTGATTTAATTATGTTCAAGTTACGTACTTCTCTCACTCACTCGCCGATTATCGTTTGTTAGCGTTTGAGGACGGGGGCTGAAATATAAAATGATACGTTAATTACTAAAGTGACATTATTTTATTATTATAATTCTACATAATAATTATATAATGTTTAAGTTATCAATATGACTCAATCACTTTATCCTGTTAATAATTACCTAGCTATTGGCCACGACTATGTCCGTTTTGACTACAAAAGGGAAGAATATAATATCTCTCAAGTAACTAACAAAATCCGGCAGAAAAATAGCATTATTACAGTTTTACTTTGTAAGAAAAGGAACTTCTATTTAATAGTTTTTGATACTTTTCAATATTTGTTGTTAAGATTGGAGCTGTTAGAATTTTCAAATCCAATTGATATTGCAAAAGATTCACGCGATCAAACCAAAAACAACTGTTCAGCTTTATCACAAAAGTATAAATTACATTTTATCCTCATCTTTAAAAGTAGGCATTATAAATTCCGTAAAATCTCATTGCGTAATAATAGATGGAAGTTACGTTCATAATACTTAGGTGTTCTACAGGGTTATGTAATAGAACTACTACTGTTTCTAACATACATAATTGGTTCACAAACAAAGATAATAATAAATACTCTTTCTCCTTACTTATTGTTAGGTGATGTTTGTATTGTGGGGGTGAAGTGTATGGAGTTATCATCACTGCAGCAAACGACCACAATTTGTCGATTACGTTCACAGAACGTTGGAAATATTCTATTAACACTGAAAAAAAAAAAAGTTTTGGTAATTTCACTAAGCTAAATACTATCTGCTTATTGCAATAATTACAAAACAATAAGGAATTTTTATTGCAAAGGCAAATAGGAAAATGTGCATGTTAGAAAATAAGCATAATATTTAGTCGCAAAACAATTTCCTACAGACAACCTCTAGCAAAATAGTAGTAGTAGTAGTAGTTGTACTAGCAGTTATAGTAATACAACATAATAACAGGATGCAGGTGCCAAAACATATAATTATGAAAATTATATAGATAGATATAAATAATACTGAGATATTATTAATAAATATCACATATATAATGCAAGTAACAGTTGCGCGTTTACATCTCTGGATGCTAGTCCAAGTAGCTTAATTAAACTAGGAAAAACCAAACGTTTTAACCTTGTTTTTAGTATACGATATAAATTTATTGCATTATATATCACAGAATAAACTCACAGATAGTCACGTTTCACTGACTGGCAACTAGCCGCCTGGACGCAGACACCAAGGCTATTATCGTTTTCTTTGACGCACAAGTCGCCCTCTGTAAACATTAAAAAATTTAAGCTCATTCCAACAACTAACGCATGTTTTTATGAAGTTAATTGATCGTCTCCTATAGATACTTGCAATTTTGAGAAGAATAGTGAAGAAGAGGGCGGAAATTAGCATCAGAGTTTTGCATTCATAATCTAACTAAGAAATAGTAAAATTGATTTCAAATTTATCTATATATTAAGTATATAAAAGCAACGAGACAAATCTGTAAATTAAATATTTTTTGGGAAAAGTTAAGTAAATTAGATGTAGTAAATTACTAAGAGATCTAAATAATATTTTTTAATTTTGTCTCTTGGGTTTGTTTGATGAAATTTTGTGTCGTTATTGGTTTAATTTACTTCGGAATGTTTTAAGTCTAGATGGAAAAACCCAAAAACTCGTTTTTGAGTCAAGTTGAAAATGACACTGCAATATACAGTTTTGACATACAACAATGTTAAGAGTTATATGAATGATAAGGTCGTTGGAAGATTTAGTTTATAAGTAAGATTTTATACTTTCTGTCGTTTGGCATAGAATATAGATTGGGTATTTTTTTTGGTAAAATTATCGATTACAAAAAGATTTTACAAGAGATTTTGATAAAATATGGTATAATTATAGGTCATTGCCCCGGTCAACTTTAGGATTTTCCCCCCTCAAAAATGTTTACACTTTCACTTTGATTTTGAGTGTCGTTCTATTTGAATAATACAAGTTATAATTACGATACAACAGAACTCCATAATATTTTTTGTGGTATTAGATTATGTGAGTTAACATAGAATCGTTTTTATCATAGAAACTTCTCTCAAAAATTGTTTTAGGTTAAAAATACAAAAAAATATGGAATCTTTTCAATTTTAAGCGACGTTTTGATGACTAATGATTTGATTTAGGAAATTGGGAGTAATTAATTAAGTACCAGGCGCCCAATAAGTATTTTTGATATAATCTACAATTGGAAAAAATATATAGAAAAACAGTCTTATAAAAATATATACCCATACATATATATATACTAATAGGCAACATGACTTACCTTTCTGAGAAATCCCACACTGTGGGAGAAGGAGAATAATGAATACACTCAACATCCTGTCATTTGTTTATTTATGTTTGTGTGTATGTTTGTGTTTTGTTTCTGAAACAAACTGCAGATAATTAGTTTATCACATTATGACATCAGTGTCGATGCAGTTACCCGGAAATAAAACAATAACAACATTAAAATAAATTATGGATTTTGATTTGAATCTGAGAATTAAACTTTTTTGATATTAGACAAAAACTATAAAAACTCTTTTATTTAAGTACAATTATAAAAAATACATACCTTTTTATATCACAGAACACTTCCAAACAATGAATTCGTATTTAATTGTCTCATATCACGTCCATCTCCTGATATTGTGATGCTATAATGAACCGGTTGTGTGATTTTTCCTTATAACGTGAGCAAAAAACATCAAATATTCCATACAAATTTATTTGCAACGTAAATATATTGCAGCAAAAGGGAAAATCTAATTCTAATTACAATAAATATTATACAATAATTATGATTTCATTCAGTTGATTCATTTCTAAGCAGCCTTTAAATGTAATATTATTGTTTTATATGTTTGTGAGTTTGAATGAAGGAGGTTGTCTTAAAAACTATTAAAAAAACGTTTTCTTTCCCAATATACGAGTAGACCTTGAGATTTGTATGTTATCTTCTTAAAGTTACAGCAATTATCCCGAGGTCAATTTTGCAAAGCCTATTGAAGTCTTGCTGTTTTCTGCAGTCATTATATCAGAAAATTGCAAAGATTCATCATTTAAATGGACATAAATTCGCTTCTAAGTAGCGATGTGTCAATCAATTACTGCATTTTTTCTCATTCAGTAATCTCTCACCTCTCGAAGTTGTAGGTCCGGAGTATATGAAGCCATTTCGTTAATTCGGGTAGATTCGCTTTTTTTGTGCTTCAGGGTCTGGTTATTTCGGATAAAATTGTCCAGAAGTTTTTAAGCAGTCGATCAGATCCTAACGCAGACCATAAAATAAACTGTATATTAAATTAATAATCCTTTGTAAGTCTATTAAAAACAGTTCAGAAGCAATTGTTTCATGAGCGTACTATTTAATTATATTTGAACATTATACAGTAACAAAACATAACTTATAATTAAAATAATTTCCGGTATAAGATAATTTCACCAGAATACCATTGCAAAACCCACAGCATAAGGCAAACGAGTTATTTTTATTATGTAATAAGCAACAGATATTTACTGTAAAAGATTCCGTTTTTTTAAGTACGTTATTAGATATTGGAGTTGTTCAAAGGAAAATATTTGGTCTTCTATTGTTTTTTGCTTATATTAACAACTTTCTTATTTGGCTGGCAATAGTGTAATATAATGACAATTTAAAGCATATAAATTGTAAATAAGAGAATAGTATTACTATTAGACTGAATTTTAATTGGTTCTCACTTATCCAGTTATTATTGTGACACAATACTCAAAAGTATAAATATAATAAATTAATAATAGGTTAAAGGCGAACAAGCAATTATATGCCTTATGACCTATCCTTTGGAATCGTAGAGTCTGACCTTTAATGTTAAACTCCAGCGACGTATGCCAAATTATATAAAAAATCTGAATTTGGATTGCAACATCAATCTTCATGGAAGCATGCAGTCTGCTACCTACTTGGTGAGAGTGCTTTCTTTATCTTGGTGAAAGCGATTTTAAATTTGTTTTATGGCTTGTCCAGTTCCTATATCTTAGACGAGTTCGTTGGCCATAGCTATTATATAAGGGAATGGGACTTTGTTCGTAAGTTGGTTTGTTACGCTTAATTTAATCGATAATCAGATGTCCGATGTCAAGTAGGGGTATCTTCTATCCTAAAAACACGAACTTTACCGGAGATTTGAAAAACTAGAATTTTGACGGCATCTTGGACAGAACCACAGACAAAAGGTTATATTTACATAACTACAACTTTAAGGTTTTCAATATCACTTGAGATCTTTGTTGACACGCACTATCAATACTAACTTGAAATCTACCTCTTTAAAAAACATTTTAATTATAATATCAATTAATACTGCATGGTTATACGAATATCAGAAAAGAAAAGAATAAAGTTTTCTTGAGGAATGTATTTGATTATAAATTAATATTGTCAACCGGATATTTGGTTTGTTGCAGTATTTACCTGTCTATCATTATCTCGGAAATTATACATTTCGTAACCAACTGTTATGTCTTTCTATTAACCGAGTACACCTATTTGTACTTATCTTTGTCTTTGGGCAGGTTTCCGAAAATCAACTTGTTTTGTCTGTGGTGGATAACTGACTTCTTTCGTGACTGCCCAGTTCCAGCAGGAAGGAAGAAGGAATATGCGTATGTTTAGGTCATCAGAATAGGTTCCTGTATCTGGGCCTGGCTTTGTATTTAAACCGTCGGTATAGACCTCCAGCTTATTGAGATCCGGCGCCTTCCTTTGCTCTTCGTATAGTTATATTTTGTATTTCTTGTCAAATATTTGTCAGTTGGTGCCCCTTCTATCGTTAGAACCTTCGTTATGTAATCGAGTATATTCGTGTGAGGTTTTGCGAGTCTTTCCATAGGTCCAACGTCCGTAGCTTCACCGCTGCTGTGGCTGTCCTCCACTGAATGAAAATATGCAGGGGGAAAAACCATAACTTGGCTTCTATAGCTGCCATCAGAGTTATGTTTATACTACCTGTTATAGCCATGTATGCTATTCGCTGAAGTCTTTGTACTTTTTCCTTGATGGTGGTCAGATTAGGGCTCGACCACCAAACGATTTAAACTTACATCAAAACTAAAATATGCACTTCATTTAAATTTGTATATTTTTAGGAGCTGACCCGGCAAACCATTATTTTGCAATATATAAATGGAAGAGATTTTTCATAATTTTGTTAATACTTGAAGAAACAAAATTATGCGGCGGCATGCCCGATGAATCTAATGAGTTTAAAAACTCTACTAGATAATTGACAACTTCGGTGGCATCGCAAACTATACCAATAGTATATAATAATCAATATTTGTATGACACCCAGTCCCCTGGCAATAAATGTTGTATCTTGAGATTTAAATCGTTGACGTCCACATTTTTGATGCTAAAATTGCTGTTTCTGCCTGCTTAATATATTGTACAAACATTGTGCAGAAATCGATCGGGAATTTTTTGCATCCCATTTCATCTACAGTAACTTTCTAATCGCCGATATTTAACAGATGTTTTGAGATTTTTTTTGAGGATGGATCTCGAAGCATTTGAACGTGCATATTCACTTTTAGTTGTGCTTCTTCAATATTACGCTACAGTGGCGATGATTTTAAGCAGGTGTTTATTTTATCAGCAGACGTTTTTCTAAAAAAATTAATGTTTATATTCTAACATATATGTTGATTTTAGCTTTTACGAGTCATCATATTAGAGATGGAAATAGACGTGGTTTGTGGCTCTTTCCATATGGAAGCACACCACCCATTCATAATTATGTATATATTTTACTTGTTTGTGTAATACCTACAATATGTGCATATATGTTCCAATATCATAAACCACTGGTGAAATAAACTGCTTTGAGTAGGGAGATTGTTTAGGGGGTAATTCCGTGTCAAATCAACACGCTTCTTGCAAAAATTTGACTTCACCACCTCAGATTTTAAGGAAATTTGGCACACTTGTAGCATTTATGTAGACTAAGAAAAATACCAAATTTTATTAAATTATATCCACACGTTTAGAAAATATGGCAACCCAAACTTACCAAAAATCGACTAAAAAAGCGTCACCTTGCTGTATGCTCTCTCTTGTGATATACAACAATGCATATGTTGTAATTGAAAAATATCTTGAAAATTTCAAATTTAAAATGTGTTACCCAGTGATACCCAGTGAAGACAGGTTAATTACTTTAATGTGTGCCTTAAAATTTTTATATTATGATACCTCAGTAATAGTTATGAACAAACATTCTTTCCAGTTGAAGCATTTGATTCTATAGAAATAGTAAATCATCTGAGCCTCTTTTATTTTTATTAAGAATAAAACTTCACATATAATCTATTTATTGTATGTTACAAAATTAGTAAACATTTATTTGAAAATGCATAAATACTTTCGATTTTAAACAGATGTCAATGGCGGTAATAAATAATATGCTTACACTTGCGAGATTATAGATCTCTATCTGTGAAATGATATTAATTTTATGAACACA
The DNA here is from genome assembly GCA_918358865.1 of Melinaea marsaeus rileyi. NCBI lineage: Eukaryota > Metazoa > Arthropoda > Insecta > Lepidoptera > Nymphalidae > Melinaea > Melinaea marsaeus. The sequence continues at coordinate 4,300,367 of OU911091.1, read as the reverse complement.
TCCAATACTGGCATAACATTTCTGGTTTGCGGTTATCACTTGATACCAGTTTAGTGGTTTTAAACTGCAAATACCTTGTCCGTTGGATAACCTAATCTTCGGATAAAACTAAGACAAATTTGTTGTTTTTCTGTAGGAAACCTACAATTTGCAGAATATAATTCTGTATCCAAATTATTTTAATGTAGGTGCATATTTAAGATTAAATAATTTTGTTAATTTATTCTTAAACTTGTAATTATAAGTTTATATTATTTTTGACATTTGAATAAAGTAATTTTTTGACATGTATTATTATTTCCTTCAAATACAATGGGTATTGTATTGACGTTTTGCGCGCGAATTTATGTGATTTGTCTGTGTTCTATTGTGTGAATGATTTTTGAGCGAAGGGAGCGTATCGAGTGGAGCGTTTTACTGGAGACTTTTTCACATTCTTCGTCACGAATAGGCTCGAAAACTACTTGAAAATAGTAAAATTTTGCAATAAAAAATACACACATTAGGGGATGGTTTAATAAAAAATAATTGAGAAATGTAGTCAAAAAAAAAGATTTGAAAAATGTCATGTCAAAAATTGAATTCATTGAAATCAATGGGAAACGATTAGTCATTACACTGGGCTTGCTTCGCTCAATATACAAACGACACCCGAGATTTCGCGAGCGCGGCGAGTTGAAATTGAGGGTCTGTTGGCGTCCTTAGTAATATTTATAGTTCAAATTACTTAACTTAGATAGTTTAACCGTTTAAAAGACGAAATACTGATAAGCAATTCAATAATTCTCAATTCACATGACGAAAAGACTTGAAGTATTTAACGAAGCGATCGAAGGTCTATCTTACATCTTTTTGATTAGTTTGTTGCGTAGAAAATTAAAAATGAATGTTTTTATATTTATTATTGCTTTATTTATTGCTAATATTATTGTTACTTAAATAAAAAAATAGGCTATTCATAACAAATCTCGTATATTTAAGACTCTCCCGGCCACACTTCAGACTCAATCCAGTCCAAGTACGATGATACTCGTGTGTACACAGCCGGACTACCGGACTGAGCACATTTGTCTCCAAACGACGTCACGCCTATCAGGTGGAAGAGGCATTTGTTCTCACGTGACACCACCTGAAGCGGGGATCCTGAGTCACCCTGGAAATGGAAATTATGTTATTTATTATTTTAGAGGCAGTTTAAATTTGTCCTAATAAAAGGGACAAATGTATGCAAGACCATTAATTATGGGCTTTGTTTTTTACAGAAAAAAAAAGCTATCATTATAGCACTATATCTCTATCTCTATCTATCTATCTGCCTTTTGTATTTTAAATTCACATTATTTCTCTTTATTATACCAATTATCCCAAAATTGATCCCAAAAATAGCGAGTTGAAGTTGTTCACTAATCCCAATTTTGCTAACAGCTCACTAAGAACTTATTACTGTGTGACATTAGTATGTTAGCTGCCTAGCCCTTGCCAGATTGGATAATGAATAGAATGGCTGTATAAAAGTCTCTCATTTCATCTTCTTTCTCACTTTCTCATTCACGCGTTGTCGTTTGCTTTTGGTTTCGTGCGTCGTTGGCATTGCAGCGGAAACAAGCACAGCTTACTATTTTATCTATATAAAAAGCCTAATACAAAGCTGAATGACACCATCGAAAAGATGTTAACGCCGTACAAGGTACAAGGAATCAGTCAATTTACCTGACAGGTGTCCTTTCCTCCTCTTAATTCTCCAGCGCAGAGTTGGTTGTCGGTAAATCCAAAAGCCCAGTTGCGGTTTTTCTTCCTCTTCAACAACCCATCGCAAATATTATTTTCTATTAAAGTCAGCGACACTTTCTTCAACTCGTCTGAAGTACGTTCCGTGCCTGCCAGAAAAGATCTGCATTGTTACTACAACTTTTGTTGCTTATTTTTTATGTCATTTTCATTATTTGTCTTGAACGTAATATGAACCTTATAGGTTCTAGTTTAATTAAATTTACGCGACCTGGTCTAGATTTTGATAACAAATTAGTGTAGACTATATAGTATGATAATATATTTTATTATTTTATTGCAACACGAAAAAATATCACAAAAAGCTTATTACACCAGAATTATTTGTTATATGGCTCTGGTTTAATAATATCAGCAGTAACCAATCTCGAAATGTATGTATATATAATTTTATAATAATTTAAGTATTCTAAAAAACCACCAAACACTTACGTGGATCAACGACACCCCATCCTGTTGCAACAGCTTGTGTATAAGGTGAAAATCCGGGATTAGTCCACAGACAAGCCGGTCTGATTGCACTCTGGAATTCCACATGGTAAGCCAGTTCCAGCAACGCTATGTCGTGGTATTTACCAGGAGATTTGTATTGGGGATGTTTTTTTATGTTCTTGATTTTTACCTGAAGAATTGAGAAAGAAGATAAGGGAGGATAAGGTCTTATTAATATGTTAAGCATTACAATTAACTAGCCAGTGAGCAAGCAAATACACGTCTGTGGGTCAAAATACTAAACTAGAAGTGTTAGTTTATATTAGTATAAATCAAGGAGCAGATTATCCATCTGATGGTAATAGTGGTTATTCACGAGGTAGAACATACTTTTGTCTCAAGTATTATAACTACTTCAAATCATTTTTCAGTTACTGGGTTAATTTTCAAATCCGTCTCCATACTGGTTGCTCATTAGCTGCAATTAAAATCAAGTTTGAATAATAATCATAAAAACAAATAATTCCTTACATCAATAGGACTAGCTCCATCATCTTTCTCAGGATTTATGTTCTGGTCTCCAAGTCTTACAATGACAGGCTTTGGGTCTCTCATCTTTCCGTACTTAGAGCAGTGAGCCGCAGTCAGCACGAAGTTGGAACTTATTAGACTTCCTCCGCAGAGGAACGAGTAGGAACCTTGGAGATTTATCCAACCTATGGCTGCCTAGGGAGAATATTTATATAGTAGAAAAGTTAATAAACTTGAAAACAGAAGGTAGATTATTATAACGTAAACTAAATAGCTTTTTGTACAAATTGCATAATATAGATACAATGTATAAAATCAGCGAGATGAAGTTAGCAAAGCTCTGTATAACTAGGGGCGCCAACAAACCCTCAATTTCGACTCGCTGCGCTCGCGAAATCTCGGGTGCTGTTTGCATATTGAGCGAAGCGAGCCCAGTGTATTCACTCATCGTTTCCCATTGACTTCAATGGGATATAAGTTTTATGACATGATATAATTTTTTTTTTTTTATATCATGTCATAAAACTTATATCCCATATAAAAAAAATTTTTTTTTTTTACATTTAAAAAAAAATTTTTTTTGAGAACTATCACCGACTGTGTGCCTTTTTGTTAACAAAGTTTCATAATTTTCCGTCAAGTTGTTTTTGAGCCAATTCGTGACAAAGAATGCAAAAAGTCTCCAGTAAAACGCTCCGCTCACTTCGTTCGCTTCGCTCAATAAAACTTTTTTACAAAAAAAAAAATAGTAATTGTAGTAAAAGAATATCGATCACATCCTATTGATTTGGTTACTAGAAGAAAAAAAGCCATCGGAGATAGACGATATTTGTTAATAAAATATTTTATTCCTGCTGAAAGTTTAAAGGCTGTATATTTTACCATATGTGGGAATTCCCCTCGTTCAGCGTCCTCCCCACCAACAATCAGGTGTACTTTATTATAATCACAATTTACTGCAGTTATTCCATCCGTGCCATCAATTTTTTCAATCACACTATCGCCGTATTCAGCGCATTCTGTAATAGTTTTGTGTATTATGAGAGTATCGTTAACTTTAGCGTGGATTGAACTAAGCAAACCTATCTTACTTCACGCAGAGTCACAAGGAATCTTAAATGTTGTTACCCTCTTAGCCTGCATATGGCTTTGATTTGATTTTAATTAAGAATTCTTTAATAAATACTTGGTTACTGATTTATGATTACTGATTTATTTATTTAATTATGTTCAAGTTACGTACTTCTCTCACTCACTCGGCGATTATCGTTTGTTAGCGTTTGAGGACGGGGGCTGAAATATAAAATGATATGTTAATTACTAAAGTGACATTATTTTATTATTATAATTCTACATAATAATAATATAATGTTTAAGTTATCAATATGACTCAATCACTTTATCCTGTTAATAATTACCTAGCTATTGGCCACGACTATGTCCGTTTTGACTACAAAAGGGAAGAATATAATATCTCTCAAGTAACTAACATAATCCGGCAGAAAAATAGCATTATTACAGTTTACTTTGTAAGAAAAGGAACTTCTATTTAATAGTTTTTGATACTTTTCAATATTTGTTGTTAAGATTGGAGCGGTTAGAACTTTCAAATCCAATTGATATTGCAAAAGATTCATGCGTTCAAACCAAAAACAACTGTTCAGCTTTATCACAAAAGTATAAATTACATTTTATCCTCATCTTTAAAAGAAGGTATTATAAATTCCGAAAAATCACATAGCGTAATAATAGATGGAAGTGACGTTCATAATACTGTGGTGTTGCACAAGGTTATGTAATAGAACTACTACTGCTTGTAACATACATAATTGGTTGACAAACAAAGATAATATTAAATAGACTCTTCTTACTTATTGTTAGGTGATGTTTGTATTGTGGGGGTGAAGTGTATGGAGTTATCATCACTACAGCAAACGACCACAATTTGTCTATTACGTTCACAGAACGTTGGAAATATTCTATTAACACTGAAAAAAAAAGTTTTGGTAATTTCACTAAGCTAAATACTCATTGCAATAATTACACAACAATATGGAATTTTTATTGCAAAGGCAAATAGGAAAAAATGCATGTTAGAAAATAGGCATAACATTTTGTCGCAAAACAATTTCTTACAGACAACCTCTAGCAAAATAGTACTAGTAGTAGTAGTTTGTACTAGCAGTTATAGTAATACAACATAATAGCAGGATGCCGGTGCCAAAACATATAATTATGAAAATTATATATATAGGTAATAAATACTGAGATATTATTAATAAATATCACATATATAATGCAAGTAATAGTTCCACGTTTAGATCTCTGGCTGCTAGTCCAAGTAGCTTAATTAAACTAGGAAAAACCAAACGTTTTAGCTTTGATTTTAGTATACGATATAAATTTAATGCATTATATATCACAGAATATACTCACAGATAGTCACGTTTCACTGACTGGCAACTAGCCGCCTGGACGCAGACACCAAGGCTATTATCGTTTTCTTTGACGCACAAGTCACCCTCTGTAAAGATTAAAAAAAAATTAAGTTAATTCCAACAACTAACGCATGTTGCATGCAAGAAATAGTAATCTTGATTTCAAACTTATCTACATATATAAAAGAAACGAGATAAATCTGTAAATTAAATATTTTTTGGAAAAGTTAAGTAAATTAGATATAGTAAATTACTAAGAGAACTAAATAATATTTTTTAATTTTGTCTCTTGGGTTTGTTTGATGAAATTTTGTGTCGTTATTGGTTTAATTTACTTCGGAATGTTTTAAGTCTAGATGGAAAAACCCAAAAACTCGTTTAGGTTTAAAATGACACTGTAATATACAGTTTTGACATACAAAAATGTTAAGAGTTATATGAATGATAAGGTCGTTGGAAGATTTAGTTTATAAGTATGATTTTATACTTTCTGTCGTTTGGCATAGAATATAGATTGGGTATTTTTTTTTGTAAAATTATTACAAAAAGATTTTACAAGAGATTTTGCTGAAATATGGTATAATTATAGGTCATTGCCCCGGTCAACTTTAGGATTTCTCCCCCTCAAAAATGTTTACACTTTCACTTTTATTTTGAGTATGCGTTCTATCTGAATAATACAAGTTATAATTACGATACAACAGAACTCCAAGATACATTTTACATAATATTTTTTGTGGTATTAGATTATGTGAGTTAACATAGGATCGTTTTTATCATAGAAACTTCTCTCAGATAATGTTATAGGTTAAAAATACAAAAAAATATAGTTTTTTTTCAATTTTAAGCGACGTTTGATGACTGATGATTTGATTTAGGAAATTGGGAGGAATTAATTAAGTAGCAGGCGCCCGATAGGCATCTTAATATAATCTACAATCGGAAAAAAAAATTATAGAAAAAATTTTGTAAAAGTATACTTTATATTAATAGGCAACATGACTTACCTTTCTGAGAAATCCCACACTGTGCGAGAAGGAGAATAATGAATACACTCAACATCCTGTCATTTGTTTATTTATGTTTGTGTGTATGTTTGTGTTTGTTTCTGAAACAAACTAAAGATAATTAGTTTATCACATTAAGACATCAGTGACGATGCAGTTACCCGGAAATAAAACAATAACAACATTAAAATAAATTAAGGATTTTGATTCGAATCTGAGAATTAAACTTTTTTGATATTAGACAAAAACTATAAGAACTCTTTTATTTAACTACAATTACAAAAAATACATACCTTTTTATATCACAGAACACTTCCAAACAATGAATTTGTATTTAATTGTCTCATATCACGTCCATCTCCTGATATTGTGATGCTATAATGAACCGGTTGTGTGGTTTTTCCTTATAACATGAGCAAAAAACATCAAATATTCCATACAAATTTATTTGCAACGTAAATATATTGCAGCAAAAGGGAAAATCTAATTCTAATTACAATAAATATTATACAATAATTATGATTTCATTCAGTTGATTCATTTCTAAGCAGCCTTTACATGTAATATTATTTTTTTATCTGTACTAACAGTAATAACTGTGTTTGTGAGTTTGAATGAAGAAGGTTTCCTTAAAAACTGTTTAAAAAAACATTTATTTCCCAATATACGAGTAGACCTTGAGATTTGTATGTTATCTCGTTAAAGTCAAAGCCATTATCCCGAAGCCAATTTTGCAAACCCTATTGAACTCTTGCTGTCTTCTGCAGTCATTATATCATAAAATTACAAAGATTCATCATTTAAATGGACATAAATTCGCTTCTAAGTAGCGATGTGTCAACTCAATTACTGCATTTTTTCTCATTCAGTAATCTCTCGCCTATCGAAGTTGTAGGTCCGGAGTATACGAAGTCATGTCGTTAATTCGGGTAGATTCGCTTTTTTTGTGCTTCAGGGTCTGGTTATTTCGGATAAAATTGTCCAAAAGTTTTTAAGCAGTCGATCAGATCCTAACGCAGACCATAAAATAAACTGTATATTAAATTAATAATCCTTTGTAAGTCTATTAAAAACAGTTCAGAAGCAATTGTTTCATGAGCGTACTATTTAATTATATTTGAACATTATACAGTAACAAAACATAACTTATAATTAAAATAATTTCCGGTATAAGATAATTTCACCAGAATACCATTGCAAAACCCACAGCATAAGGCAAACGAGTAATTTTTATTATGTAATAAGCAACAGATATTTATTGTAAAAGATTCCGTTTTTTTAAGTACGTTATTAGATATTGGAGTTGTTCAAAGGAAAATATTTGGTCTTCTATTGTTTTTTGCTTATATTAACAACTTTCTTATTTGGCTGGCAATAATGTAATATAATGAAAATTTAAAGCATATAAATTGTAAATTAAAAGAATAGTATAACTATTAGACTGAATTTTATTTTGTTCTAACATATCCAATTATTATTGTGACACAATACTCAAAAGTATAAATATAATAAATTAATAATAGGTTAAAGGAGTATACAAGCAATTAAATGCCGGTTCATTTTCATAGCCTATCCTTTGGAATCGTAGAGACTGACGTTTCATGTTACACTCCAGCGATGTATGACCCATTATATAAAAAATCTGAATTTGGATTGCAACATCAATCTCCATGGAAGCATGCTGTCTGTTACCTAAAACTTGGTGAGTGTGCTTTCTTTATCTTGGTGAAAGCGATTTTAAATTTGTTTTATGGCTTGTCCAGTTCCTATATCTTAGACGAGTTCGTTGGACATAGCTATTATATAATGGGACTTTGTCCGTAAGTTGGTTTGTTACGCTTAAATATTTAATCGATAATCAGATGTCTGATGTCAAGTAGGGGTATCTTCTATCCAAAAAAACACGAACTTTTCCGGAGATTTATAAAACTAGATTATAGATGGCCTTTCACCATAACAACAATACTTTTTTATCTTGGACAAAACCGCAGACAAAAGGTTATATTTACATAACTACAACTTTAAGGTTTTCAATATCACTTAAGATCTTTGTTGTCACGCACTATCAATACTAACTTGAAATCTTTCTCTTTAAAAATATATGTTAATTATAACAGGAAATAATACTGCATGGTTTTACGAATTTCAGTAAGAAAAGCGTAAAGTTTTCTTGATGTTTTCTTGATGGAATGTATTGGATTATAAATTAATATTGTCAACCAGATATTTGGTTCGTTGCAGTATTTACCTGTCTATCATTATCTTGGAAATTACACATTTCGTAACAAACTGTTATACGAGTATCTTCCATTTAACCGAGTACACCTATTTGTACTTGTCTTTGTCTTTGGGCAGGTTTTCGAAAATCAACAAGTTTTGTTTGTGGTGGATAGCTAACTTCTCTCGTGACTGCCCAGTTCCAGCAGGAATAAAGGAGGAATATGCGTATGTTCAGGTCATCGGTATAGACGTCCAGATTATTGAGATCCGGCGCCTTCTTTTGCTCTTCGTATAGTTGCATTTTGTATTTCTTGTCAAATATTTGTCGGTTGGTGCCCCCACTATCGCTTGAACCTTCTTTATGTTATCGAGTATATGCTTGTGAGGTATTGCGAGTCTTTCAATAGGTCCAACGTCCGTAGCTTTCTGTCGTAGATGATGGAATTATGTATATCTTTAATTGTAATGATTTGGTACCAATCCCTTAATGCAATAGGGTGTAGAATATTTTTGGTTATCCCATTTTTAGCTAAAACAAACCAACTGGATGGTTTGCCTACTCCACAGTGTACTTCGTATAAATGTCCGTGTAAAAAGCATGGTGTACTCAAATCTAAGCCACAAACAGACATTGTTTGCCTTGGGATTTATTGATAGTCATCGCAAATGCTATTCTTATTGGCAACTGATAACGGTTAAACTGAATTGGCACATCTGTGTATGTAATAAGGATCCGTGGTAATAATACATTTTCACCGCCAAATTTGCCATTTAGAATGATGGCTTCTAATACGTTTTTTATAATTTTTTTAATACTTGAAGAAACAATAACCGGAGATCCAACCTTCACTTATAAATTATGCGGCGGTATGCCCGATGAATGTAATGAGTTTAAAAAGTCTATTAGATAGTTGACAACTTCGGTGGCATCGCAAACTATACCAATAGTATATAATAATCAATATTTGTATGACACCTAGTCCCTTGGCAATAAATGTTGTATCTTGAGATTTAAATCGTTGACGTCCACATTTTTGATGCTAAAATTGCTGTTTATGCCTGCTTAATATATTGTACGATCATTGTGCAGAAATCGCATTTTGCATCCCATTTCATCTACAGTAACTTTCTAATCGCCGATATTTAACAGTTGTTTTGAGATTTTTTTTGAGGATGGATCTCGAAGCATTTGAACGTGCATATTCACTTTTAGTTGTGCTTCTTCAATATTACGCTATAGTGGCGATGATTTTAAGCAGGTGTTTACTTTATCAGCATACGTTGAACGTGGAATGACGTTAACGTGTTTGTATAAAATCTTTTGAAGAGAGTACCAGAGTGCAGCCAGATACTTCGTCGTTGTTTTTAAAATCTTTGAATGTACTGTTTAACTTCTCAAGCGAATGTCTGTGTGCCATAGTGCATTCATCCCAGATGATAGTTTTACACTGTTGTAGAACCATGTCCATGGACTATTGTTTTTTATGTTGCACACTACATTTGGGTTATTTTTAAAGTTTAATGTCAGCTTAAATACTGAATGAGCTGTTCTGCCTTCATCTAATAATATTGCCGCAATGCCAGAAGATGCAACGGCCAATGCAATGCCAACGTATTTCGGCGAGAATTATCCAAACAAGGAATGTTTTCCAGTTCCACCTGGTGCATCCAAAAATAAGAAACCACACCAACACCTGCCGAAAATGTAAGCATAAGGCGATCGTAAATAGTTAATTGTTCCCCATTCACTAATGGGACATAGGGAGTAACAATTGCTACCATTTTAACAGTATTGTATTATAGTTCGCGATTTATTATAGTGTTTATTAGATCAGATGCATTTCGATTTGGTGAACGCATACTGAAATGACTGAGTGGTAAGTTGGAAATGATAATGCACAAATCCTCAATAGCAATCGATGCTTCATTGTATATAGCGTTGCTGAATGTTATCCTTCAATCGTTGGACCGTTTACGATGTTGATAAAAATTAAAAACTATTAAATGAGAGTATCTCGTCTATTATATATTTAACTGACATTAATAAAACAACAGTCGAAGACAAAAGCACTCATTCTGTCTTGGATTAACTGTAATTACTCGCCCCAAGGCGTTTGATTTTTATACACCGGGACATGCATCAACCGTTTTGTCTTGCTTGCGGGGTGCCAATTTTTTTTGTTTGACTCCATAGAAATTAGTGTGGTACTTCTGAGTAGAGTAACGTTTGTTCAAAAGCACCAAAAGCATCCGCACGATTATACAATTAAAAAAAATCGGTGTGTGTAGTTCTTGGTGGATTTATAGCTCGATCAATAGCTATTTCATTCGTGAAATACAAGTGCTGACCGTTTTGAAGATGGATGGTTCAATGAGTAACGGTTGGATCCCGTTCATGAATTGGGAAACCAAAGATATGCCAAGCAGCGTCATTAATCTGATACACCGGCCAGTTTGGTAAAGCGTTATTTCACCATTGTTATTCACTGGAGGAGCAGTTACATTCGTATTTTCAAATCCAAATACCGCCATATTCCTGTCTTTATTCACATTCATGCAATCATGCATTCAATATATTTGGTGCTCTTCACTGAACTGCAGAACGTTCCACTCGTTTGTGGAACGAACTCCCTTCGGCGGTATTTCCAGATCGGTACGACATCAAAAAAGGCGTTTATTCCTACCTACAAGGCCGGCAACACTCTTGTAAATCCTCGGATGTTGCAAGAGTTCATGGGCGGCGGTGATCACGTCCATCCGTGACCCGCCAGCTCGTTTGCCCTCCTCTTACATAAAAAAAAAGAACTCAACGTTGACATGAGTATTGTATGTTTTACTCAGCAAAGGCGTATACGAGTATGGCACCACCCAACGATTGTCTATGTCAATGGCTGGGTTGTTGATATTTTTAATGATTCTCGGAGCTTCTTCGACGGTATATTGGATATCCGTCGACATTTGTGATCGTATCTTTAGTGTTATTTTTAGGGAAACTTTTGGTACATTTTCCATCTGCCCTGCAAAGCGATAAACGATTCAGATTATCACATGGGCTATGAATCATGTTTGTTGTAACAATATCAAAAAGCAATGAATACTCCGTAGTATTTACTGGGTTAGAAATACACCTGGCGACCTGTAGACCTAGTTGGGATAACTGATTAAGTAGCAATTGATCCGTTATCCATTGGACTTGAAAATTATTGAATTACTTATACCGTTATTTAAAAATAGAGGTTGGAGGTGGTACAAGGGTGAAAATTTAGGGTTGTATGTATCATAAAAAAAAACAAATTTTGTCCAAAAAATAAAAAAAATAAATTTGGGTCCAACGCATGCATCCCCTCTGATGATCCCTCGGATATCAATTGAGGGATGAAGGAAGTTAGAAATTAATGGAAGAGGTGGGTGTTTCAGTACCAGCTTCCTCAGCTTCTTCATAAATGTAGTTATTAGAACAACCACTTTACGGCAGTGTTTTGTGAAAGGATAGTCTATATCAGTCAATCTAATACGAAACGATAGGACCATACCATATATTACAGAGAAACTAGTCATTACTGCATAGCAAAAAAAAGGGATTTAAATTTAAACAGTGTTGAAAAATAAGAATATTTTAATAAGAAAATATTACACTAAAAGAATATATTTCGAATACAATTATATTAAATATTTAAGACTCTCCCGGCCACACTACAGACTCGATCCAGTCCAAGTACGATGATACTCGTGTGTACACAGCCGGACTACCGGACTGAGCACATTTGTCTCCAAACGACGTCACGCCTATCAGGTGGAAGAGGCATCTGTTCTCACGCGACACCACCTGGAGAGGGGATCCTGGACTCTGCAATGACAGCAAAAAAACATAAAAAATCTTTTTAACGCGACTGTTATCTTTTTATTGTGGGTTATTTTTTTTATTATTTGTAATTAAGCAAATAAAAAACTATTTATTTAGACAAAATGTAATATATATTTAACAATTCGGTACCTGTGTAGTATTTTAATAACATATTACTTTGATATTATGGTGTTAAAATTATGCTACTTTCGATAAGCAATGATATTTACATAACGTGCAGGAAAATACTAATAGGGGTGTTTATGCAAGTATTCCTAGTGCAATCTACGAGGGCCAAACTGAAAGTTTTTAGAACTGGCCACTTAAAAGCATTATATTAAAAAAAATTGTTTAAATTTTGAAAATAGAACTCTTTACCAATATTATTGAGTGTACATTTCATTCATTTGTCATTTGTTTTACGATTTGGCGGCAAATTGAAAATTGTCTGTGCACGTCAGAATGAATTTAAGCCGAGAAAATTTTCGTGCAATGATTTTTTATGACTTTAGATGTCATTTAAGTCAACAACAAAGTTATGATAGACTTCGATTGGCTTTTCACGATGAAGCCCCATCTCGTGCCACAGTTTACAACTGGTTTAATGAATTCAAACGTGGTCGAACTAATCTCACCGATGATTTGCGTGAGGGACGGCCTTCTACAGCGACGACTGAAGATAACATCAGTGTTGTGCGGCGTATGATAGAGACTGACAAAAGAGTGACCTATCAGCAGATTCGGACAAGTCTAGGCATAGGTATGAGTTAAGTGCACAAAATCCTGAATGAACATTTAGCGGTCAGGAAGCTTTGTGCCCGCTGGATACCGCATAATTTGACCGAGGCTCAAAAACTCCGCCGTGTTGATTGGTGCCGAGAAATGATCCAAAAATTTAACGGAGGTGACTCAAATGCTGTGTTCGACATACTAACGAGTGACGAAAGCTGGATTTACTGTTATGATCCGGAAACCAAAAGACAGTCTGCTCAGTGGGTGTTTCCTTCCGAAGAGTTGCCAACTAAAGTGAAGAGAGGTCCAAGTGTTGGAAAAAAGATGGTGGCCTCGTTCTTCGGAAAGACAGGTCATTACGCGACAGTAGTCTTAGAGGATCAGAAAACGGTTAATGCAGAGTGGTATACTAACAATTGTTTGCCACTTGTCTTGGAAAAAGTTCGAGAGAAACGACCTCGCAGCAGGATCCTCCTTCATCACGACAATGCCTCGTCGCACACCGCCAAGCAAACGATCGACTATTTGGTGACCTCAGACGTAGAATTACTGGGTCACCCGCCATATAGCCCCGACCTCGCACCCTGCGATTTTTATTTATTTCCGAAAATAAAAGAAAAACTTCGAGGAAAACGTTTTATAGACGTCGAAGAAGCAATGGCTGCGTTTCAAAACGCCGTCGAAGAGAACCCTAAGGCCGAGTGGGCAAGGTGCTTTTCTCAATGGTTCCATCGAATGCAGCGATGTATTGATGTAAATGGACGCTATTTTGAAAAGTTACAATAAAACTAATAACTTGCTAGAATGCTTAGTTTTTGATTTTCTAAGAACTTTCAGTTTGACCCTCGTATCTACTCGTATATTTATAATAACAAATATGTCTTAATTTGCTATATGTATATAATAACTAAATAAATTACAAGATATCTTTTTTATATAAAAATCCTCTGTCACGATGTTCGTTTGCTTGAAATTTGTAGATATCTATTGTTTAGTTCAACTTAAAAGATACGAACGATAGTTTTTAACTTGATTAATAAACTTAAATTATTTATGGCGCATTTGAGTTTTTTATACTTAAAAGTCCTAAATCAAATCAAATACAAAAGATGGCGGTGTTAAAAATATTAAATAATAAATGAAAATAAAAATAAAATTATGTGAAATAGTTTAAGAAGTAACAGACCTATCAGATTAAATTGTGTCTTATCGAATCGGTTAAATTATAACATTAGTTCACCAAAACTTCATACCTGACATGTATCCCTCCTTCCTCTTAGTTCTCCGGCGCACAGTTGGTTATCAGTGAAGCCATCTGCCCATAGGCGATTTGTTTTACTTCGTAATAATTCATTGCAATGATCGTTTTCTAACAAAGTCAAGGAAACCTTCTGCAGCTCGTTTGAGGTACCCTGGTTGCCTAAAAAATGTAAGGTAGCAGTTTAGTTTAATCGTTTTGATTTTCTTTATTTGTTTAATCACGATAACACTAATAAACTATTAATAATACCGACGTGGATCAACGACTCCCCATCCGGTCGCCACAGCCTTAACATGTCCAGGGAAGTCAGGTTTGTTCCACAAACAGGCTGGTCTTATAGCGGCATCGTAGTCAATATCTGATGCCAATTCCAGCAAGGCTATGTCGTGGTATTTACCTGGAGGCTTATATCCTGGGTGCTTTCTTATACTCTTTATTGGAACCTGTAAAATATCATTATTTTGGACAACATTCTTTACTTTACGGTAGTATAATTATTGAAAAAGTGCGAATAGTTATAATTGCATCTTGATATCGTCGAAGATTGTCATAAAATTTACGTATTCTAGTAATACTCGTATATATGTAGGTGGTCACATAAAAATGTTGGGTGTAATCGATTTTTAACCTATTTTCGATAGTAAATTTCCAATCGATAATCCTGTATGGATCTTAATACATGGATTATTATAGTATTTTTTTAGCAAAACGTCTATGAAATTCCTGGATTCTTACCTCAATAGGACTAGCACCGTCATTCTTTGTGGGATCCAAGTTCTGATCTCCAAGCCTAACAATAACAGGATTCGGGTCTTTCATTTTAGAATTCCTCGAGCATTGAGCTGCCGTCAGAACATACTTGGTACTGATCAGACTTCCACCACAGAGAAACGAGTAGGTCCCTTCGAAATTAACCCAACCTATTGCCGCCTAAGAAAAAAAGAAAGAGTTTCTGCAGTAGACTGTAGTAGACCAAGGAAGATACAAATAGATAATTATATAATTATGTGTAATATATGTATTCTTTAACTGATACTCTTACAGAGAAAAATATAGATGATTTTTTTCAAGACCATCCTGCTGGGGAAACCTCTGTGAAAGATGTGGATGTAATCCAGAATTATAGGAAGGAACAAATAGTCATGAGTATTTTCTAATAACTCTAACTTATTAATTTTATTTATATTTTTATAGAAATATATCAACTAATCCTCTAGTGAGTGAGAGATCTGGATTATCAAAGTATCTTCTTTCCTCTCTTTGTGCTCTACTCTACTTTAAACATTCCTTCCAAGGTGGTAACTCATTTGCAATTTATATTAAAAAATGTATATCAGTATATGTGAGTGTCTGTAGGAGCGCGAGGATGCGTGTTTTTGTATTGTGTGTGTGTGTGTATGTCTTTACTTATATCTGTTTCATCAAAAGAAGAAAAAAAACAGAATTTTACCATATATGGAAATTCCCCTGTATTAGCATTTTCCCCTCCTACAATGAGTTCTACTCCGCTGTAGTCACATTTTGGAATACGAAAAGACATAGTTTCGTCACCTGGCAAAAGAGCTATGTACTCCACGGTCTCGTACATCTGACTTTTGTATTCTTCGCATTCTACAACAAAAATTTACAAATATTGAGGATAAGTTTCTATGTCGAACCGAAAAGTTAAAATGTTCGACAAAATTTACGAAAGATAAATTAAAACGACCAAGGCCATTATGATGTACCGGAAGGCAACCTATGTAAATATATATAGATAATTTTTAATTTTTGTTAGATAATTTAATTTTATTTATTAACAACAAGAACATTCGCAGGCATACGCAGAATAATTTCACTAAGCTTCATCGTAACCGGAGGGAAAGATTACGAAGAAAAAAACATACATATTTTACTTACTTCTTTCACTTATTCGGATATTATTTCTGGTGGTCTGTTTATTGTCAGATAAGATCGAGCTGTGTCTGAAATCAAGGAGAAAAAAATTAGTGTGTTAAATTACTTTTAATCCTGGCCTTAAATTTCACGTTTTTGCCTTGGACGGACTTCCGGAAACTTCTGGTTTGGAATAACACATTTTAGAAGAAACTATTTTTCAATCATCAAATAGAACTAACTGTGCAATAAATATATGTTATATCAGTTATTTAAAATTGAGTTAATAAAAGTTATATGATGGTTACAAAATAACATATTTCAAGTTTCTAACTCTAGTAAGTTAACCTACGTAATGTATAATCAGTCATTCAGTGCTAGTCGTTTAATATAATACTAAATGTTGCAAGTAACTTGGTCTACTAAATAATAGACCTAAATAATTATACTCACTCGTTTTCAGGAGTGTTAGAAAGAGAGCTTTCATCGCCACAACAGATCATTAGAAATTCGATACTGCGGTTGCAAAATGTAGGAATTGTACCATTGAATCTGAAAGGAAAAATGTCTGTTAAATCTTAAATGTTAAGAGAAGGGTAGCCGAGGTCCAGAGTTGATTGGGAATGTTTATACTCTTATGTTTATCCTTGTTTATGTACACGTACACGTCCAAATATTGGTCGAAAAGTCATATTTATAAAAAATATTTAATATTATTAATCATTCTTTTCAATAAACCCACAAACCGTACTGATTTTTTTATAGTTGTAATTATTATATAGGTTAGTATATATTATATAACAGCTAAATATTTACTCATAATCTCGTCTAGCTGACCGGCAAGAAGCCGCTGGAGCACAAACCCCGAGGGTGTTGGTATGTTTTATGACGCAGGAGTCACCTACTGTAAAAGATTTAACACAATTAATAACTAAAATATTGCTTTATCAATTAAATTATAATATATGTCATATGATCCCATAACCCTTTAACAAAATTAGCATTTACACGCACTTTTAAATCGTCAATTATTACAAAACAAAAAAAAGTAAGTGTAGTCAGTCCGTAAGTAAGCTACCACCGGCTCGGAATGCTGCTTTGTTGAGAAGAGCCGGCCAGAAATTCAACAGTTGCTCTTTTCAAAACAAATATAACACTTAGGTGATGTACTTTATAATATAAATCCTGCAAATGATTCAACAACTTAAGTTCCACATATTTCGATCCATTAAAAACTCTTGAACGCTATAATAAGATTTATTTAATAATACATTTTTGATTTTAGATTTAAAACCAAGAAAAGGAAGGTCTAAGATATCTTGTGGAACTTTATTATATATGCGTATACTCAAACCCATGAAGGATTTATTAACTTTTTGAAGACGGAATTTTGGCGTTACGGGTTTGTTTTTATTTCTTGTATTTATCGCGTGTCTATCACTGTTTTTATATAACTATTTAAATTTTGACGTATATATAATATGTTATTAAATATGTATTGCGAAGCGACTGTAAGAATACCTATTTCTTTAAAAACATCTCTCAGAGAATCTCTAGCTTTTAAGTTATAAAACAGCTAAGAGAATATCAAAATAAAGATTATCGTCGTAGAATCGAAAAGTATAGTATTCCTACAAATAGTCGCAAAATTTAGTTATGTAAGTAAGAAATAAAGTGCAAAGTGATCGCAGACAATACTTTCTTCTAACATCAAGGCAATTATACGAGTTACAGCCTAGTACTAAACGTTTAACCCTTTCTTATTACAGCTAATAAAAGTTTGTCATATTTAGTTTTGGAGCATTACAAATGCAGATGCTGATATATGGTACTCATGTTTGCTTTCAAACTTCATATATTTCTTTATGAAAGGTAATTTTATTGAATACTGAAGAATTATTAAGTTTTAATGTAATGTTAATGAAGGATGTAAAGCTGGATGTAGTAGTTTACTCTATTTCATTATCTACCTATCAAAAACGAAACGTGAGTATTAAAATAATATTGTTATACGCAGATATGAATGGAAGTAACCGTTTTGTCCCACTGAAGCAAAACTAAGAAGGTTTTTAAATCATGTAGTTATTGATTTTGTTTTCTGTATAGACTTTATGTCACGAAGCAAAGTTGCGCTGTGTAGCTAGTATAATACTTACGTTTCTGAGAGTATCCATAGTGTGTGAACAGCAGAAGAGCCACAACATACACATACAGTGTCAGCATTATACTGTCTGTTTGTCTGTAACAATATCATCATATTAGAAATTAACATTTTTTTTTACTTTAACTATAATATTTATTTAATTCAATTTGAAACAGAGATATGGATATTTTTTTATGAAATAAATGTTTAATATTTTGTAGTTTTAATTTAATATATCTAATGATTTATTGTAATATATATATATATTTCAAACAGAGAAAACAGGGAATAAAAGCTTCACTGCTGCCGTAGGAAAGTCTTCAGATATACATAATACAAATTTTTAGAAAAAAGAAATTACCGGCGTTTCTTTAAAAATACCAATCTAACAAAATCAAAAGATTAGAAATATAAGTCCAAATCAAGGTCATAGAAATAAATAAGAAAATGAACGAAAAGATTTCAGAATGTCAAGGTACGCTAAGAAAAACACTTTGATAAATATAAGAAATAATACATTTAGCGTAGATTTTTTACTGAAAGCACACATAATTTATGAGTGTGTATATGTGTGTGTATGAGAGAGAGAGCGAGGGAGAGAGAGAGAGAGAGAGAGAAAGAGAAAGAGTTTTTGAAGAGAGTATTTGTTAGTTATAATTGTTTTATATTGGTGTTAAAAAAATAATACAACAAGTAATAGATTAAACACACTCTCATTAGCATTATTTCAATCTATATGTAAGTATTTTTTCTAAAGTATTTAAGAAAACAAATTAAATTAAATTTTAATGTTATTACCAGTGAGGCAGGTCAACAAGTATAAAAACTAGAATTAAGAAACTGTTTTACATAATGTAACCGCTTGGAGCTTCTCTTGGAGCTATCTTGGTTTTTCCTTAACACTAAACCTACCAAGTACCGGTCAAATTGACCATTCTTAAACTTTTGTAAAACTTACACATTTTTAAACGTTATAATATCGTTATCAAACTACATGACAATTCTTAGAATATGCATATAATATTTTCTTCACTCTTTACTTTTAGTTATTTCCATTATTACCTGCATTATATAATAAAATAACTTTTAATTATCGGTCAATTTGACCACGTGCGGTAGGAACAGGTATACAAGAATTGTCGGCAGGTTTAGTGCTAAAAACCAGATGCAGCCGGTACTATATGATATATAGTAGTTGATTATAGAAAAAATGCCGTCGGGCGAGTATCCTATATCCAATATAAATGACGTTCTAGACAAGCTAGTTTTCGCCATTACTTTACCACTTTGGATCCTTCAAGCGGATTTTAACAAGTAAAGATGGATCCAGAGGATATCCCCAAATCTCCTTTTAACACAGAGTACAAACTCTTTGAATTCTTACTCATATTAGTGGGTCTAAAAGCATTACTATTAATATTTCAGCATGTGGTCAGAAGATTTCTAAATTTTATTTTTCTTGTATAACCGCTCTATGTGAGACTTTTTGCATCCCCTGTTCATCGTCCCCGGGGTTGACATGAAAACGGCTTTAACGACCTTTATGAAATTTTGCACATTTATAGCGATGGTTATCGCGATGGTTTATAAAAAAAGTGAAAAAGACTCATGTTGAGGAATAATACCAATAAATGACAGTCCCATAGACTTCAATGTAAAAAATTTAGCTATGTGATATTTGATTATTCAATATTTTTTGTCGGTTATCGGTTTGTGTGTTTGAGATTTGAGCGCTGAATTGAAGATGGGTTACTCGCTTCGCTCAATTCCCCGAACTTTACGATCGCAGCGAGACAAAATCGAGGTCCGATTCGCGCCCCTAGTTAATAGTATTTTCATCTTTTCGTTACAAGAAGACATGATCACTTTGCGAAAAGTATTAAAAAAATTTGAGACCCAAATGAATATATCGAAATTTTTAAATTAGAGACAGCGTTTTTTAGGCAAATAATTAATAAACTTAATCCTAATAAAATTAAAAACATTGAACAATCTGTTATACCGAAAACTATTACTGAAATTTAACATTCATTGGACTGTAACATAAGTTTATACATGACTCATACTTTAAAAAAGGATTTAAAATAAACATTAAAACTACTTTAAATAATGCAAGACTACTTAGTAACTTCCCGATACTGTAATATCACAATTTTACAAAGGATTTGAAATAACTACTGACGCTTCAAACTTTGCTATTGCTGAAATGCTCTCTTAAGGAGACAGGAAGTGATAAGATATAGAGTAAGTACACCCTAAACATATGGAAAAAATCAATAATAAATTCAATCAATCAGTATAATCAATTCTATTCAGTAGATTATACTGATTCTACAAATTCTACATTTCGTATGTTCTACTGAGTACAACATATAAAATGGTAACAATGTCTTACTGATCTGCTGGCAATAGACTTAAACTGAGTGAGTACAATTTGATTACAGTTTATAAACAAAGCAAATTGAACACCAAAATGGACGCCTCGGCATATCTCGCAAAAAAAAAATTGCAAGCGACAAAAAACCGACCATAAGAAGGTTCTTTGAAAGTATACTGCGATAGAAACCAATATAGTGAATGGCGTAAGTTCTGAGATAATTCATCATCATCATCATCAAGGTAAAAATCTGTATTAAAATACATCCAGTCCTTAATATTGCACAAAATAATACCAATTTTGAAAGATAGACCTAACAGATATTTTATTATATCATGACATTACTAGTGGTTCTGTTTAACAGACCTCAGTACGTTGGGGGATGAGACGTTGGGAAATTATTTATAGTGGATTTCACGAGATGCAGTGATTACGATATTCACCCGTGAACCAAGTATGAGCGCCACACTAGTAACCTCCGTACGCTTGACCTCCATCTCCGGTGAATAACGAACATTGTTGCCGACTCATGTCTTTAAAAAACCCGTCACAAATCATCACTTCTATGTAACAAACCCGAAATTTATGTGTTGTCTGCTGGCAAGAGAAAATGAATTGTGGTAGGTACCTACCTACAGTGTGATTTTATGTGCCTTTTCCAAAAAAGGAATAAGTATACCTATGTATGTAGGTATATAACTACCAAACGAAATTTGGCTCCATCAAAGAACAACGGAATTATTCAACTTAAAATTTTTTAATAATTTGCTATGGCCGCTATTTTGGATTTTGAAATAACAAAAAACACCTTAGATTTCGGCAAAGAATACTTAGACGAAGTTTCAGCCTGCTAGCTGCCGCAAAGTCCTCTTTTGTGGTACGGATCAGAAATCCGCCATTTTAAAATTTTTTGCCCTAGCAAAAAAACGGGTCGACCTAAGAATTTAAATAGTTCAAAGAACACACTCACCATTTTTCGTGACCATTGCATGAAAAATACGCCTGCTACGCCAAAAGAAAAACCGCCATAAATCACCGCCATTTTGGATTTTTACTTCCAGTAAGAAAAAGGGTGAACAAAAAAAAATACGTAACTCAAAGAATATGATCACCAATTATTGTGGCGATCGGATGAAAATTGCTCCTGCTACGCCAAAAACAAAACTAAAAACGCCGCCATTTTGGATTTTTTCGCCCAATCAAAAAACGGCTCGACATAAAAATTCAAATAATTCAAAGAACACGCCTGCCACTTTTCGTGACGATATCATTAAAAAATACGCCGGAACAAACATACGTGAATACATATATACATACGGAAAAATAGCAGAATGGGCCTATCTACTGGAAACGAAGTCAATTAAAGATTATATATGGAATAAATAACACGTTAACAACTATAGTAGTCACTAATATAATAGTGATAAACACACTTGATTTACATATATGGTATATTATTTTATAAAACTATCAATATATTATTATATTACAAATAAAATAATGATTTGATAATTTCTGTAATAATTTTGGTTTTAATTTCCTAAATCTAAACACATTAAGTTAAGTACCATGCGAAGTCATACCATTTACTTAATAATTAACTTTATTATCATATAAATATGTAACGCTGATTCCTTAAGGTAAATGCAATGAAGTTTGAGTTGAATAAATAAGGAAAACCGATACTAATTCTTAACCTACAGGAAAGGAAAACTATAATAATAACTCATTAATTATATATATTAACTACTGCTTTAGTATGTTTAGCAGATGATTTCATATTTAGTTTTAAATATCACCTCCGTTTTCAGGATATGGAGAAGAAGGAACTGAAGGTAGCATATTTAAAACCACCTCAGTATGCATCGGTTTGTGCGAGGGAAGATACAAGTTATAAGAAGGTCATGTAATAATAGAATAGCTTCTAAAATGAAGACTTGTAGCACTCCTCTCGTAAGAGGTTTAACATTAGGAGCTGACTTCGAGCCATCTATATAATTTCTACTGCTTGAGTTCTGTTGGTAAGACAACTATCAAACCACTTGATAGCTTTGGAACCCAGACAATAGAAACTGAAATTTTATAAGGACTAGCGTTATGTCTAGTGACTCGTAAGCGCTGGTGAAATCTTACAAGTCCAGGATTTTAGTATTGCCCAAGTCTTAGATATACAAAATATTTCCTACAACATTTGTCACTGATGTTTTTTAACCACCACACATAACCACACCGTTTGTCATATTTTTAAATTAAATTTAAACCTTTCTATTGAAATTAAAAAAAAAAAAAACGTCGCATTGATCAAATAGCCTTGAATTCTCTGGTGCACAAGTTTTTTAACATGTTTTACGAGTTTTTTCTTTTCGTTTAACGCCATTAAGTCTCATTAAGGAATTAAACAGTGGTTATGAAATATAAAAACATATAAATCATTAAAAAATATTATAAATGACAATAATTATATAAGTCCATACCTTTATACACACTACACAAAAGTTAAATCAATTCTTATCCACTTTGACATTTACAAGGAGGCGTCCATTTTGTTATTGTGATATTGTAAAATGAACAGGTTGCGAGTATTAACGTTTTTTCCTTATTTAAGGCTAGCGTTATATGTAGATGATAAAAGATTATCATTTTATAAGAATAGCGTGGCTGGGTTTTTTGATGGCTGTAAGCATATGAACACTATGTCAGAGGTACAGAAAAGGATATAGGCTATCATCCAGAAAGAACAGAGTATTCCCGAGGGAGGGAAAAATATTATCTATTCTTATTTGTTATTGTCTGTCTATCATAAATGTACATTACATTACAAACTAAGGTGCCTTTCAAATAACTCAATTTCGTATTGCTCAGCAAGTCACTGAGAAATTCAAATATAATGCTGTTATGATTAATATCTATCAGAAGTAAAAGAAACTCAATCAGATTTTATTCAATATACTCGTATGGGTACTGCTTTTAAGTTTAAAGTTGCTGTAATAATATACCGTAATAACTATGGTATTTATTTTCTTCAGTCCAGTTAGTAATCAATAGTCTTTCTATTTTTGCTGCCTTCAGGATAAAGAAAGATTTCTTTCAAAAACTAATCCAGTTTCAATTTCCTGCTGATGACGAGATAGCTGAGATAGCAGGTTGGAATAAAAAAGCCCTTTATTTTTCAATTAAAAATTCGTGATCTTAGCAGGAGGAGTCAGTAGAATATGTTTTCCTTCTTTCCCTCCTCCTCCTCCTCCTCCTTTTACGTGAAGGTTTTGCTACATGGTAGTTCATGCTGCCTAAATAAATATATTTTTTATGGGTTAGGGGGCGAGATCCAAACCGTCCATTAAGTAAGGAAATACATAAAATAAAATAAAACAAAATATTTCGAATATAATTATATATTTAAGACTCTCCCGGCCACACTACAGACTCGATCCAGTCCAAGTACGATGATACTCGTGTGTACACAGCCGGACTACCGGACTGAGCACATTTGTAACCGAATGACGTCACGCCGATGAGGTGGAAAACGCATCTGTTCTCATTTGACACTACCTGGAGAGGGGATCCTGAATCACCCTGAAAAAAAATTAGGATAAGAAAAAAAAACAATATAGGTTATATATTGATATATACCTATTTAGACAGATTATTATTTATAGCTGCCGTTCGTTTGGATTTTATTAATAAATAGCTGCATTTGGATTTTATTAATAAATAGGAGGGACAAAAGTATTTCTATCTTTTTTATTCTATTAACAGTAACTATTTTTGTTATTATGATTAATTATTGAATTTCTATTAATCTGAAATGTTTTTTTTAGGTAGATTCCATAGATGAATCTACCTATTGCAATCGATGCGATGACGGGACCCACACCCCAGAGTAGGGGCGCTACGCCGTTTATGAACTGGAGATTGAGAATCCGTCGAAAAAATAATAATTATATATCCCGATATATATATGTATGTATGATCCATCAGTCCAAATTCATCGTAGGCGAAATCTGACTTCATAGGTCGATGGGATAAATTGGTAAGACAAACGTAGCATCTCGTTTTTTTGGAAAAAGTGAAAGGGGGGGCTGGGAGGCAGGGTGAAAGTGCAAACTTTTGGGACACGCTACAGGTCGCAAATATTGAAGGAGGATTTTCAAACTCGGTATACACATTCTCAAGGACAAAATGAAGGTTAAGTTCTTGAACGGGGGTAATCGGTTGAGGGGCTGGGAGGTTTGAAAGTTAAAAACCAAAAAAGTCACAGAAGGAGGCAAAATTTTATGTCGGAAAAATCTTAGAAAATTAATAAATTAAAAGAGGAACCTTTTTTGTCCGAAAAGATTTTTGATGCGACCCCCCGTTTAGGAGATAGGGGTGGGGGGTTGTTCCCCCCTAAGGGAGAGGGAGTGAAATTTATATATCGAGAATCGCGTGACGGGAATCTACCTAACACAATCGACCCTGTCGAACGAGGTATTTTAATTAATATTCTTTCAAATAAATAATATAATAAATTAAAAAAATATATTTAAACTATAATTATTCTCTTATTAACTAACTATTCGTTATTATAGGAGTGTTTATGCGAGTATTTTAAATGTTATCCTTATCCATAATAACAGATCACAAATATGTCATGATTTGCTGTTTGTATAATGAACGCATGACGCAACTAATTAATATGATATTTTTACCCGACACATACTTTATACATTATTATTGTTACATTTCAAAGGAGGAACGGAAATGTTACTTTTTAATACAAATTGAAATTGGTTATACAAACTTATATGTAATAAATATTGTATCACATTCAATCACTACTTTTGAATAAAGATTATTATTATTATTAAAATTATTCAATACTAGCAGGACTTGAACCTGCAAAATCTATGGCTGAGCTATCATGTTCTAAATTTTGAGTTTACATATTTCGGAAGGTAATCTTAGACACTAAAATCTTGCCTGGCCGTTGATAACTATATAATAAAAAAGCAACACGAAATTTCATCCGTTCTTCTCATCTCCGCCTAGCTTAGGCGTTTGGGTCTTATCAAATCGGTTAAATTATAATATTAATTCACCAAAACTTCATACCTGACATGTATCCCTCCCTCCTCTTAGTTCTCCGGCGCACAGTTGATTATCAGTGAAACCATCTGCCCATAGGCGATTTTTCTTATTTCGTAATAATTCATTGCAATGATCGTTTTCTAACAAAGTCAAGGAAACCTTCTGCAGCTCGTTTGAGGTACGCTGGGTGCCTAAAAACGTAAGGTAACAGTTAATCGTTTTGATTTTCTTTATTTGTTTAATCACGCTAACACTAATAAACTAGTAATAATACTGACGTGGATCAACGACTCCCCACCCGGTTGCCACAGCCTTAACATGTCCAGGGAAGTCAGGTTTGTTCCACAAACAGGCTGGTCTTATAGCGGCATCGAAGTCAATATCTGATGCCAATTCCAGCAAGGCTATGTCGTGGTATTTACCAGGAGACTTATATCCTGGATGCTTTCTTATACTCTTTATTGGAACCTGTAAAATATCATTATTTTGAACAACATTCACACTCTGTTTTAAGCTTGTTGTGAAACCCGTCTGTTATTGGTTATTACAATTAAGATTCACAGTGTCAAGTCTAACATACTTTTACTTTACGGTAGTATAATTATTAGAAAAAGTGCGAATAGTTATCATTGCAACTTGATATCGTCGAAGATTGTCATAAAATTTATGTATTCTAGTAATACTCGTACATATGTAGGACCTACATACATACGATTTATACATTTATATATATATACACGATTTATACATACATTTGTACACAAAAATTTTTGTATAATCGATTTTTAACCAATTTTTGATAGTAAATTTCCAATCGATAATCCATACATCTTAATACATGGATTATTATGGTATTTTTTTAGCAAAACGTCTATGAAATTCCTGGATTCTTACCTCAATAGGACTAGCACCGTCATTCTTTGTGGGATCCAAGTTCTGATCTCCAAGCCTAACAATAACAGGAGTCGGGTCTTTCATTTTAGAGTATTTCGAGCAATGAGCCGCCGTCAGAACATACTTGGTACTGATGAGACTTCCACCACAAAGGAATGAGTAAGTCCCTTCGAAATTCGCCCAACCTATCGCCGCCTAAAAAAAAAGGTAAAGTAAATCGAGGAAAAACAAAACACAAATATTTACATATATAGAATAAGAAACTCTTAAGTGATCAGCTCTGATGTATACTATTGGTCACAGGCATGATTATCAACATGCCTTTTTTCCTTTATCTGTCTTCACATATTTTGCCCAGGGTGGTACCCTATTTGAAATTGATATTAGTATCAGTATATATGAAATAGCGGCGGAGCGTGTTCGTGTGTGTGTGTGCACTTACCACCAGGTCAACTGTCAGCATCTATATCTGATCTAACACAACAACAAGTTAAAAAAAATCTTACCATATGTGGGAATTCCCCTGTTTGAGCATCCTCCCCTCCTACAATCAGTTCAACTCCGTTGTAGTCACATTTTGGAGCAGAAAGTGATATAGTTTCGGGATCTGGCAACAAAGGTATGTAACCCACGGTCTCGTATACGCGGCTAGTGTATTCTTCGCATTCTGTAACAAATATTAACAAATATCAAGAGTCAGTTGTTAAAAGGAATTCGACAAAGGACTGAAGGGGCGTAGATTAATTCGTCTTTATATAAATTAAAACAACCAATGTGATCAAGGCGATCCCGATATTTCGGAGAGTAAAAAACTTGCTAAATAAATATCATAAATAAACTATAGTTTGACCAATTTTTTTACTATTGTTTGGATTGTGAGATTAGTCTGGATAGTTTCGTTTTTGGCCTGTGAGCATTCTTGGATATACTAAGAAGAAACCTAGCCAAGTTGTGATGCTACTTGGTTAAGTTTCTTCTTCTTCTTAAGACACGAAGAAGATAAAAAATACAACGAAACATTTATTTCTGTTTTTTTTATTGTCGTTATAATTTTTCTTACTTTTTTCACTTAGTCTGCGGTCATCGCTGCCGGTCTGTTGGTTGTTAGACCACACCGGTCTACGTCTGCAATCAGAAAAAAGAAAGTTAGTGCATATTAAAATGACTTCTTAGACTTATACGTGTTTCTTGCCTTGAAAATGATGGACTTCTCGGCCCATCTTACTACCTAAGAAAAGATTGTGTAATCGATTAAGGATTGCAAAATTGCTCTTTACGATTAGAATTTCTGAAAAGAGATTACTCGTCATTTTCGATCAATATTGTCATTTTGGTTGATATATAAGTAATTAGATTTAAAAAAAAAAAAATATTAATTATTGTACTCACTCAGTTGCAGGGGCTGTATTAAGTATGGAGCTTTCGTCACTACAGCAGACAATTATCGTTTGGAGACTGCGGTTGCAAAATGTTGGAGTTATACCGTTTGCTCTGAAAGAAACCAAAAACAACCACATCTTCATTTATATTTGTCTACTAAAATTAAAACGTTAAGAGAATTATGCCCAAACATAAGAATGTGAGTTTATTTTATGTATATTATATTACATATATTCACTCCACATTTCTTTTACTTCACGTTATATATAATTTGACATTTGTGATATATTGATCACAATAAAAAATAAATTAGGCTGAGTTTGTTGTGTTGTTTTTCTTAAAGCAGCGCGTTTGAAACCCTCGTAGCCTTATTTTAAGTGTCTTTACTGAAGGGCTTATTTCGATAAGATTGGTATCAAATTAGGCCGCCTGAAACTGGTATGGATTCAAAGTGGAAAAGATATAAATTAATAATTATTGTTTGGAAGATCGATATTTTACAAAAGGGTGTTGTTTGTGTTTGTTGTTGGTGTAACAATATTTATTAATATTATCGAGTTTGTTGTTAAAATTTCTCTCAGTTTAGGTTTTTAAGGGTTGGCGATCTCAATTGTTAAATATTTATACTCACTGGTAATCTCGTCTAGCTGACTGGCAAGTAGTCGCTGGAGCACAAAACCCGAGGGTGTTGGTGTGTTCTATGACGCAGGAGTCACCCGCTGTAAAACATTTAACACAATTAATAATTATAGCTTACATAAACCATTGAAAAGCAAGGTAACATTAAATTAAAGATCAAATTAAGAAAGTTATAGGAACAGATCTAATAATTGATGTCTCCTGAATAGTCGCGAAATATTGTTACATAATTACTTTAAGTTTTACGTTCCTTGTATTGAAAATACTGTCTTTTCATTTAAAGTAACGTTGTTTAACTCTAGATTAGTATGTTGATATAAAATATGTGATGTGTGTTCATTGCTGTTAGGGTTAGATGTATGGTGTGATTTAAGAATACACTAAAAATGAGAACCATGGTGAATGTGGTTTGGAATTGGATCACATCGCTTACATCATCAGTGTAGTGACGTCATGAATCTCAGTAAATATATGAAGTATGAACCGTTCGTTTGTCATAAAAAAACACCCATACGTATAAATAATTGTAATCGTCCATTAAATTGGATAAATATTTTTATATGTAGTGTACAGGGCAATGTTTTTATTATACAATTTAAACCTACATATAATGCAAAAAAGGTTTTTGGTATCAAAAAATTACATGTCATTTTGAATAGTTGGGGGTGGGGGGTATATAAATGTTGCCAAATATCAGGAGGGAGATAAAAAATGTTGCTAAAACCAAGTGACTAATGTACAAACCCGAAGCTAGATGGAGAAACCATTCCATTACAAAAATGTAAAATATAATTTCACGTAAACATATTATTCTGTAATAATACAGTTTTCCGCTGAGATAAGTTTAACAAATAATTGAAGAAATAAACAAAGGACAATAACAATTAATAATTGTTATCGTACACTTTGTTATTGTTTCATTATACAAATACTAAATTTGTGGTTTTATATTAATTATATTATTTAAATGTTCAAAACAAGTTAGTCACACTATTGTTATATTTAGAATTAGATTAAGTGTGTTACTAGGTATTTTAACTAGTTGTTGCCACAGACTGTTCTCTTTCCAGACTTAGGTAAACAGTAAGGTAACCTCACTCTTCCCACTAACAGTTAAGATTAGTAAGGATGAATATTTTTTGTTACTTTTTTACTCAAAATCAACTAAACGGTTAAGTTTTTGATAAAACTAAAGATGTATATACTACTTGCTTTTGTTCGTGGCTTCACACGCCAAGTTCGACTTTATCATTTATCTTTTTTTCCCACCCCCTAAAATTCGCCCTCCAAGATAGCCCTCAGATGGCAAGATTTTATTTTTTCGTTACTTTATGGAGAGATTACAAAAATCTTTATAAACTATAACTCATGTTATTCTGATATACGAGCTATACTATTGTAAAGTATTTATGATGAAATAGAAAATAAAATTAAATAGAAACGAATCTGTTCATCGTAAGACTATCGTTAATAACAAATTTTTTAACAAATATCAAATGTACAGACAGACATGAAAGATTTATATAATAATATAGATATAAAATTTAGTTCAGGTTGGTTTTATAACAGAGTGATTGAAAAACAATTAAAATATACGAATGTAGTATATGTGTATATTATTGTTTACTAGATGGCGTTAGTAAGAGAAATATTTCATGTTTTTTTCTATACAAGATTATTAAAACTATTTTTTGTTTCTATATATTGAAGGCAAAAGATAATTTTTATACAGAATAAACTATAATTATTAACTTATATTTTATTTAAAATAACTTCTGTAGCTTCATATGATTATAATTTATTTTTTAATGATAATTTTACATATTTTTTTATGTATTCTCATATCATTTTTTCCATTATCACTCTGTTCGATGAAATCTATTTGGTGTGTATTTATTGAGGTGTGTTTGTAGCTAAAATGAAACTATGATGGTTTTTAAATCATATAGCTCACGATTTTGTTTTCTGTATAGGCCTTATGTGACGAAGCAAAGTTGCGCTGTGTAGCTAGTATAATACTTACGTTTCTGAGAGTATCCATAGCGTGTGAACAGCAGAAGAGTCACAACATACACATACAGTGTCAGCATTGTACTGTCTGTTTGTCTGTAACAATATCATCATATTACAATTTTTTAAGAAAAAACACAATAAATAATATCTCTAATATATATAAAATTATATTTTGTTAATTAATTTTAAATATTGTGATTTAGTTTAGTTACTGACAGACATTACAATATGTAATATATAAACTAATACGAATGTGGATATTTTTTCTAAAAAAAATGTTAATTTTATTCTTTTAATCATATGATTAATATTATTTTTCAATATTCAATACTTGCTGTAGCTTAGTGATATTAACTAGTATGAAAAAGGATTTTAGTGCACTTATATATATGACGATATATTATTCTCTTATATGTCAAAAGAGATCTCTCTTTAGCAATACGTAATCTCTCTATAGCAAGTTAAAAGACAATTGTAGAAAAAGATGGCAAAAATGAAACATAATAGGATTATACGAAACTAAATAATTCTTTAATTAGTGTCTAAAATGATATTTAGAAAATGAATACAATTCATTATTCATTCTAATACACACTCGCACAAATATGATGTAATAATAATATATAATATAATAAAAATCTTATCTGCAATGGTCACCATCCATACGGAGTTGACCTTCAAAAATTCTGTGATTAAATCCGGGATCAGGAGATAATCACAGTGTTTATCGTTCCGAATAACTAAATGTAAATTAAACCCTTCTATATGGGGGATGAGAATTTGTGATGTGATACCGCGATGTAGCATTGTGCAACGCCATCTATTATCCTGAAGGATAAACATGCAACGCGTAGTATTTACTTGTGAAGATTTGTATATACATTTGCTGATAATATTATTGTTGATAAATATTTAATGCACTTACAGATTTAAACATACAAACTTAATAATAACTTTATGATAAATATGAAATTATCTTTCAAGATAACTCTACGGAGCCTACATTTTAAATAAACAAATACATAACGAAAATATATTATGCACATATATTCTAGTTTAATAATCTTGTCATAATAATATGTTTGTAATAATTATAATAACGGAGATGTGGATGTTAAGATGGATGTGTGGGGTGACAAGAAGGGGTAGAATAAGAAATGAGTATATTAGGGAAAACATGCTGTTTGTCATGGTATGGGCATGTTATGAGGAGAGATAAAGGCATGTAACCAAAAAAGTTCTGAGTACGGTAGTGGAGGGATGGACAGGTAGAGGACGGCCGAAGAAAAGATGGATGGACTGCGTGAAAGACGATATGGAGAAGAAGGGAGAGTATACAGAGATGACGAGTAACAGGAGAGTATGGAAAAAATGCTATGCCCGATCCCAAAATTGGGTTAAAGGCAGGAAGATGATGAATAATTATAATAATCATTCGAAAGTATATTTAAATAACGGTTTCCTTTGAACCTGTTCGTGAGAGTGAAAAAGGAGGACAAACATAGAAAACGAAATGTATATATACATTTCGTTCGTTCATTCACCAATATATACGTAACTATAATATAGAATTACTTACGACCATGAAATAGTTTTCGAAAACCTGTGTAGGTGTACAAATTCCTGCGAAATCACCATCATAATGAAAATTATGGCAATATTATTTTCAAATTACAATTATAGGCATGGACGAATGTTTATAGATGTCAATTTATAACAAAAAAACTTTCTCCTCCAACTTATACAAAAAGTAAAGAATATAGAAAACTGTACATCTTTGCAATACACCAATACATCAAAATATAGTGAACACAAAACTTTTGTACATATCTGAAAATTCAAATGAAATATTTAAAGAAAAATCAAAGAAAATATCCTTACAAAATGGCATTCACTAGGGTGACCCACTCTCACTCAAATTATTCCCAAGATTCTGGAATAACTTATAAGAGACGTCAACTAGGGCTGAGAATGAATATATAACGGTTCAGAACATAACGAGAGAATGAGTTAGAAAGTTGGTTTGTGCTTAAATATACTAATCAAGACATTAAAATATTTTTTATTGTTAGTCGTTTTAAAGAAATATTTGTATTTTAACATTTTGTGTTGAATGATATTTAAACTAAGTATTTTTGGCAGACTTGAAATAAAATACAGGCTGGTTGTACCAACTTTTTCATCAAGTATTAATTAAAATGCATACAAATGAATTCTTAGTTTATTGTTATTACATTTAAAATTACCTAAATCAATTATAATAAAATCTATCAAGTACTTTTGTTCTTTTGTTAATATAATTCAAATCAGTTTTATGTTTTAACGTAAAAGTAACGTATGTATTGACCGAAGCAATAATAAAAGAAAACAAAGAAATCAATATTTTAAAAACTATATTTCTGAGTTGTATCATTTTTAAGGTTTTAAAATTCGAATCTGTATCAGAACCATCATTCTGCATCAGACGCGTATATACTGATCAGTTGACTGTCGTGATGAGATTTTTAATTTTCACTTTCACAGCGACAAATATGTCACGAGATATAAGGTAGATAAGGAAACTGATATCCAATACTGCGACATGAATCAGCGAGTGTGGAGAGGAAAAAGACATCAATGAAAAATCTACAAGACATTGTGGATAAAGGAAAATACAATACAAAATCTAGATTAGACTAGATGTTTACCTAAAAATTAATACTTTTTTAGACTTCTAATATATTTTACAACCAACGGCGAAATTTGCACATTATTCCGAGGATATAAAGAATGAGTATTTATTTTTTATTGTTCTTTCTATATATTTAAATCTTACAGTTTTATAAATATATAAGTGTATCATGATTACAAACGCCATTAGTGAATTCAACTTTTTGAAATTAAAATTAATATCAAACATCTTCAATACTAAAGTGTTGGAAAAGATTTAATTTAAGGAGATAATTGAAAAAACGTAATAAACAGATTAACTTAACCAATCGGTACATCAAAGTATTGGTACCGCGGTGGAGCTGGTAATCATAAATAACGCGACACTAACATTTCATGAACAAAGTGACGTAAGAGAAAAATAGAAATAGTTTCGAAACGATTAAATTAAAATAACACACCCTCCTCTTATTTGTTTTTTATAATTACGGAACGAATATCTCTTAACTAGAAAAAACGTTGACTTTGTAGATTAAAATAGAAAAAGAAAAGACCCCGAGACGTGAACTCAGATGGCACCGACATGGTGAGAGGTTTAATTTAACAATATTTTCTCAAGATAGTATTTAACTATTGTTATAAATCATAAAAGATCCTCTTCTACACAATCATATAATGCTAGCACCAGACTTTGCTTACGCTGTTGAAGGAAAGGTGTTACTATGTTTAATGGAGTTATTTGTAGATCTGTTTTAGTGTGAAAGGCGCTCTATAGTCTTTTCTGTGCTCTTGACGTGTGCATTAAATGTGTGTATGTATGTGTGTTTTGTGTGTGTGTGTGTCGTCATCGGTGAAATGGTTAAGGCATGAATTAAACAAACTTACATTCTCAAATCTAGTATCAGTATCTCACTAACGACATAGTACATATATATATATATGTACATATAAATACACACACATATATATGTAAATATAGTATCTATGGAATCCAGATATTAATCATATATTCATTCATTCAGCGGGTTTATAGTGATATTGTGGCTTTTTTACCATTTGAGTTAAAAATTATGTTTCGTATAATGAAGTTCCATGGAGCACCTACTTGGAAGAAAAAAAGACGCATTGATTTTCTTTCTATTTCATTATAAATCGTAAAACCAAAATGATGATATGAAGTTAATCACAAGTTTCTGATTTCTTTATTCCCAAAAATATGTTATATTTCGTTTGCTTCAATTAAATTCTATCTAATTTTGAATAAAAAAATAAGCAAATCAATTTCTCGTTTTTAGCAGTTAATATAATTTAGATTAAATGCACTGGTATAGGACCTTGGAGAGGAACCGAGGTGAAAATTCAACTATTTTATTGTTTACTAGCAATGCCTCGCGATTTCACACGCGTAGATACCAATCTTATGGTAGTGGATTTTTATGTTTGTATGGTTTGATTATAGTCGGCACTTTTATCAACTTTAACATGTAAAAAAGTTGTTATAGTGGCATAATTACAATAGTTGGATATATGGTATCGCGGACTTTCTTATAGAGATTAATACGTTCCATAATACTGCAGATTTTTTTAATTCTATCATCAATACTTTCCGCAGCGCACGCCATGACAGATTTTTTAGAACAAATTTTTGCACACCTTGAGTCACATTATTGCATTTTTATTATGGATCCCTATTTTTTTTTTAAATCTAATATAGCCTATCACTCACTCACTCAGTGAAGGTACAGTTTTCTAATGGTTAAAGAATTTTGGAAATCGGTCCACTAGTTTTTGTGTTATTACATACATACATACAAAAACACAAATGTTTCCTTTTTATAATATTAGTATGATAACATGACTAACAGTTAGATTAATTAATATTACATTCTTACATCATCAATTATTATTATTTTTTCCTTAATCAATACACATAAGATATATCACAGATTTTATGTTTATTTTGCTTCAAATTAAGTTAATTATTATTTTATGCTAATTTAAAAGGCATTAAAAACATATATTATTTCTTCACAGGTATCAATTTTTATATTTTCACTTAAGATTTTGCTTTCATCTACGCCACAGTTGATTACTTAATTATTTAATGAAAAATGCTCTTCCTTAAAAAACATTTAAATAATTTAAACCTAAACACAATTTTTAAACCGAATTTTTAATAAGTATAACAAATATCTTTATAAAATATGATTAATAATAATTGATATAAAAAATATTTATCATTGAATAGTATTTTTTTTAGATTTATTGATTGCTTATTATCAGACAAAGTCGGGAATTATTAAAGTTATAACGACTACAGACCATAGATAATAGGAATCGCTTTCACTCGACCCTCTTTTTTTCAATGGTATAAAATTTTTATCCAAAAAGTGTTTATATCAAAATGTACTTTTTTTTTGAACGTCCGTTATTAAGTCAAAAAGTAGTTTTAAATATGACCACAAACAAACTTACGAACTTCTTCTCATCTTACTATAATAACATATTGTACTTAATTATGTATATATATTTATTCTACACATTTGCATAGATGAAACGCAATTATTTATTTAAATTAAAACTCATTACAAAGTGGAGATTTTTTAATTTTCAAACAGACATCTACGTATGTTATTACCTGTTTAAAATAAAATAAATAGATCAATTGCCTCTAATTATAGCTTGTTATAATATAATAATAATTTAGTATAATTAAAAGTACGACGTTTATTTTGCATTAACTATATGAAAAAACCAACGTATGTACTCTTTACGAGCTTTTTTAGCTTTATCTTATAATTTAGTTAAAAATATTAATTATTAAATTAATGAATAAAGAAATAATTAAAAATAGTAATAAATTAATATAATCCTACCTTTTATAATAACACAAAAATACACGCGAACTAAATTAAATAAATTCTTATTCACATTGACATTTACAAGGAGGCGTCCATTTTGTTATTGTGATATTGTAAAATGAACAGGTTGCGAGTATTAACGTTTTTTCCTTATTTAAGGCTAGCGTTATATGTAACGGATTAATTTATCGTTTTATTTATGCAATTTATTTATTTATGCACCATAGAAAAACACTTGGGGTTTTTTTTAATGGATAATAATGATAAAAATATATTAATTGATAATTATAAATTTTGATAACCTTATTTTGATCTGAAACTGTCAGCTGTGACTTAAATTTGGTTTTTAAAATATTTCAAGAGATTAGCGACGTTCAAACAAACAAATAACAGCTTATACTTATTATTTATTAGCATTCTTTCAAAGTGACTTTCCTTACGTTGCATGAAACCAGTTGAAATTTTAAATATTTCAATTTACGGCTGTTGCATTTAAGTGTAGGTAGGTGCATAACTCTCGTACTCATAAAGGTAGAACGTGGTAGTATCAGATATATATATATATATATATATATATATATACAGATATATATATATATATATATAGATACAGATAGTATTTGTTAATCTATGTCATCATAATCTATGTTATCATGTTAAATGGAAATTACTAAACTGATTAAAATTTAATCGATTTATGTCTTGGTGACTGATAGCATCGTCCATCTTACATACTGGCGCCATCTACAAAATAATAACAACATTACTTTAGGGTGTTCTCTGTTTTTGTTATGCTTTAAATTTCACTAATTGATAGTTTTTCGTTGATAGCTTAACTTCTGTTGAAAATGAGTTTAAAATATACTATAATATTGTCTAAATATCAAGCTTTTCAACAATAAAAGAAATCAATATGTTTATTTTTTTATTGAAAAGCTAACATACAAACAGACTGAAAGAAAGTAAGTTATAAAAATATAAAATTATGTATTCGCGTATCTTTATTTATTGGTTCATTTGACCCCGCGGGTCTGTTGTGTTGCCCATCCAACGTGGCTATTAATTACATTAATAGGTACAATCAAAATAATAATTGGCGATTATTTACATTTATAGACGAGAAATGTCTACTGTTTAGCGATTCTATAATAATAAGCGAAACCCTAAAATAAGTTATCATTTGATCTTTAAGTTTTATTTACTTCTTTGTACTATGTATTATATGAATTAATTCTAAGAGTTAAGAATGAGAGAGAGAGAGAGAGAGTTCCCAATTTGATCGTTCTTGGAGCGGAAAGAGGAATGGGCGGGACAAAGAAAAGGTACTTAGGAAAGTGGTGGGAGGTACTACTACGAATAATATAAACTTTACGTCTTAATAATAGAATTTACAAATTATGTGGTTTGTAGTAATTTAATGCGGAACCACTAAGATATTACTTTATTATTAGTGTTCTTATATTAAGAAGTTTTGATGTGAAAGAGTGATGCCAACTAAATTATAAACCTAAACCTACGACAACTGACTGTCCCGTTGTTTTGCTAGTTGAGATATAGTGTCGCTGCTCGTCCCGAATTGAAATAAAATTAACACTTTCGCTGCCACCAGATTTTCAGATATTGAGCCCTGTGTGCTTTTTCAATTTTTCATATAAACGTTTGCATCAAAGGCATCAAAGGCATTTAAATAAACGGAAAAATAGTAAAAAAAATGTTGAGCCAATTAAATACTATAAAAAATTGACTTTTAATTGCTCCGTACATGCTACGGCCCTGGGGTGAAACACGGGGTGAAACTTGCGTCCGTACACGCTACGGAGCTGGCAGTGAAAGTGTTAACAAGACTTAACAACTTTTAAATACTAAATATATGTTTCTATAAGTATTAAAACGGGAAACAGTATATATTTTTACTATTGAGGTCCGCCATCTTAATTAGCGAATCAAAATGTCTTCCCGTCAAAGCCCGTTATAAACGTTGTAGGTAAGAAATAAGAACTCGGAATTTAGAGCGTTTTTTTATTAAAAACTAAATAAAATATTCTCAATCGCTGCCTGTGTGTGAAGCCTTATGTCAGCGAACACGTCCACAAACAAGTTTCATGACGCGTCTTTGTATGAATAAAAACAAAAAAAATAATAATTAACGAGGCTTTTCTCACGGCTCCGGCTCTATGAGTCTATTAGTATCTTATATATCTTAATTATTATCGAAGTTACATATTAATCTATGTAATGTTTATATATAATACAGTCAGTCATTATATTATTTGGTCTAAAAATATGATTACTATTATAAAATGAATGTATAGATAATGTTTTAATTTGCTATCATGAATGTAAAGACAAACAGACATTAGAACAACCGTAAAGATAGGTTTTGTAGGTTTTTAAACCAAAACCAAATTGGTACGAAAATTATTTCTCATTCTGTCTATCTGTCTAGTTGTTAACAAGATAATTACTTGTTATTTTATTGCTAATAAGGTAAATATAAGGTAATATTTCTTCCATAATAGTTCTTTAATGGAAGGGGCAATTATGTACAAACACAATTACGGACGAGTCTTGAATGTATAACTATTCCGTGTTATATTATAAACAGGTTCTTGAATATATTAATAGTAAATATAAATATTTGTTATAAATAAAGTGGAAATGGTAAAGAATAAAGTTTTATTTCAATACATATTTGAAGCAGTAACTGGTTTTGTTTACTCGTTTAGTATTTCATTAATTATAAATCAATATGAAGTGGATTTGAATAAATTTTAATATAATTAATGAGAAAATGAAATAAAAAATATCAAAAACTTGATGATTCCGGCCAGGATCGAACTGGCGGCCTTCTGCGTGTAAAGCAGATGTGATAACCACTACACCACGGAACCGATTGACTATTGCTGTAAAATAATACATCAAATGATGTAAAATGATGAATAAAATTTAAAAGTAATAAAATATCACATCAACGACCACACACTTATAACCATTATAATTAAATAATAGAATGCTTACAATACTTAAGTCGTTATAAGTGATAACATTATGAAGAACATCGTTGGTCTAACATAATAGATAAAGCTAGAGATTTATATTAATTGGTCTTTTTGTATAATTCTTTACTACTTGATTGATTGACGACCACATTATATATATATAAATATATATATATATATATATATATATATATATATATATATATATATATATATTAAACTGCATTGTATTTTAATTATAGTAAAAAATTAAAATAATGAAGAATTGAGTTTCATTATGTTGATCACAACGCCACCTGTGCATGTTACTATTAGCGTGATATGAACTTAACATAGTATTGTAATATTTATATTCCCTTCTACCTAATAGATGGCGCTGTTCACAAATTGTAGTTTATTAGGATCTATATCTCAATATAAAAGTCGGCTTCGGTAAGATATTTGTAACATTTCCTTGTCAATTTCTAAACAAACTGTGTATATGTTAAGGTTTTAAATATTATTTATAAAAATGCCAAATTAGTTATAGCACTAGTAACTAGAACGGGTATAATCATCGACAGCTTTCCTCCCAGTAACTTATTCACTGTTAAGTTATTAAATAAATCTTGAACATTTAACTGTAAGGTTTCTGTCCTCAGATGGTATTCATTAGGGAAGATGTCATCATGATGAGTCATCTTAAAAGTACAAGAGTAGACTGCGTACTATTGCAGGCCGTGCATCATTTTTATAACAGAACAAATTTATTCAGAATATTGAATCCATAACTCAAATTTGTAATTCTATTTTGTAATAAGGCGTTAAATCACAATAAATGAGTATTTAATAAAACCTTGGAGAATATATTTTAAAATGCTAAACACGTAGAAAATTAAAGATTTTTTTGTCTAAGAATATTTTAGTACGCATTTTGTCTCCTTGGCTTTGACCTTTTCAGTCAACTTTGTAAGATATTATACTATTTTGTGTGAAGGCTAACAGTTTTAGGTAGTCCATGCACGTAATCCATGCAAATCAATCTTGGAGTGTCTCATGGCTAAATGTTATCGTCTATTCTGTTTCTTCTGTATGTTAATGACATGTTAACAACCAAAAACTTTCATTTGTGGGCATGTTTCATTGGTGACATTTTCTGCACTGGCCTAACAGAAGTGAAAGATAAAAAAATAAGGGGTGTCTGAAACCTACATTTCTCTGAGTTCTCCCGGTTAGCAGTCAGATATAATCTTAATTAGATAAAACTCACATAGGAATAAGTTTGTTAATTAACGGTAAATTAATAATATATTATATATTGTGGTCTCCAAGTTACACCTGTTGTTAGTTAGCTGTTTGACTCCGAGGCTGACGTATCATGAACTCTATAACACGTGCCTACCTTCCTTTTGTGTTGCATAACATTGTATATGAAATCATCATTTTATTTTATATATAGAAACAGTGACAACCGCTTTACCTTGCCCCTTGTCTTTGACTACGACCATGATAAATGATATATCATAATTAATTTAAATGATTATTTGATACGAAAAAATAAACATTACAGTCTGTAGCTGCTTCTTTGTTATTTATTAGAAACCAAAAAGATTAATTTTTCATGCTAAGAGGTGATTCTCAAACATTTGAATAAAATACCATTTCACATATAAATACTGAATAATATTTTTTTTCAAACAGCGCCATCTAACGCGGTATGTAGAACTAACAGCGTAACTGTTTACAGAATATTTAATAAAAAATAAGAATAATTTTTTTATTAATATTAAATATTATTTCAGAGTTGTTAGTAAATTATATATATATATATATATATATCAATATAAGTCAACGATCATATTGATTTGGTACAATCCATATATGTAGTACGTTATCGTGTCATTATTTTTAATCTTATTATTTAAAACAATAGAATTTGGCGTATAGCAGCACCATTTCATCCTAATCCGTCCAATAAATTTTGCATGATGCGCAAACAAACGTCTTTACAAAAAATTCAAGTTTAATAAACTTCTTAAAATTAAAAAAAAAAAAACTTAAATACATTAAAAATGTATAAAAAAGGTTAAATGTAAAGATTTTTCCTCGTTTATTTTTCATTCCTATACTAGCTGTTGCATGCGACTTTGTTTTCTCTCTTTTATATCTCAAAGTTTATGATATTAAAATAGTATAATTATATATAGGTTTGTCTGTCCACAGATCGCGTGAAAATATTCATATAAAAGGCAACCAATGTACCAGTAGATATTAAGTGTATATACAAACAAACAAACAAAAGACATACAATATTAATGTATATTAATGAAACAACTAACGAGCGTTTCTAATCTTAACTAATGAAATAATCAAAAAATAATATATTGTTTTGAAAAGCAATAAAATAAATATAACTTCTGATATTATTATGGATCTCTGGTATATTTATTTATTTATATATATATTTTTCACGTTAAATCCATACCAGTGAACACTTGTGTACATACGTCAAATGGAAGTGATAGGAGGGCCTATTTTAATATCGTATGTATCAAAATAAGCCCTTCTGTAAAGACACTCTCCAACTTCAAAAATAAGGATAACCTAAATATATCTAAACCTGGTGTATCTATGGATCTAAATATAGTTAGAATTATATAATAAAACTCAAAAATAAATGACAAATGTTAGATTATTTTTATTTTATATTTGTAAGTTGACAGCGAGGCATCTATATGTAGTTACTTAACTTATAGGATACCAAAGAAGTTACCATTCGTACGAGTGAGGGAGATGGATATAATAATCCTTTCCCTTCCTCTCTCTATTTCATACATCCCCATTCATCAAGGTGACAACTACCTTACAATTTTAATATTGAGATTTTGACAACCGATTCCATGAGCAATATAAAAACATTAACAATTAGTTGTATAATATATATTACTATTCCTAGATGATATTAAAAAACTTTACATATATACTAAAGTTATTAAAATAAATTTAAAGATAAAAAAATAAGAGAATAATCAATAACCAGAGAAACCTTGCAACTATTTCCCTCTCTAACCCTATCCTAATCATCCACAGATTAAATATTACTTTTAATTGGCTTCACACCATCCAAATGGCCATGACCGACTAGACCGAAAATGGTCTGTTATGTACAACAATTATAAAATTAAAAAATATCTTAACATTAAGGTAATATACACTCTCATATAAATAATTGTGTTTTAATATTCTCCCGTTTAGTTTCTCGTCAGCTGTTGGCGGCCATGTTACAATCTGTGAGGTGCATTGTGAGTCGTTCGGGAGGCGGTATAAGGAGTTTTCACTCTTCAAAGATTTTATCAAACGGGTCAGTCTAATATATTTTTTTTTATATTTTATTTTTTACAATTTCCATACATTTATCACGATACATTTACTTTTATTACCAATATATATACATTTATTTTTATTACCAATATATTCTTATTACCAATATATATTGGTAATAAGAATAAATTAAGTCGAAATAAAGTATTTTTTAATTATTATTTAATGTGTAATTAATTACAAAATAATTAATTTTTAATTAATACATCAATAAGCTAATGAAAACAAGTATTGTGTGAGTTTTATCTATATAAAAAACGAAACTCGTATTTTTTATACTTATACGTTGCTGTCACTAAATATTCGTCTCGATAACTGTGGGTATAATGAAATAATTATTTAAATATATATAAAATGATACAACACTATTTATACAATGTATAAACTTAATATAAATCTTAATATTATTAATCTGTGCGTGTAACATAGTGTAATCATATTTTTCTGGACAATATTTATTTATTGGCGGTAAAGTTTTGACAGTTGTCAAATGTTCACCCTTGTTAGATTTGTTAATTACACAGGCACATAAAAAAAATTGAACTAGAGGGGATACCCCATTATTCTTAGGTTTTTGGGATCGCTGAAACCGAATATGACAATAAAAACTAATATTAATTGCCCGTTTTCCCGCTAGCACCCCCTTACTACCTCTTAAGGGGTGAAAATTTAAATTTTTTTAAAAAATCAA
Organism: Melinaea marsaeus rileyi; assembly: GCA_918358865.1. NCBI lineage: Eukaryota > Metazoa > Arthropoda > Insecta > Lepidoptera > Nymphalidae > Melinaea > Melinaea marsaeus. The sequence goes on along the minus strand of OU911091.1, from coordinate 4,257,166 downwards.
GATAGATGTGTATTTCTACGTTTTTTGGGATGCTGAAACCGAAAATGATAACTAAAAATTAATTCAAGACCTCCATAGCCCATTAAAACTTTATTACTACACCTTATGGGGAGTGAAGTTTTCCATTTTTGTATAAAATTAAGATGAATGTGTATTTCTATGTTTTTTGGTATGATGAAACCGAAAATGACAACCAAAAGTGAATTTGATACCTCTTTTACTCAATTCCACCCCCTAACCACCCCTTACGGGGGGTGGGGGTAGTTTCAATTTTGTATAAAATCAAGATGTATGAAGAAATTTTAACGATTTACGGTAAATGACATGTTTATCAAACTAGTTTGAGGTTACTCTTAGCTCTTATATTAGAAATTCAAATGCTTTATCGATCAGAAGTATCTGATATATATTCATGATTTAATTCTACTCTTAGCGTATCCCTGGAACAACGGCGTGGACGTAGTAGATTTCTGTTCCCTTTTGGGGTGCTGGATTAAAGTGAGTCCCCTTGTCTCTCACTATCCAGGGTGCTGGATTAAAGTGAATCCCCTTGCCTCTCACTATTCAGCGTCTACCTGTTTCTACGATAACAAACTCTCTTGTTTTCAAACGATCTTCTAAGTGGTTTCCTTTTATTGGCTCCTTTCTGTTCTGGCAAATCTCTTTTTAAATTCCAACAGTAGTCTGCTAACATATTGACATCCCATTTACCCTGATAGCGTTGTTCCATTGTCTTAAGAGCCTGATGGAACCTTTCACCTTGCTCCTCACTGTAGTCTCCTAAATTGTCAGGAAAATAGTCTAGATGAGATTCGAGGAAGTGTAATTTCAAATTCATTAAGCAACCTAGTATATTATAGTTTATTAGCTGGGCTATGGATGTCTTGAATTAATTTTTAGTTATCATTTTCGGTTTCAGCATTCCAAAAAACGTAGAAATACACATCTATCTTGATTTTATACAAAAATTTAAATTTTCACCCCTTATGAGGTAGTAAGGGGGTGCTAGCGGGAAAACTGGCATTTAAAATTAGTTTTTATTGTCATATTCGGTTTCAGCGATCCCAAAAACCTAAGAATAATGGGGTCTCCCCTCTGGTTCATGATTTTTTTTGAGTGCCTGTGTTATCGATGGTTGTGTTCGTCACCGGCTGTGATGTTAACATCTAGTAAGTGAATAAAAACTAGGAAAATCTACACGACATAAAAAATCTAGGATAAAAAATGGAAATCTTTAAAATCATTCCTATTGGTTATAACAACTGAAAAAAAAACATTACTTAATACAAGCACAATTATCTTTGATGCGCCATTTTAGCTTCGAAGTCAGCTACAATGGCGTAGTAAAAAAGTAGTCATTGAGAGTATACTATTGTATACTATATATGGGAAAATAAAAAAAATAAGTAGTGCTTAAGTGCTCATAGAATAACTATATGTACTACTATGGGGGTTTTTATTTTACTCAGATTTATCAATTACAGTGTTTTGACGATATAACTCGTGTTCAATTGTATTTTGACATGAAAAATTTACACCGAAACGGACATACAAACAAAGGAATGGTTTAAATATCAAAATAAATAATTATATTATATTTTCTCTAATAAAAAATATTTCTGATATTTACAGCAAGTGTAAAAATATTCAATAAATAATAGACAACTTTTATTGGGCACTTTATTTTAGGATTTCTCCAGAACCCGTTATAAAAATATTTTAGAATCGATTTATAAAATAGTATTACGTCTACTTCGGTCATTTTTTTGTGTCGGATCGGATTCGGATCGGACGCGGTGCTCAAGTTCTTACTTTACAAGAAATGATTCTATCTATATGTTGACTCTAATGACACATATTTTGGTTGTTACATTAAATGAAATAAATTATTTTATTGTATAATGGAGCAGTGCTTTTTATATTACAAAAAACGGGCGGTTTTGCGGGCTATCTATAACTTAAAAGCTAGAGATTCTCTGAGAGATGTTTTAAAGAAATAGGTATTCTTACAGTCGCTTCCCAATACATATTTAATAACATATTATATATACGCAAAATTTAAATAGTTATATAAAAAACAGTGACAGACACGCGATAAATACGAGAAATAAAAACAAAACTCGTAACGCCAAAATTCGGTCTTTAAAAAGTTAACAAATCCTTAATGGGCGTATACTAGTATAGTATGAGCAACTGTTGAATTTCTGGCCGGCCCTTCAGCAGAGCAGCATTCCGAGCCGGTGGTACTTACTCACGGGCTTGAATTTGTTTTTTAGAGATGACAATCATTAATAATTCGTATTAATTAAAGTTAGAAGATATTAAATTAATCGTTTTAATGACGTAAGAGTTAATTTATATACAGATATTAATACCTTTGCAATTCTACCTCCTCCTATCTTCTACGTAACTTAGATTATACCTCAAAGAAATCCTCCATATAAAAAAAGTTTTCGTTACTAAACCATCGCTCAAACGGCTGCCACAATGTAGTAAAAAGAAAAGTCTGTCTCTTTCATCTTTCCAGGAATTAAGACCCGGATCAAAAAATGTAAGCTTTTCTTCATCAGTTTGAGTATGGTTTTTCATCACCATCACCATCACCATCTCGGACATCCCGAATTTAAGAGTACTAGGATCCGCCAACCGTGCGCTTCGGGTGTTGAGCTGAGCCCCTCTCCTTTCTTCTTTTCTTGATAACTTTTGAATGGCTAAACATTTTTTCAATCTTTTTTTTGTTTAACATCCGCGTTCGGCTCAAACATACATGAGAAAATTTTTAGCTAATTAGCTCGTCGCATTCTGAGACAACTAAACACAAAAAAGTTCTCCCAAACGGTTAAGAACTTCGCTTACGCTCAGCTCAATAAATATAACATAAAGGATATTCCAATGTAAAGGGAGACCATCTACAGAAAACTACTGTGACCTAAAAATAAATAAGATACTTAATTAAAATATGAATTAAATCTAAATTATTGATAAGTAGCATTTAATATTTGATACTATTGTCTGCTACTCGGTAATGTGACTACGATTGAATGATATTTGGTATGATTACTTTAGATATCTTGTAATATATAATTATTTACATATAAATTCAATAATATAAAATCTAATTTACGATATCTTTACAACAAGTTAACGCTACAGACAGTTATATACTGTTTTTGATTTAAATATATATATGATAATAGAGGAGGCTGTCATTTTGAAATTATTTTTGTTATTACCACAATTTTTAATAATATATTGAATGTTTGTACTCGATTAATATCCACTTTTTAATTAATTTTAAATCGCCCAAGGTTTAAGTTAATTAAAACTTCGTATACTTCATAACTGATGACAAGACACGATAAACTAATAAATACTAGGGTCGCCAACAGACCCTCAATTTCGACTCGCTGCGCTCTCGAAATCTCGGCTGCATATTAAGCGAAGCGAGCCCGATTTCAATGGGATATCAGTTTTTTGACGATTATTGCTCAACGACATGTCATTTAACAATTTTTTTTAAAAAACCATCACCTAATGTGTGTCTTTTTGACTGCAAAATTTCATAATTTTAAGTCAAGTAGTTTTCGAGCCTATTCGTGACAAAAAATGTGAAAAAGTCTGCAGTAGAACGCTCTGCTCGCTACGCTCGCTTCGCTCAATAAACCTAAAAGGAATCCCACCTTTGTTAAAAAATCATAACATTAATTTTCTTCAATCATTTTCATATACTAAGGATTATTATTTAATAGTTTCATCAGATTATATTTTTTAAATAAAAATTTTGTTGTAAAAAAATTAAAAGAGATAGATCCACTTGACAAACCTTAATCTGAGAACCAATCAGAAAATTCTACTCGCAAATTCGAAGTCATCAAAATCGGTCAAGTCGTTTAGTATTATACATATAAGTCGTTAGAATAAATAGAAATCTTACCATAAAAGTATATTTTAAAATAAATATTTATTTGATTAATAACATTAATCGATGATTTTTTACTTTAATAAGATTACATTGACATTATATTATTTTTATTATGATTCATTAAAACTTATTTTTTGTTAGTGTATCTTTGTATTATATAAATTTATTTTTAAATTAAAATAATATTATATCTACACATGTTAAATTTTGTGTTTGTCATCGGGACAGTAAAAAACACGGCTTAACACTAGTGGTTATAAATAAGTTAATTTTCATATTCTTTAAAAGAACACGGGTATAGACGATTATGAAATATATTCTTGGTTTTAAGAATACCTCGAAAATACAGTTTTGTTAATTTCTGTACAATTTATGCTGAACTAGTCGTTATCCGCGACTCCGTCCGCGTGTAAAGTGGTTATAAATATTTTTGACGAAAAATACCTTACATTATATGTATATTTAGTTCGTTCATAACATTCATTAAAATCAGTAGAATATATACAAACTTACAAATTTAACCTCCTTTTTAATATATTCTCAACAATTTGGTGTTCAAAGTTCGATACAATTATTATAAAAACTAACCAAACTTTTCTATTGTTCCAGATATGAAGACACACAAACAAAAAAACAAAATGTCGCTGACTATTACGCGGGGAAGTCAGTCCTTATCACTGGAGGAACGGGGTTTTTGGGAAAGGTAGGAAATAATTGAAAAAATATTATATTTAATAATAATAATAATATGAATATTTACATATTATATAAGTAAGTAAGTTCTATTGTGTGATAGTAAGACGTAATTTTTTGGAATAAAATAATGCAGACAAATTCGCTGGCAGTAACTAGTCTTTATACTATGTGTAATCAATCAGTATTATCTATGTAAAACAAAACGTAGCACTTACTAAGAATGGGTTTATAGAAATTCTATAAAGATGAAAATATATGAATTATGATCAGAATGATCTGTCGTCCCGATTGTGTTTTGTAATTAATTTCTAAAAAGTCATTTGTCTTGTCATTGTCTTGTCATTGTCAACTTAGTCTTTAATACAAGGGAGACTGACCTTTGAATAGTAATCGCACCTATATTACTTGTCACAGTTACTTTTGAAGAAGGGGTTTTGAGAAACTCAACCCCTAAAAGGGTTGTGATGCGACTTTTGAAATAAAAAAAAATATATTTTTTTTAACTAAATGAAAATTTAAAACAGAATAAGGACTTGTATATTTATACTATGTGTACAGTTAATTTACACAATAGGTTATTTGATTTAAGGTCCTAATAGAACGTCTCCTCGCCACGTGCTCTGATATAGAAAATATATATGTCCTTATTCGGGAAAAGAAGGGACTGTGTGTAGACGAGCGATTGAAGAAAACTCTCCAAGTTCCCGTAAGTATTTGATATTATTGAAAACTATATTATTTTCTTTTCAACCCTTATCAAAGATATATTTTCTCATTCAAAATAATGGATTTAAAATAAAATATTTTAAATCAATATATATATATATATATATATATATGTATATATATATACTATTTCATGATTTCATTATTCTAAATTTATTTACGTTCTTTCGAAAAACGTGTTATAAGTTGACAATATGAAAAAAATGTTTCATTTTTTTAGCTGTTCGAAAATCTAAAAAATGTAAATCCAAATGCTGTAAATAAAATAGTAGCGATAGGAGGAGACATCACTAAACATAATCTTGCGATCAATCCATCGGATGAAGAGACACTACTTGACAAAGTAAGTAATATTTAACTAAATATCTTATTTTTATTCCGACCATATTAAACCACTGTCAATCAGAAGTGGTAAAAATGTACCACATCTGTGGATCGTTTCTGAAGTACGGTGCATTTCACCTATCAGGTATCAGTGGTGATCCATTCGGCAGCCACAGTGAAATTCACAGAAAATTTCAAGGACATTTTGACTATTAACCTGGAAGGGACGAGGAAAATATTAGAACTCTCTAAGAAGATGAGGAATTTAGATGTAAGTTACGATTTTGTTTAGTTTTCAGACGTTTCATTGCTGCTGAGTCTGAAAATGTGGAATTTAAGTGGTCTACATCACAGATATAATTGATGTTTATATATATATATATATATATATATATATATATATATATATATATAAAAGTTTTGTTGTGTTTTTACGAACCTAAATAACACCTACAGTATACTTTAATTCATCAAAAAACAGTGTGGATCTCATTGTATTGTCTCATATGAGAATGGACACACAGACAACCAGACAAACATATATAATATGCCCTTTGACTGGATAAATATACATATAATATTAGATATTTTCTTACCATTTTTTTTAATGTTAACATTTTTCATTAAACATATTTCCAGACTTTCGTATACGTGTCCACTGCGTTCTCAAACAGCGACCATATAGTTATAGAAGAAAAGCTCTACCCCCCACCGAAGAAAATAGAAGAGGTTGTTAATTTTGTGAAAAAATATGGAGATAATGAAGAAGAAATTAAAAAATTCTTGGGTAAATATACATTTTTGTATCATTCTTAAAGTAAGAATATTAGGAATTAATTAAAGTATCATTAAGTAATTAATAATTCTATTATCATTAAAAAAATACTTTATTCTTCTTTTGTTAGATATTTAAACATGTTATTAATGAAAAAAATTAAAACAATTCTTTCAAAAATGAGTTTCCATTACTCTTGTGGTATTCATTAAGGTTTATAATAAATACGCAAACTGTATATAAATATATTATATTAATAATTTGATCAAGAGGTAGATTGAAACTTTATTTACAAAAATAATGATTTCGAGTCGACAACATGTATCAAATAAATTCAGATTGTCGAGTATTTTGTTAAATTGTAATGGTACTGACAAGTAACAGACGCCATCTTGGATGCTTTAACGTCACTCACAGCAGACATCTTGAATTCGTATCAGTGAAGTCAGTTCAAATATTCCTTGAAACTACCTACATCTTGTGACACCGTGAATGAAGCTGGGTTTATATGTTATATTATATTTCAGGAGACAACCCAAACACTTACACGCTGTCCAAGTCTCTGAGTGAGAGCCTCGTCTCGCAGGAGAGAGGACACATGAAGGCTATCATTGTGAGACCATCTATAGGTAAATAATATTAGTTTTAGAAATATACATTTTTATTTATTTTATATTCGTGGCAACATTTTTGGTATTCGTCTCGAGAATAAAGAGTGTAGACATTAATTAATACATCATACAGATATGATACCAAAATAGTACAAGTTCAAAATCTCAAAAATCCATCCCCTTTTTACACTCAATTAAACAAAACCATCTCTATACCAAAATATCGTAAGTCAAAAATCTCCAAAATCCAAAACCCAATTTCAGTGGCACCGGTACTAAAATCTCCTTTACCGGGGTGGTTGGACACGTGGGTGGCCTCCACCGCGCTATACAGCGACGTATCCCGCGGCTTCACCCGCGTCGCGTACGGACATAAGAGTGTAGTGTGTGATTTGATACCCGTGGATTTTGTTTGTAACTTCACTATTATCGCAGCGGCTAAAGGAGCCAAGTAAGTAGTTTAATACAACAAACAAGTTATAATAGTTTTGCGACGTTATAGGTTTAATAATGTTAGATTATTTTATCTATACTATTTTAATATATGTAAAAGAAATTTAGTTTTTAAAAGATAATCTCTAGAACCAGTCAGATTAATTTATAAAATTAGCAAATACATAGATAATACTATTTGATGTCCAATTTCAATAAGGAATTACAAGGAACGCTTTTCTTCAGACCATGCAGACAACGCTGCGGGGAACAGCTAGTTATAATTATTTGTAGTACATTTAAAAATTTTAACAGTTTCCCTAAACATAATCTCTTTATTTCTTATTTATATTAGAGACAAGATAATAATAATTTCAGGGCGAGCAAACTGGAGGTGTACAACGAGTGCAGCGGCGCCACCAACCCCATCACGTGGAAGCAGAGCGCGGACCTGTACTTGGAGGAGGCTCTCAGACACCCCACATGTGAGTTTATATAACTTTTTCTTCACAGTTAATATTATTTTTATATTAAGATCCCTTCATTTCGCTACTATCTATAACTCTTCGTTTTAACAAAAAAATTAAATATTTCCATTCTGTAAGTTTATATTTTGTACATTTTCAGAAGTAGACTAAACTAGAACTGAAAGTTCAGGAAGGAATCTTGAGCTCATTAACAGTCTTTTCACTTTATCATATCAGTTTGCTAGATATCTCAGCGCGTTTGTAGATTGTATAATGAAATTTCATCACAATGTATGTTAGATATTCCCAACATACATTGTTATGCGGATGACAGCACTGGGGAGGCGGTATATTCCGGCCGTGCAGGTCTCTCTCGGGAAAACGTCGACGCGTGCCGAAAGAAACTTGTGTCTTCTATAGAGACCTCCCTGGGGATGGTCTCAGAACGGGGTTAACGGAACCACGTTTAGTTTAATCCCCTAAGGACACAAGTTTGCACGTTTACCACTAAGAAAACCCCATTTGTCGTATCGCGGCACTTGGAGACCACTCCTCTCATTGCCTCGCCAAGTACCAGTATTTCGAAACATTTCGGGCGATTGTCAGTTTCGTAATCATCTTGAGAGCGAAACCAATTTGGCCTCGATGAAATTGGGTGTGATCTATACAGCGAGGCAGTATTTCAAGCGTGGCCAAAGGCTTGCGTTCTATAAGGTGCAGGTCCGGCCACACACGGAGTACTTTCCTCATATCTGGTCCGGATCAGCCCAATATCAGCTTCTACCGTGTGACAACGCATACAACATACCACGTGGATGCGTGTTGATGGATGCATGCATGCATGATGATGTTGATGCGATTTCTAAATCGATACGACATGAGTACTTTAAAAAAAATGCGTATACTCCCACCTCCAAGATTGGCATCGCTCTTGCGATCTACGGATGTTACAATAGTTCGTGGTGATCATTTATCATCGGTGACCCGCACGCTCGTTTGCGCTCTTACATTAAAACAACCGTTATTTAACAAATAAACAATTAATTATTCTAAAGATTCAATACTTGCTAATAAAGATTGTAATGACTAGCTGACAGTGAGGACAACGAGATGATTATTTTTAGGAAGTCACCTGAGGTTGATTTCTATCCAAAATTTTAGATTAATAATTAATGTTGGCTTTAAATTTATTTAACTAACAAATTATATATTTTTTATTAATTGAAAACTTTATTGAATTTCTTCCTGTTTTTTCCCGGTTGTTCCATGATACAATTAGGACCGTGAATCAGGATTTTTCATTTAATTAGTAATTTAATCCTTTTCTTTTCTTTTCTCTTTTCCCGGTTCAATCAATCCAGATCCGGGAGAACTCAAAGCAACTAAGCTAATTCTATCTAGGTCTCCGTTGGTGGTGAACTCCCTGATACTCCTCCTGCAGACAGTTCCAGCCGCTGCAGCTGATCTCTTACTCAGGATACGGGGAAAGAAACCAAGGTTCGTACCAAAATTTATACCAAAATCTACAAACATTGCTAATGTATGTTTGTTTAATAATGTTAAATATTTTTTGTCCAAAAAAAACAGTATTTTAAATAAAATATTGTAATAATTTCACCAAATACAATATCATAAAGAAATATATATATATAATTTATATAACTCATTTTGACAAAACTATACTTGTTGCGCTTTTTATTATAATTAGGAGGTAATTAATATATTAATGGGATATCACTTTGTATTTATTATGTTAGTAAATTAATATAAAATTAATAATTTTAGCTCTTTAATAGATTTTATAATTTTCATGATCATTTCATTTCAGACATTTAGAGGACCAGCGCCGCGCGGTCCTTCTGATAAATGTACTTCGGACATTTTGTTTAACTTCTTGGTTAATGAAAACTGATAATTCACAAAAATTAATATCTTCATTGAGCGAGGAGGACAAGGTTCGGTTCCCGTGCGACCCCAAAACCATCGATTGGAAGGAGTACATGAAGATATTTTATCATGGTGTCCAAAAACACATGTTGAAGAGACCTAATTAGCTACTTATTTTACATTTTGACTAGTCTACTGGTCTTTTAGTCTTTTAGTCTATTGATTCTTCTAGTATTTTTACAATCTAAAGATAAGATAATACAAGGTTAGGTGAATAATTGTGATTTTTATAGATTAATCAGTTCTTAACGCAGACAAGCCGCGCACCTGTGCTCAAGATAATACTGCGCAGGCTTGGGAACATTCAGACAGGGACTAATATTATTATGAAATTTAAACCAAATTATAATGTTATTAAATAATAAATATATTAATATGTGCAATATTTAAATTTGTTATATGAATAAATTTATATTTTCATATTTTTTGTATTGTTTTTTTTTATTCTTATAACCACTAATCTTGGTGAGTTTAGCATTCCCTTTCATTGAGCGGAGCGAGCGGAGCGCTCTATGTGAGACTTTTTGCATCCCATGTCCGGGGTTGGCATGAAAACGGCTTTGTCTGAAATATATAATGTGTATATAACAGACGATAAATCAATAATCAATTTTGTCTCTATCTACACATATTATATTCTACAAAATTATCAAAATTATCAGCATTAATAATAATCAGAGCGATAATAAAAGTAATGATACATTATTACATTGTGTGAAGCACGAGTAGCGCAGGTGTTACGATCACTGCAATGGAGGGATACGCGGTCCTTATACTTGGTAAGTATTTTTCTTTTCACCACTTACGTTAAAAATATTAAGGAATATATAAGTAAAGTTACTCTTCGTTACCTAGTATTTGTTAAGCATTGACTCAGAAATACTGATAAAATATAACATTAAACACAGCTCTCCTGGCACAAACACATTTGGCCCAGTCGCTATGGACATGCTCTCAAGACGCAGACTGTTCCAGTCTCTCTGGCAGTGTGTGTGTGAGCGGTGAGTGTGTGTGTGAGGCGGGACAGCAGGCGGTGAAGGGCGGATCTGCGTGTGTTAATGGTAAGATTTAGTCAAATTCATTACTCTTTATTTATAAAATCTATATATACCTTAATTAGATTAATACATATATATATGTGTTTAACAGCTGCCCCATATTACACATCTCCGTGTGTGGAAGACTTCCAATGCAACAGATTATTTTCTGGGTTCCATTGTAGAAAAGATAACTCAACAGGTGTGTCTAATCACATAATTTAAATAAATAAAAAATATAAATGTTCTATTCTATACATACCAAACTCTATGGCTTTTAAATATTTGTTACAGAAGGGCATTGTATGTGCCAAGCTGGTCACCATTACTTCAGAGGTAGGTGTTGGAAGTCCAAGGCATTTGGGGAGGCTTGTTCCCAGCACGAGGAGTGCGCGGGGGTCCCGGATCCACTCAGCGTGACATGTGATACCACCTGCAAATGTTCGAGTCAATATTTCGAGAGACAAAAAGGACATTGCAGGAAGCCAGCTGCAGGTAATTTATAAGAAAATATATTAAATTTCTTTAAGACATTACTTTTTTTTTTATTGTTTCTTTATAATTTGAAGCAAATGCGTTTCCATTTTCATCTTTATATATGTAAATCGTATGGTGGTTTCGCTCTTTGAAAATGATTTCAATGAATTTTGTACATATCTATCTTTCCAACGTAAAAGATAGGTTAGTTTTAATCTCGATTAATAATCTTCAATTCATTTATGCGAATTTGTTTTTTTATACATATTTGTATGTAACTTTAAGTTCTAAAAGTTTTCAATAGATGGCGGTGTTGATAATAAAACTTTAATATGTAAAATAGTTTATGAAACAGCAGAAGTTGTCGGCTACAGCTAGTGTTATTATTATCATTAGTTTAAATTACATATAATCACGTGTGGGTGAGGTCCTTCAACTCAATCCCTACTTAATATTGATTTACAAAATGATTAAAATTATAAATATTGATTGTAATTTATTGTCTTAACAATATTTTATTCTAGTGATTTTTATAATTAAGTTGATACATTTGACCTACTAGTGTTAGATTATAAAATGTATTTTTGGAATTACAAAAATATTAAACCTCCATGTATATATATATATATATATATATATGGACCATTTATTTTGAAAGTGGTGTAAGTCCATCTTCTCTTGTTTCGAGAAAATTAAAGGTTAGCATATCTGTTAATTTAAAAAATTTTGGCAAATTATATCATTTGTGGCAATGTTTCTACTGTTTTATAGATATTTAATTTGACTATACCAATTTGTTTTAGACGAATTAGACTATAATAATATTTATAGGCTGTAAATGGACTTACACCACTTTCAAAATTAGACAACTGTTAAAATCCTTTAATTTCAATTTTGAAAAATCAAATATAACTTAAAATATACTTCACTTTAATCCAATTTTGTTTACAAATACGCATAACAAGACATAAAATTTAATTTTAGATCCTAATTACATTGTCAAAATTACAAGACACGGATAGATTTTTCTTAACACTGCCACATGTGTTTCGAAATATGCACTAGTGGCTGAATTATTTCTAGGTCTTCTTCTATTGATAGATTTTTGTTGAACACTACCATATAGAAATATATTTTGCTTATTAAAATCAATTATATTCCAGAACTTATCAAAAAATTCTATACGTTGTGTTTCATTAATACGTTCTATACATTTATTCAAGCAATTACAATTTTTGGATTCAACTTGTTTTGCTGGAATGAGTTTTCCTCTTTTTGTATAGTACCTTTGTCCACTATTTCCCTTATGTATTTTGTTTATGTGTTGAAAATAATTTTCTTTGTTTTATTCTACAGAATCTAAAATGAATATTCTACCTCTATTATTCTTCTTCTCTTTTTACGGGTCGCTGATTTGTTGTTGATAGAAGAATTATTTTTATCTTCTGAATCTAAGATTATTCTTCTGTTTATATTCATGGTCTTTATGTCTATGTGAATTTTAAAATACATAGTTTCAATTGTTATAACAATATAATATTGATTTACTATTTGTTCTTACCTATCTGATGTTAATATGAAGTTATCTATTTTTAGAAACAAATGAAATAAATAAACAATTCTATAACCAAAGTTAGCAACTCTTAATACGTAATATGGCACGTAAGATAAAACAAATAAATAATACTAATCGGCTACCGTCTGCTAAACCACCTACCTCTTTCAATTGGACTTACACCACTTTCATAATCAATGATTATGTAATTTCATTGACCGACCGATTTTAAGTTGTAATAAACATGGGATTTTTTTAAGAAATTAAACATGAACTGGTTATACATAAAAAAATATACATTAAATTAAGCACGAATTATGTGATAGCTCATTTTTTCTTTTAAATGGACTTACACCATTTTTAAAATAAACGGTCCATATATATATATATATATATATGTATATGTGTCGGAAATAATAGTATTGTGGCGAGTAGTGGTGAGAGAAACCTACCCGCTACGACATATATATATAGAGAAAGAGAAAGTGTGTGTGAGAGATTGAGTTAGTCGCTTAGAAACGCTTTTTTCCTTTAAATAATATAATCAAAATCAAATTATTATTTTCAGAGGGTGAAGCGTGTGTTTTAGACCAGGACTGCCGCTTCGAGGACGGCGCTTGTGATAAGAATGCCTTCATTTGTACAAAGGGTACCGGTACGTACTGACTTCATACTATTATAATATTCCTTCTCTCCTTTTCCTTTCTTTCTCTCCGTAATATCTTTTAAGTAATAATATCTCATATGGATAGTTATATAAAAATAAACACGTGAGAAGTGTTAATATTAGTTACAAGAATTATTATATAAATTTATTATCCTTAAAATAAGATTTAACTTAAATTGAACCTTGAACCTTGACCGTTGAATTTTAACCCTTGAACTTTGAACCTTGTATTTTAGATCTTAATAGTCAAGTGACATAATCATTCACGAAGTTATTAATTAAATAATATATATCTTGCACAGAATCAGATAATAAAGACAGCCCTTTCAAGAACGTAAACAAACAGACACACAGTAAGATATCCAGAGTGCCCTGTGATGCTGCGACTCCTTGTAGCAGTCAGTTTGTGTGTTCTAACCTCGGAGTGTGCGTGTGTCCGTCGGGATACTATGAGAGTGAGACTGACAACACTTGCTTGGCCGGTAAGTGTTACGTATAACTAATAACTGCGACTTTGTTCACGTAATTCGTGAAAACATCCCTTTTCTAAGCTAATTTATCCTTATAATATACAAATCTATATAGTAATATATTTTATGATAAAAAAAAAATAGGTAATTTTTTCAAAAAGTACCAAATATTTTGATAGCACATGATATATATGCTGGGTTCTAAAATAAAACCAATTTTTCACCATAACATGAATATTTTAGCAAAAAAGGTTTCCTATTTTATTTGGATAAAATTTTTTGTTATGAAAAAGATTTCTCATTTTGAAATATAACTATTTAACATCTCTAAACCGAAATCCATAATTTTATAGTATGATATTATTTGACATGTCCAGAGCTGGGTTCGCCGTCCACTCCGGGACAGTGCGTTGGGTTCCTGGCTGAAGTGATAGACGGAGTGTGCACCTGCAGGAATAACTTCTACTACGACGAGAACATGAGAGACTGTGTTAAAGGTACGGAACAAATATTCAATCACAAATATTTATCATCAATACGATTTAATTTGTGATATTAATGTGATCATAACGCCATTTTGGAGAATATCCAATAAGAACCAATGGTATCCCTTATAGCTTTGGTGGTCGTCACGGGATCGTTTTCGCGCTCACCGTGAGAACCCACGACACCCTGTGAGGGTGTTCCCAGTAACTTATTACATCCTCAGACTGTCTTAGCGCCCTCTTTCGTATAATAATAACAATCTAATTCCAACCGCAGTGACCCGCTCCTTCACTGACGCGTGTATCTCTGACGTGATGTGTGCTACGTTCGGGCCGTCATACTGCGGGCCCGCAGCGGAGCCCTGGGGACTTCGGGAGTGTGTCTGTCAAGACTCCGTCTGGGACCAGAAGTTGAATGTGTGCCGATACTTTGCAGGTATTTTTTTTTTTTTTTTTTTGTTGGTCTCTGCTGTTAGCCCTACTGGCCATGACAGCGTCACCGGTGTAACCGTCACTTTGCAGGTATGATATATTAGCTTGATACTAATATTTTGATTTTGTAAGTCCCTTCATAAAGCAATGCATGCAACGTTCTCTTTTAATTTATTGTTATTTTTATATTCAAACAAAAGCCTACGATTGTCATATAGATGGTTATTAAAGTATTTCATATATATTTATGAGTTATTGATAATTGTTCCAGCGGTGGGTGAAAGGTGCGAGGTGGACAGCGACTGTCTCGCCGGAGACCAGGAGATACAGTGCGAGAAGAACGAGGACGGGAACGGCTACTGCGCCTGCCCCCAGGGGCTGGAGGAGCACCAGGGACTGTGCCTCCGCACTGGACTCGGTGAGTTAATACAACTTAATATATTTTGAAGGGTTATGGATAAACTTAAATAAACTTGTCTTGTCTACGAGCTGACAGATAAGGTACAACGCATAATCTCGAAGTAGCGATTACTGCTTACTTTTGTACGGTGAGTGAGCTGAAAATAGAGATTTTCAGCTCACTCACCTAAAAATCAATATCAAAATACAAAATTTTTATTGAAAACAAACTTTATACAAAACATTATTTCATTGTCAAAGCTACGCCGGCTCGGGAAGTTTGAAAGTTTGACACTGACTGGAGAAAAGCTGTCTTGTCTTGTTGCTTTTTTCAAAGCCATATATAACCTAAATTATATTAATATATACTGAAGTAATCTGGCACCGAGCGCTTCATACCCAGGGTGCACATGACCTAGATATTCGGTAATTAAATTA
Source organism: Melinaea marsaeus rileyi (assembly GCA_918358865.1). Classification (NCBI taxonomy): domain Eukaryota; kingdom Metazoa; phylum Arthropoda; class Insecta; order Lepidoptera; family Nymphalidae; genus Melinaea; species Melinaea marsaeus. Next base: position 4,241,306 of record OU911091.1, on the reverse strand, counting down.
GTTAAAAGGTAAAATCTGAACGTTTACTGGGAGATTGTTATAAAGTGTACACATTGCCCAATAAAAGAATTACTCAATTTTGAGTCGAGTACCGAGTTGGTACTCGACTCAAAATTAAGGGATCTAAGTTTATTAGTGTGTCTGCTCATTTTCCACTTTATAAATGTATAGAGAGAGCTATTTGTTTGCTGTGATTGTGCTTGAGCGACGTGTAGACCAGACGAGTACTTACATCTTCAGAAAGATAATCTAAAACTACTCATATTACCTGAAAAAACACCAGTATTCGAATTAGACATAGAATACTTTTAAATAACGAGCTACCAATACGAAAAGATTTCTTTAAACACTACACTTACAAACAAAAACTGCAAATTTAGCATTTTTTAGGTATGAGTTTTATTAAGGTAATGTTTAACTCTTTAAAAGATTTGAAGATATATTGAACATGTTACGAATATTCCAGAACTGGGAGAGCATTGTCAACATGACCTGGAATGCACGGGAACAAACCATACAGAGTGTGTAGCCGGGGTTTGCTCGTGCGGCGACGGATATCAAATGCAAAATGACACAGACACCGAAGCCATCTGTGCTCCGAGTGAGTTAGATAATATTATATTTAGTTATAACTATTTTCCAATACTTTGTTTTCTTTAGCCTAGTATAGTCTATACTAAAGTGGTCTTAATGTATACAGTTTTCATTGAGCTGAGCGTAAGCGAAGCTCTTAACCGTTTGGGAGACCTTTTTTGTGTTTAGTTGTCTCCAGAATGTGACGAGATAATTAGCTAAAAATATTCTCATGTATGTTTGAGCCGAACGCGGATGTTATAGCGATAACATATTGAAAAAATGTTTAGCCATTCAAAAGTTATCAAGAAAAGAAGAAAGGAGAGGGGCTCAGCTCAACACCCGCCAACACCAGCGCACGGTTGGCTGATCCTAGTAATATAATGGTATTGTTCCAGTTATCGGTGGTTCCTGTGCTGTAGACGCGGACTGCGTCATCGATGACACGTATTGTAAGAGCGATGACACGTCAACGTCATCAACGTGCCAGTGTCAGGATAGTTATGTGGAATACGACGACGTGTGTTGGCCGAGTGAGTGTTGTATGCAAATATCAATTTCAACGTATTTAAACATTGAAAATCACAAAATGAATAATTATATAAAATCATGAAAAAAACATAATATTTTTGTATGACAACTTTCAATTTATTAATTATTAATTTGGCATCTAGTCGGCCATTTTGTTATTAATGATGAAATCTGTATTCTTAAACAGTGTTATCGTATAATATACATAACTGAAATTATATCACAATTACGTTTAATAATTAATCAATAAGATATTTAACGATTATAAACAGATTACATTTGGTTATATTTTTATAATCTTCAAAAAAATAAAAGTATTGATGCTTTATACGTAACACTTTTTGGCTTTACCAGTTTTGGCTTAAATTAAATTATTTATTGGCTTAAATTAAATTATTATATATGTATATTTTATAGTAAATGCATATTGTAATGTTCCTTAGGCTCGTCTGGTTACAACGCGTCCTGTTCAGTGTCAGTGCAGTGTTCCTTCCCGTCCTCCTCCTGTGAGGGAGGCCGCTGCGTGTGTGAGGGAGGACGACACTATAGGGACGAGGGCTGCTGGCCCATTACTGGTGAGGTTTCGTTGCATCCATTGCATTATACAATCTAGTGCTACATCAATTATCAAACATCACATAGTGATGAGTAAGTGCGCTTAAAATTGGGTGATGAGGGGATTGAATGTATTTTTAGGTCCAATGATGGCTTCATTTGATTGATCTGATCAATAAATATACATACATTTGATTATATATAATAATGTAAATTGCTATCGTCATTTTAAGTATGTGTTTTCTATTTATAGTAAGACCTGTATATATTAAATATAGAAGCCTAATTCTTAGTTATATTTCTCAATAAATATCAAAATGTTATTAAATTACAATTTCTTACAAATTATATTAAAAATAATATAGCCATTGGAACGGTCGATCAAATAAAAAAATTAAAGCTTTTTAATATTATATTTGTACAAGTGTTAGTAAAGATGCAAAAAAAAATGTTTAAAAGGAAAAGCGTAAAATGCAATTTTTTTTATATTTATTGATAGCCCCTCTCCTGTGGCCTCGGCCCCCTAAATCCTGTCTAATTGTCCTCTCTCCTAGATCTGTTCTCTCCGTGCTCCCGCAGCAGCGAGTGTTACCTCTCGGAGGGCTCGGAGCGCGCCGTCTGCAGGAACAGCATCTGTCAGTGCGACTTCGAATACACCTACTCCGATATAAGGAGGACGTGTTGTGAGTTTATATTATATTATATTAACTGCACTTTGTTGGCTTCTTGTAAAAATAGCTTGCCTTTTATCTATTGACACCAGAAGCGTGCTTCTTTAAGTTGCAATACATTTTTTTTACACTATTCTTAGTTTAAATTTGTTTTTGATTTTTAGTTTGTACTTCATTGACGTGTTTGTTTTAGTTTTTTTTTTTTATTATAAGTTTTTTTGGTAATTGTAGTTTCAAATTAATCCGCCATCTTGAACGTCAAAATCGTGTTAAAGTTTCAGTCACATACAAACACACAACCGAAGATAATAGAAGCGTATTTATTACGAAAGACTATATGTTATTTGTTTATTCCTCGTTTTTTTATAATTTTGGGATTAATATATTTTTTAATTTTATATTTTTTGTTCCAGCTTCAGCAGCGTCCAATCATTTTGCTGCAATATTATTTGTCATCACAGCGGCGGTACATACTGTTTTCTACAGATAATACTATATTATGTAATAGTTATATATTTTTTTGTACTTAAATTATTTATATTAAATATATAATACGAAATTCTGTTTTAGTTTTCTAATAAACATCTAAAAATTGAAGCGTTAACAAAGCTGTGATGGAATCTATAAAGAAAGATGAATGAGTGTTTCCGTAGGCATAGGATTGAGGTTTCACACGTTTACTTTTTAAAATGAAAAATCAAAATATACAAAATAAGTATGCATTAAAAAAACATTCAACAACAACAATCCAATGCGAATTATTAACTCGATCATAAAAAACAAGCCCAGCAAGTCAACATCAGAATCATTTGAACTTCTAAATTAAAACAAACTTAAAATCATTTAAAAACAGCACTTTAACAATCTACACTTATTCTTATTACTTTGTCCGTTATATCACTAGTCTTTTGACAGCTCGACGATTGACATGTGTAGTGATGTCCTTAAGTGACAGTCAAGAATGGTGAACTGAGCAAGTGTGGTGGAGAGAACTAAGAAATTCATAAGCTCTGATTGGGACCGTGATATTGCATTTGAAATTATATGTACAGAAAAGCTAATCATTAATATTACGGAAGACTCCTCATTATCGAATCTAGTAAAAATTAATATTCTGTCTGACTCGTGTTAATAAAATAAATTAAAGTTTCCTAATTGTTTTATTTGTATGCCACAAACTAAGAAGAAAATAAAACTTTATATAATGATATTATATAAAGTTTATACGTCTTTATATTTAAATAACATATTAATTACACCTTATTTAACATTATAGAAGAGTTTTTATTTAGCAGATATAATACTCGTAACATTGTTTTTACCGATTATTTGTAATCGGTGGCATAATCGTAGTAATCATTATGCGTGGCACATCACTAAGTGGGCGGTACCCTTCCATGAAATTATAATATTATTTGTATCAAATTTTAACGTAAACAATATAAAACTTCATGGACGTGAGCTGTCAAAAGACTAATAATATAATTTGTCCATTATATTATTAATCTTACAGTATAATAGTCGTAGTTTCATTTAATAAATGTAGTTATCCCTGTCTTACAAAGGGGAGTAAAAGAGAAGAGTAATTTGGTCAACTTACAAAATAACAATAAAGCCGAGATCAACAGATAGATGGCGTTAGTTTGAATTTAATCGTAATAAGTATGCTATGTGCTATATGTGGAAATATCTAGTTCAAAGCTACATCAATATCATCGTAAAAAACGTAATTTTACTCAAAATTCATGAAATCCATTAAATTAATATTTACCGATCCTAATAATATATATTAACTCAACAAAAAACCTAACCAAGCAACTTAAGTTTTATATTAAAATTATTTGGTGAGATCATGAAATAAAACAATTTGAAAATTCTTGAAACATAACCTTCATTAAAAAAACATTTAATAGCTTTATTTAATACATATATATTTAAATCACGCGACATTCTTTAATACATTTTTAATGATCTGTTCCATAACATGAAATTTACTAATTTATATTGTGTGGTAATTAAGAATACTTTTTTACATATTCTTTATACGGATATACAACTATAAATTACTTATGGATTTCTGCCTTTCAAAGGCGGCTTTAGTAGGTTCTTACGATATTTAGTTAGGTAGGGAGATGAGCGTGAACAGTGAAGGTGAGCGTGTATGCACATAGTAAAGGGGAACCTCAAACCTACACCTGGGTCGCAAGTCCCAGGCATTGTTTGCGCTCCTCTCCTTGCAAAGCGATGGCCCGGCACCCGCACAGTGAATCCATGGAATGCTAAGGAGCTTCGTCTCTCGTGTTTCAAATAATACATATTTTATGGAAATTCAATTAATTGGAGCATCTTGTACATGGTGTGGTTCTTATTGAAGAGTACGTACTGGTTGTCTTATCAAAATTTACCATTCTGACTATACTAACGACTTGTAGCTGAAAACTTTGAACCGTAAGTAAAAAAAAAAATATTCAGGTTATCTGAGCTAATTAATTTTAACTGGTTTGGATATTACACAGACTAAGAAGTATAAATGTATGACGATGTATGAAAATGATATATTGTGTGACTTCTTGTTTAAGACAGGATTATTAGAAATTCCTTGTTACTGGACATTTCAGTAAAACAAATATAAACACCTATCAGTGAGGTTCCTGCGCCCTGCAGGGCACAATTCATTCATTCGATAAATAAAAGAAATGAAATAAAAATAAACTTCATGAATGAACAAACAAATCAATATATTTTATAAAATTTATTTATTTAATCATTGTTTTTAGCTCCTCTAAATTGGACCTTTTTAGGACTATGGTACTTATCATGACCCTTAATCATGTATTTTATAAATGCTCTCCTAACAAAAAGATTTATATACTTATACCTTATCGTAACATATGACACTTTCAGGAGATCAGTCTTTTATAATGATTTTTTGGTCATAAGTCGGCCATCTTAAGTTTAGCAAAACTTAAACTGCATACATAACATAAATCGCCGAATAAAATCAATCAAACACTTTCTCGCGTTTATTCTAACAGTTTTAGTAAAAAAGGAAAAGTTTCACATTTTCAAAAAAATCGTTTTCATCACAATTGCGGTACACCATTTTAGGAGTATAGAAAAAGAAAGTTATAGCTAAAGCTATGCCTCTTTTTCTTGCTTTTTCTTCTTGTCAGTTTTTCTTTCCTCTGTGCCATTTCTTTGAGCTTTTCTAGAGATACAGATAGCTGCAGATTAAGCTGTTAGATCATCCATTCACCGCAATCCTTATTTGTAGTTAAAATTTTCTAAAATGTAAAAATACATTTAACTTAAATTTTAAAACAAGAGATTCTATATTCCTAATAAGGCCCGGACCACCCGTTATTTAACCCGTGTGGTGGGCCTTTATAGGAACTTTACCCGGAAACACTAATTACTTCTTTTAAAATAAAATTAACAAAGAATCCAAACAACACTTAATCTTTCAGGAGTGACCACAGATAATAAATCTAAATAACTGAATATTTCAAAAAGTTTCAAAAAGTTTTATTTCAAAACGATTTTTTTAAAAGTTTTTAAATTTGAAGTTATAAGCCGTAAGAAATTTGCAATGTCACTGACAAACTATCATCCACTGTGAATGTGGCGGCTCCCTTCGTTTGAATTTGCATCTTTGTATACCGACCAAGCTTGGGTTTGGAATTTGAACTCACTCAAATTAAAAAAAAAAACTATGAAATTTTGAATTGAATTGAATTCATTTTCAACAAGAAATGTGAGAAGTTCCACTTGAATAGAGTCAGTATAATAATGTATAATATATATTATCACAAAACACAAAGAATAAATAGCTTCATCGTCTAGAATAAAATATACTTCCAATTTGTTTTGACAAAGTAACAAAGTAAACAGAATTTGTGACTTTCTCTTCTTCCAAAGATCCTTTCCTTTAGGGACAAATACGTAAGTCATTTAGACCTTAATCTGGAAGGTAGGTTGTCAACTGGTAGAAGAGCCATAGCGTCACCTTGTACACGCATTGCGATAGCAATGTGCTTTATGTCACATTTCAAAGTCAATGTCAAATGTCAATATCTCGTAATCATTAAATTATGTGCATTATATTCATCTGTGCTGACAACACTATTATCTTTATCTTTAAAAAGAATTCCTTCGAAATCACAAATAATATAATGATAAAATTGTCGGTCTTCGACATCTTGAATTTCTTTGGAGGTTCCAAGTCTCATCAGACTTGGCACATAATTATAGGTCCAAAAACTCTCCATGAAACCATGCTGTTTTGTTGTCAGTATCCTCAGTACCCATCTTCCATATACCTCCGATACACTCAGGAAATCATTATTGATATGGTTATACCTCATACTCCAAATAGATCTCCTTTTTTAATAAAAAGAAACTCAGATAGTTCCTTTTATTTAAAACATTCTCACCAAGGATCTTGTTTACATTATTTTCTGTATCCGTTTCCTTAATTGCAGACCATCTTCCACCTGCACCTATCTTCGTGTTAATCTGTGACTGCTGGTTATTTCATGACAATTCCTCGTAAACGGAAGACTTCTCTACCAAAATTATTAAAGCCTTTTTACTCGCTTGGGCTTAATTTATACACCTAGAAGTATCTATTTTGTATTCTGCAAATGTCTTACCAAAAAAAAAGTATTATTTTATATCTCAGAAAGAATGACAATTTATTTGAAAAGCTTTCTACTTAAATACTTAATGAGTCACTCTGTTAGCACGCGTATAAAAGTTGGTTAAAAAAGTATTGTTAATATTATAATTAAAAACAGAAATTTTCCAAATTGTAATTTATGAAGTCTGTGGTACGAACAAGTCTGTATTGTATTTTATATTTTATTGAATTGTATTTTACTCAAAATTTTCAAATGACCTTAGTTGTCGTAACAAGATTTAACTATAATAAATAATTTTTAAATCTTTATATTAGCAATATTTGAGCGATATTTTTTACAAAAATTTTAACATTTTTTTTTAATTTAACACCCAAACTGTACACGCATGTAGCATTTAAAGAGGTCGAAAAAAACTAAAACTCCTTGGTCCGAAACAATTCAAATAGGAACTATATTCTAAATTCAACTCTATTTCATAGACGGTGAGATTATTTTAGATTGTATTATAATTGACGTTTATATAAATAAAAATAATTCTAAAAGATTTTAAGTCGGCTTCGTCTGTAAGCGAAAAAGTGCTTTATATAGTTGTATTAAAGTATATTTCAGGTTGTATTACAATGAATGTTATTTTTTTAAATAAGCTCATAGCGGTATCGTGTAATGCCATAGGTCATGTAACATGCCCTTAAAAATAAGAATTTATTCTTAATCGATAGCTACGTTACGTGTAATTAATGAGTCCGAGAAATGTTGTAAGTATTCTTGGATATATTTTACTTAAATGTAATAAAAAAATATGTTATATTTTATTTTTAAACGAAAATTATAACAAAAGAAAACAAAATAGGTATATATTTTTCAAATGTCATTAAAGTAAACAAAAACTATAGAACGAATAGATAGATAAAATATAATTAACAAAATTGTCACAGACAATAAAATGCAAAAAATATAATAAGTAAGGCATAGCTATTTTATAAGGTTAAGTAGGTCTTTGAACCTTTATAAACGGATTAAAGTTCTTTACACAGCACACTTGGTATTTATAAAGGAAAGTTTACATATGTAATTGGCAAAGAGACAGAAAAATATCGTTTCTAACAGTAGTTCATCCCGGTCGAGCCAGCCCGTATACGAGCTGCACTCGAATAAATACAAATAAATTCTAACACTATTGAAGAAAAAAATAATTTAAAAGGTTATAAGTTCTAAAAGTTTCTCGTCTGTTCTTCGTGAATTAACTTAAGAACCGAAAAACTAGTCTGACGTTCCATAAGTGCAATGTGTGCTTATTAGAAATGAAAAAGTTTGCCATCGAATTGGAAATATCGTTTCCATCAATGAACCTATCTAATAATTCAAACATAATAATAATAAGTAATCATAATTGAACTCGAAAAACCTCTTTTTGGTAAACCGTTTCGGTATTATTAAATGGACTGAACATGAACTTTAATACCTCCAACGCCATAAACACCACTACGACCAGAATGACAAAATACCATTGATATTCAAAACTTATGAAAATATTTTTTACACTGTCATCGAAACTTCATTTTAAAATAGTTCAGTATGATAACAAGCCGACTGCACTTGACTTAAAATACAAAAACGTACAGAAAATAAGCGATTTGAACTAAACACATGTTGAGAAAATTGCGTCTAACGCTTGGCTTACTCGCGACGATTTATTACCCGAGACTGAAGGGTTTATACCAGTTATATAAGACCAGGTAATAAAGTAGGAACTACCAAATATATATCAGTAAACACCTAACTTAATCACCGACACACGTAGACATTGCAATAGTTGCTCTGGAATACCAGCACATTGCTGGAGCATGTAGCGCCATTGTTCTAAGACAACCCTGTACCCTAAGAAACTAAACTTTAGATACTAGAGGACTCAAATTACAAAATATATTTTGTTAGAAGAATAGTAGCATAAAACGGTACATATTATTAAGCCCGATTTGACTCTTATTGATAAAATAAACGGAATTGTTTTTACTAATATACAGTTATCCCTAACACTCACAATGCAAAAAGTATAAAAGTATCTATGATACTGGAGGAAGGTCGCGTAAAAAGCATGAGGACCCCCCGGAGGGCATGTATGAAGAGGTTGATGTCTGTGGCCGAGGCGAAAGAGGTTTGCAGATACCGTCGTCTCCGTCGTCTCTGTCTACCCCGCAAGGGATATGGCGTGAAGTTAAATAAATAAATAATTGCAGAAGAGTTAACAAAATATACAGAGCAGGTGGCATCTTAAAAGATTCATTATTCATAATCCCCATAGTCCTTTTTTCAGCAGGAGTTATTCAGACAGCAACATAAATCAGTTAAAATTTTAAATTTGCCTCACTATACATTGATTAATTTATAACATGCAATTTTTTAAGACATGCAGAATAGTGAGGAACTTTAAAGGAAACGAAAAGTTGACAAAAATATACTTCATAAGACCGTAACTTGGCTTAGGCTCGTGGCCAAAAAAATGAATATAATGTAGACTTTATTCCGAGCTTTATAAGTACTTTTCGAAAAGGTTAAATTCTATGCTATTTAAGAATGTCTCTTTGCTTTGTGAGCCTTTTTCAGTATCATAAGACTTTTTTAAATACCTAGTTTCTTAATTTTCATAATTTTTAAGTGTCCAGTGTTTCTTTCAGATGGTAGCAATTCTTTTGGCCATTAGAACAACATTTAGACATTAGAACATATACACGTTTGTTTAGATACTCGAGTTTGTGAACATTGATAATTATAGTTTATTTTTGTCTTGGTTGAGGTTGAGTTGAGTTGAGTTGAGTTGAGCGTATCTCAGGTGGTATAGTCGATGTCCATTTAATTTTAATGTTAAAGCCTAAGTTGTCCTAATCTACTTTCTATATTAAAACAAAATTTAATTAATTAATCCGCCTGTGATATATTAATAAATCGTTAAGTATATCTTATCATCTTATCAAATTATTGATAAATTAATATAACTTTAAAATATATATAAATATGTAACCTTCTTTTTGCAGAATTCACAAAATTATTTAAACATTTTAATTATTATCTCAATATATTTATTCATATTAAACGAGGTCGTGTTATCATTATAACATCCTGTCTATAATATAGAGGAAAAAGTTTGTATGTTTGTCTGTAAGTTTCTATTGATATGTATGAATCCAATTTAAATATATTAATATTCTGGATTGTCCACGCGGAGTCACGGGGAAAAACTAGTCTGTAAACATGTATTGTGATGTAGATTTATCTTAGTTTATATTAAACGTAAAAAAATTTTTGTTATGTCAGTACGTATAAAAAAGAAGTAAGAGTTATCCTCTGAAACTATTGGATTCTGTATATTGTTTCACAAATAAAACTATTATTATGAGGTAAGGATGAGGTATTAGGTTATTAATAAAATTACTTTTATATATAATTAATAGAATATTATTGATAAATCAAATGTATTATTTACATATTTATAATTATTTTAAATGCAATTCATCAATATCCATATAAATAATCGATTCCACGTTTGTTATTTACACATCCGGAATTGTTTATTAAGATGGCTGACGTAAGATATAAAAAGTTGCGATTTTGACTGTGTTTCATTGATCAATTGATAAATTTAATATTGTTTGTTTTTAAAAAACTTTTTTAAATAATCATTTATTTTTCATAACATTTTTTTATGAATTGTTATACCTGAAGCCCTAGAGGTGTTTGATAGTGTTATGTGAAAAAGTATTGTGATTGACTAGCAACGATTCACCTCCAGAGAGGAGAATCTTTGTATAAAAAACGGTGTTTTACGAGCAGAGATCAGATTGCTGCTGATTTTGGAGGAATACACATTGTAAGTAGAATCTAGGTCAGTTTGTTTAATTAAAAGTTATTGGTTAAATAATGTAATTAAAAGTTATTGGTTTAAAATAAAAATTAATTTGTTCCATTTTGCTGATACTCTCCTGCCTATAATTTTTTTCACTGTGATAATTGTCACTCACTTAACTAATATAAAATCATAGAACTATAGTTGGTATATCTTATTATAGTTATAGTTACAAGAGAATCGATGACTACTATACGGTCAAAGATTCTACTTTTTTTTTTAATAATTTCGATATATATATTGATTAAATTTATATTTTATACATACTTGGTGCAAATTAAATATTTGTCATAATTAAATATCAATTAGGGATCATATTGTCTTCCTTTTATACTCTGGTTACAAAGGATTTTATGTAAAAATAAATCTAAAATTTAGTTACGAGTATGTGTTAGTGGATTTTTATTTCAACAAATTTAATATTTGTAAAAATAAATAAATTCTATTTAATAATGAAGATCAGCTTTTGTGCAGTGAGGTAATAGAAGGCTTAGTTTTTGATAAATGTTTATTTCATTTTATTGTTTAATGAAATAAAATTCTTACCCCGTAATAGAAAATGTTTTAAAAAAAATTGCGAAGTATGTCGCATATTACAAATGGATAATACTTATTTCTTTATTGTATTCGATAATTATTCTGAGTTTAGGAATTAATAAATAAAAATGAGTCTTCAATTCTGAAATAATACTGAAATTCATACATTTGAAATGTTGATTTAAAAATAGAAAATAATCACTTAAACAACAGCTCTTTCGAACAGCAAGACGGCTGTCAGTCCGCCATTTTGTTTGCTAAACAAACACGACCTTGGCTGTTTTCAAAATAATTGTTGTCTACCGAGTGTTATATGCATTTAAATTACTTTGATATTCACATTTACTGCTTTATATCTAGGTTAACAATTATATATATATATATATATATTGTTATTCTGTAATTAAAAATTAGCTATATAAATAATTTTATAATGGCGTCTATATAGGCAAGGTTTTCTAAAGGATATTTGAAAATAAAAATGTCTATTATAAAAGTGAAAATCAAATAAAATAACATTTTGGAATCCAATTTTAAAGTCCAGAACAAAAAGAAACTAACCGGGTAAACTCTTGAACTTTAAATACGGTTTATACAAAAAAAAAAGCAGTTTCTACGAATATCTGTATTTTGTAGACAAGCTGTATTTTTACGTCGTATTCCAACATATTATATGTTGTATAAGTCAGTGTAAAACTCGCGTGCTTATAATAATTACACAACACGCGATACTGATTGCCTCAAGAATCTAATACCTTGTTTTATATCCGTACGTATATCCTACCGTACGGTGGACGGGGTTCGCTCCTGGGCGTAGAGGGCGCCACTGTTGTAAAAAGATAACTAATATATGCCTAAGAATAAGTAAAAAAGATAAATGGATCTCTCAGTTTGGATATTCTAAAGCTAACCTCAAACGGAAACTTTTACATGTCAATTGACAGTAATGGCGGCTGATAAATTGTCAATGTCAAAAAAGTCTCAATACAAATATGATAAGTTTATTATAAAATATGCTTCACCCAATTTTATGTTATATTATACTATACCAATCACACCAACAACACAATCCACCGGATTCCTGCGAGTCACTTTACCGCAGGACCTGCTTGCGTTAATTTGATAAGATTATACAGTGTGTTCCATTTTAAGTGTATATTATTTTATTTTTGTTAGAGATTATGTTTTAATAATCCTTACTACAGATTGGTCAATATTTATGTTGTTTATTTTGATTAACTTTATATAAAAACTCATATCGGAAGAAAGGGAAATTGTAGAGCCCCCTCCTGACTCAAGAAATATTCATTTTGACTTCATTATTTTTAACCATACCAGTGTCTTTATCCCCATCTGAACTATTTTATACTAGTATTTAACACAAGTTTAGTTTTTTTTTTAATAAACAAATTTTTGTGGAACATTAAAAATCATGTAAATACTCCTTTGGTTATCCAAATCCTGTATCGGAGCCTAACAGTAAATTAAAATCCATTATTAACTACAGACTTCCTAACCCTTGACCTTTTTAAATAATATAATAGAAAAAAAAAGTTTCTTTGTTCCCCGAAAACATTAACACAACATGTATATGAAGAAAGCTCGTGCTGTAAGAACCTTCGCGCGTCAGTACCGCGCCGAGCGTCGCAACACCAACAGTAACTAAATTAATACTGTCACTGTGAATAAAAACTATTTAAAACAAGAAATTAAAAAAAAAGTTTGCCTCTGGTTTAAAAGCATTCTAAATGACAGATTAAAAAACACGCGACACGCTTATGTCATTATTTTTGTTTTAGGTCCTTTATGATGTTGTGTTTTTATTTGTTTTTTTTTTGTCACAGCCCGCTTTTACGCAGATATTTCACAATAAGGGAAATTCTTTTAAAATAGCAATTGTTTTGCTGTTTTAAAAGAAATGTAAATTTAACATTATCTTCCATTAAGCACCTCACAAAACGCTTGGCACGAACCATTAAATTATATTTACGCTCCAATATAAATTTCTTACTAGATTTTGAATGCTATCTGTTTTATTTAAGTATAAAAGATATGTCAGAGTAATTTAATCATTTAGTTTTTTTTTTTGACGTAAAAGTTGTCAAGTGTCATTTTATGAAAGTGAGCCTTCTTTCTTAATTTTTTTTTGTGACTTGCAAGTCGAGAGCGTTAAAAGGGTTTAGTTTTTTGGGTTTTGAAGATTATTTTGTGAGTATAGATAGCGTCATATGTAAAAACATAATTTCAAATTGGCGATCATAAATATATATATATTGTAGGTCAAATACAAATCGGGTAAAAAATATATATATAAATAATAAAGCAGGTAGCTGTAAATATTATTGTTAAATAATTAACATTTATATTAGTTTTTATTATAAAAATATCTAATTGTATTACATTTATAATAAATAATACTTAGATCGCTTAATTTTATCTTCCTTTTCATAACATTTTATAAGATAAAATCGAAAACATTCATTTAATATCACAACCAATTATTTAATAAAGAAATGTAATACATTTACAATTAATTTACAAATAATAGTCACGTCATAATATAATTTGTATCATAATAATAAATATCTGCACATTATAAAAAACCTAATAAGAACTTCCAAATTCAAAAACGATAACCAGGAAATGGAATAAGTTCTTTATAGTGTGCAGATTCCAATAGAGACAATAGGAATAGGATATAACAAACTCTTTGAACGCAAAGTCGAATCCAAATTCAAAAACCATAGACAAGGTGTGGTTTGTTTTACATGTTATTACGCGTTGAGTCTAAATGTTCAAATACACACTGGTCAATATTTTTTATTTATTATAATAATAATAATCTATGCTTTATCAATGCTTTATTTTGTTTGTGTTAAATATTACGTCTGGTTTTCTCGTTAAATTGTGTATTGTGACAATACATAATTTATCGGCAATATGTTATTATAATAAATAAATAATATAGGCCTATACAGTCTTAACACTTGCTATAATTCAGAATGAGATCTATTTTAATCAAAGAAATAACTCTATTAAAAAAGTTTTTAATAATTAGTATAAATTTGGTGATCAATTTTAAAGGTGTCTAACATTAATGTTCCAAAGATCTCTTAAAAAGATTTTGACACTATTCTTTTAATTTACAACAGGTGAAAATTTAAATTTCTAAATATATACCTACATTTACATTACTTCTATTTAATTTAAAATACCTATTTACAAACGAGGATTGAGTACAATAACATGACAGACATAAGATTATCAGCAAAACACAAAATAACATCGTCAAATACTCAACAAACACAAAATGGCGCTTTGACCGTCACGCACATACTCGTAACACAGCCATTACCAGCTTCACAGACATTAACACGATGTGGTGCGGGATAATTGTAATAACGATAATGGCCAATGTTATCCACATTGACGGTTTCGGGATATCGTCGTTCGGGAAAGCGAATACCGAGCCCCCAAAGCCCCCGACGACCACTCCGCCACCGGGTAAGATTTTAATTTATACTCGCTTTATACGACCACATCTTGATCCGTTCTTGACTTTGGATTGGATTGTGTTGAGATTGGCACCTCACTACGTTTTCAACAATTGGATTCAACGAACAGACAAAACCCACACGGACAATTGAACAATTGGAACCTCCTTACAAAACGGTCGAACCTCCTCGGAATTGAAAATCAAGTGAGCCGTTTAAGTTTAAACCTCACCTTTTTTTCGATAAAAAAAAATCGAACCTGCATAGACTAAATTGAAAATCGAGTGAGCTGTCAAACCTAAAAGCGCGCGAATGAATGTGTTTTGGCGGGTCGAGATGTGGTGCAGACGGCAAGCGGCAGCCGCTATTCTGCCACTCTTGCTGGCTGGGTGGCTGACAGGGGAGTCCTCCGAGGCCTTGACGACGTTCGGGAAAAGTAACACGCAGCCGCCCAAGGAGGTTGCTCCCACGCCGCCGCCAGGTGAGTCATAGATGCTTTTTTTTCTTCAACAATGGATGCCAGAACTTTAAGCCTGTATTTTATATATTATAACTATTCGAAATAATGTGTTCCCCCATTTTTTGATTTTAGAATAAGTGTTAACTTTATATTATTATACATCTCGAAATCTTGATGAATGATGATGTTTCTAAATGGGAACGGAATGGGTTTTAAATAGAATTATTTTTTAAAGAAAGAATACAACTTTCAAATGTTTTAAAAACTAGACCTAAACCAGTTGAACATTTTCAAAATGAACAAACATTAATAATTTTTGGAACATATACAGGAGAGTAAGTTTAACTATTAATGGCTTCTAATTCAGTAAAACCATCGATGTGGTTGTGGAATTGATATTGTTACTTCGGTCGTTAACATAACATAGACAGTTGGTGCTAAAGTATATCTCTAACAGTGTTCTATACTTATAGAGAGCGGCGGTTAGATTCAAATGACACATTCCTATAACTCCTCGTGCCTGGCGCTGGATGCTAAAACGAAATAATTCTACGCATACGAAATAGACAATAAAAATGGCCGTATTATTTTATTACTACTATAATATACTAACTGTTATCTGCGACATCGTCCACGTCACTACCACTAAGCCAGCTTTTGCTGACGACTGTCCGCGTGTAATAGTTTCTATGAGTAGTATTTTTTTTCTTTAGGATACTTATTTTCTTAATAATCAATAACTTTTACAATAGCATTATTTTTTATCATAATTACCAAAAGTTTCAATTATTTCAAGATTTATCATTGTTACGTATTTAATATTTTAATTACCTCCTAAATTCCACAA
Organism: Melinaea marsaeus rileyi; assembly: GCA_918358865.1. Classification (NCBI taxonomy): domain Eukaryota; kingdom Metazoa; phylum Arthropoda; class Insecta; order Lepidoptera; family Nymphalidae; genus Melinaea; species Melinaea marsaeus. The sequence goes on along the minus strand of OU911091.1, from coordinate 4,225,097 downwards.
CCAAACAATATACTTGAAATGACAAATTTTTTATCTTTATAAAATTAGCTTCACGACAAAATCATTAATTTTGATAAAGATTCATATTTTGTTCATTAAAAAAGACATCTGTTTTTTTTCTTACATTTAGCAAAAGAAACTTTTTAATGATTCAAATATAAAAAGTGGTTATAACTTTAAATTGTTGTTTAACTTATTTATAGCTTGTTATGTATTAAAGCTTAACTGTGGTTATCTGAACTCATCTCGTATACTGGGTGTCTTCACCGGAGTAATATTACTCTAAGAGACCAGTATGAATAGAAGTAGTTATTATTAGTAGTTATATTTCGTAAATAAATGATAATGTTGGATACTCAAACCACTCCCTTCCACTTCACGGGTACCACTCTCCCTCCCCATTGGATAGGGGGAATCCCTCAATGGCAGAAACGCATTTGCATTTTTACTTACCTGTATATGTGGTCTATGGCGCCAACCGTCAGCTGGTCTATCTGCTGATTCACCATTCCTTAAATATAGACATATATTTTTAACACCATTACTCATAAAGGAATATGTTATTACAAGTAGATAATATCTAACAATAAAATAAGAAGGCCATTACATAAAACACAGGTCTGTAAAAACCTCGTTCCAATATGCTAATAATACGACGTTAGAAATAAATTTTGCCTAAATCGTGCTCTATTTCTAGACTTAAAACATAAACTTTGACATTTACTCTACATAAATTAGATTTATTTTTTCCATTACTATTCAAATTTACCTAGTCAGTAAAATATACGTATAAATTAAGCTTTGAAAATATACAATTTATAATAAAAAAAATGGGTCTTATATAAGAACAAATATATTTTGGGTCTTACATAATAATGGTTACACAAAAAGAAAAACTAAAAAACGTGCAGATACAAAATATAAATAGGTTATGATTTAGACAGATAAATTATGACTTGGTTTGACATAAAGAACCAAAAACATTATGTGTATCGTGGCATTTCATTTTTACAGCCTTTATCGCGAAATCTAAGATTTACATAAAGCTATATCGACCGAGTATAATATATTCGTACGCACGACGCAATGCTGAAAAAAAGAAAGATATCGAAGTTGGTGGGTTTGGATTTTCTTTTGTCATTGTCTTGATTTTGTGTATAGTGCTGACAGCGCCCTTTTAAGGGTCTTTTCCTTGTCAAATGATTTAAATACGCGAGGCTGTTGGCTGTGCACCTTTGTCTGTATAAATGAACATTAACAACAATCTAAAATTTTTTTTATGAAAGTTTTATAATAAATAAAAAGTTCTTCAGAAAACTAATTCAATAGATAAAAATATACAGAATCTACATCTTTATGACAATGTGCTAAAATAATTATTGCAACAAAATCACATGTTCAATAATGTTAACAAAAGTTTAAGAAGTAACAAGATGATACATTTTAAGTATTTGATAATAATAATTTAATTAATAAATTTTTTAAGAATGTTTTGAAACTTATTAAATAATGGAAAATGAATAGAAAATTCTGAAGAAAAGATAAAAATCCTAAACTATTTTCTTTGTCATTTACACATAGACCAACTTTATCCAATAACTTTTAACAATATTAATAATATTATATATTATAACATTTACTTATTAATTTGAAATGTGGTAAGTCTCCGGGAGCAGATGAAGTTACTGCCGAGATGATCAAATATGGTGGGCCACGCGTCTGGGACTTGTTCTGGTTTTTGTGCAATTTATGCTGGAAATCAGGGGAGATCCCAGACGATTGGCGAGGTGCAGTCATCGTACCTTTGTATAAAGGCAAAGGTTCACAGATAGACTGTGCAAGCTATAGGGCCATCAGTTTGATTAGCTTGGGCGGTAAAGTTTATGCTAAAATATTAGCGAGAAGAATGCAAGAGAGATCTGAAAGGCTGTTGTGGGAGGCCCAAGGAGGTTTTAGACCTGGAGGGTGTAAAGATCAGATCTTTTCCCACCGCATGATCACGGAAAAGTTTTTGGCCCTAAACCAAAAAGTTTTCTGTGCTTTTGTGGATTTGGAAAAGGCGTTTGACAGGGTTGTGAGAAAGAAATTATGGGAGATACTGCCCCGATACAATGTGAGCGGACCCTTGCTACAGGCTGTAAAGTCTCTTTACAGAGATCACTAAGCCTGTGTGCGAGTAGGAGCTGGCATGTCGCCCTGGTTTGACATCCAATCGGGTGTTAAGCAAGGTTGCGCTATGTCAGCTTGGTTATTCAATTTGTATTTGGATAGTTGTCTCTAAAGCGTGAAATACAGTGACATGGGAGTGAAAGTAGGTGACCTTAAGGTCAATTGCTTGCTATATGCAGATGATGCAGTGCTCATTGCATCATCAGAATGCGATTTGCAGGCATTGGTCACCACTCTGAAAGATGGGTGTGAAAATAATGGTCTAAACCTGAATGCAGATAAGACGAAGGTTCTGATATTTGAAAGAAATGAAGAAAGAACAGAATGTAAAATCAACGTGAATGGTAAGATAATAGAACAAGTGAATAAAGTGGTATATTTGGGAAGTATGTTTAGCAGAGACGGAAGATACGAAATGGATGTGGAAAGACGTATTGCTGCCGGTAACAGAGTTAACGGTGCTTTGGCTGCATTGTTAAGACGGCGAAACGTCAGTATAGCTGCACGTTTGGCTGTACACAATGCAGTTTTGCTACCGACGCTGTTATACGGCAGCCAAACGTGGGTAACGCAGAAGAAGAATGTAAGAAAGATGAATGCTGTGGAGATGCGATCTCTTCGCCGAATTTGCGGAGTCAGTTTAGCTGACCCAATCCGCAATGAAGAGATCCACAGAATGGCAGGTACTAGCGAAAATGTCGCAGTGAGAATGAAGAAGAACGTGCTGAGGTGGTTTGGGCACGTCGAACGAATGAGTGATGAAAGAATGATAAAAAAGATTTATAAAGGAAAAGTGAGCGGTAAGAGAGACAGGGGGAGGCCTCGAGTGACCTTCGAAAACACAGTAGCTATGATACTGGAGGAAGGTCACGTAAAAAGCATGAGGACCCCCCGGAGGGCATGTATGAAGAGGTTAATGTCTGTTGTCGAGGCGAAAGAGGTATGCAGGGACCGTAGCGTTTGGCGCTCCGTCGTCTCTGGCTACCCCGCAAAGGAAATGGCTTAAAAGTAAGTAAGTAAGTAAGTATTTACTTATTACAGTTACTAAATATATTAATTAATTAATTAATTATACTTGAAACAGTGACTCAACAACCGAACATTTAATTTAGTAGGAAACTTCCTGTATTATATTACTTAATAAAAGTGTTTACTAACAGAATATTATTAAAGAAACATTTAATAATATTATTAACAACATCGATTACTAAATCACAATTATTATAATCGGCTTTCATTGTAACGACATTCTTTTGTATTCCTGAACCGCGTGTTTCCTTGACACTGACAGTTCTTTCATAGGTTATAATCGGAAATGGTATATGAAATAGCAAAATAATATTTAAACTAGGATCCGCCAACCGTGCGCTGGTATTGGCGGGTGTTGAGCTGAGCCCCTCTCCTTTCTTCTTTTCTTGATAACTTTCGAATGGCTAAACATTTTTTCAATCTGTTTTCGTTATAACATCCGCGTTCGGCTCAAACGTACATGAGAAAATTTTTAGCTCATTATCTCGTCGCATTCTGGAGACAACTAAACACAAAAAAAGGTCTCCCAAACGGTTAAGAGATTCGCTTACGCTCAGCTCAATAATAAAATGTACATAAATGTACACATATGTATTTAGATATATATATATATATATATAATTATATCCTAAAGTATAATTATACTATATCTTGTTACATCAACACCATGAACAAATGACAATCAATCGAAGAGTTATATTTATCATTCGACAGGTGGCGTGCTTCGTATCAATTAATTGTTATTGCTCTGACAATTATTAATGAACTAACTGTATGACATTTAATAGATATTTCCGCTTTACGTTATCAGCAATGACTATTTCAATAAAACAATTTGTCATTATTAAAATAATTAAACACAATCAGACTTGAACCTATGACTTGGAGTATTGTGCGGTGGTTCTAGCAACTGAGCTATCGTGTCAGTATACGTTTTTCATATTTATAATAATACAATTTGCAAACGTATTAATTATGAACTGTAAAAAATAATTAAATATCATAGTTTAGAAATAAAACGTGTGAAATACCCGCGTTGTATGGGGGAAAATAAGTGTTATACGAGGGACTGAAATCGCGTTATAGGAGTATCGCGTTTTAGGGGGGATTACTGTATACTTATAGTTAACGATAGTCTTATTACTTTGAGGGTGAGAAGGGATAAAGTTACCGGCAACAGAATAACGGCAAGAAAAACATAAACACACAAGATTGCATATTCTCGTTAAAAGATTACACATTTAAAGCCTATATATAATAGAAAATAACTTCATTATATATATAATATCGAATTTATAAAGATCTGGAATGTAACATGATTAAATTGTTTTAATCTTTAAACTCTCTCAAATATAGATTTTAACTTACTTACTTACTTACTTACTTACTTACTTACTTACTTACTTACTTACCTACACGCCATATTCCTTACGGGGTAGCCAGAGACGATGGAGCACCAAACGCTACGGTCCCTGCAACCTCTTTCGCCTAGGCCACAGACATCAACCCCTTCATACATGCCCTCCGGGGGTCCTCCTGCTTTTTACGTGAAAATGATTTGAGTGATGTTAACTTGTCATATATAATACGTAGGTGTAAGTGTTAATAGTCTCTAAATTATTTAGGACGTAATATATAAAGCTGATAGCCTTTTTGATTGTTGATGACATCTGATGATAAGTAAATTATAAATATTGTATAAGTCTACATGATAGTTCTTTGGTCCTGTGGTTAGAAATTCTAACTGATCTAAAGTTCGTGGATTCGTTTTTCTATATTATTTGTGTGAACTCCAGATTGATGCACCGATTGATGTACTTTCTTGGGATTCTAAATATTATTCCTTAGTTAGGGGGGGGAGGGGTTATTAATGAAAAACTTACATAATTCCCTGCTTCATTATGACACGATGAAAATAGCATTTTTTTAACCCAACCTAAATTTAATTCAAGCCTAATTTTTGAAATGTCTCTCTTAGTGAACAGTACAACACCCTTAATGTATAATTGCAGGCCCAAATATGAACATTGCCATCAAACGGTTTTCATTTTATCCATATTCCATATTTAACCTTCATAAGTTTAGACAACATAGTTAAGTATATGAAATACCACATGAATTTTATATATTCAGTAATTTTGAGTATGCGGTGATTTAGCGAGCTTGCCACGGCTAAGTAAAAAAGCGATCTCCCGTTGTCCCGCTAAGGATAACCGTGAGATCTTAGGATATCCGTATGCCGGTTTTTTCTATCTGCAAATCCCACACTGCCCTACGGCTAGGCAATATAGTAGCAGTATATAGGATATCTTTCGAAAGAAATATGGCAAAAAAATAATTGAAAACGCAGTTGTTTGGTGTATCCTATTATAATTTATTTTAAATTTTCTACCACATTTAAAATACAAGGCATATTTGTATAAATCAAACAACACGCGAGCGAATTGTTAATTTTAATGTAAGCTTAAACTTGAAGGAGTTGGTAACCTTCGCTTACTTAACTAGTTGTGACCCGCGGCTCTCTCTAATCATTTTTCACTTGAATTTAATATCACAAACTGATTACCGTAGACACGTTTGTCTACATTTATACTTAATTTAATTAAAATTAAGAGAATTTTTATTACTATTATATAAAGCATATATTTCGTGCTATCACACGTTCTTGCTTCATATAAATTGACATCAAAACATGCCAAGTCATTTACGACTCACACAAAGACATACAGACCGATGAATATAAAGCAAAGTTCAAGTCAATGTCATGAAACGAATTATCATTTCGAACAAAACAAATGTACATACAGGACGATATAGGATATATAATAAAATCAAAGAAATAGTTTTTGTTTGAATAAGCTAATTTTTATAACTGGTACCAGTAATAAATGAAAACATGCTTTTGCAATTGAATGCAATTTTAAAATATAACATGCATTTATTGACTAAGATTATAGGTTGTAAAATCTCTACAACCATTATTAGAAATAATAAAAAAATTGTTCAAAATAGTCCTTCTACAATAATACTAGACTGTTCCGAAAATTTTTCGTGAAATAAAAAATACTAATATAAAAAATATGTATAAGCTTTTCGAAGTATTCTTCTCAGAACTCTACGCCCTTATGCATTCGAACCAGCTTTCAAAACATTTAAAAAACATATCTTGCAATAGATTGAAAGGAAAAAAAGCCTCGTCTGCGGTGTTAAATTTTTGACCACAAAGCTTTTTTTTTAACTGTGGAAATAAAAAGGAATCGCATGGAACAAAATCTAGGCTATACGGAGGAAAGGGTATCATTTATAACCTCAAAGATATCAAATACAAATAGATGCAATGATGGAAAAATGTGACGCGGACACCGCTCTTTGGACGCTCGCTTTTCAGTTCCACGAAGTATGAGGCAGACAAACTTCGATATAGCACTCACTAGTAACCGTTCTTCTAATAATTACTGCCACTGGTCCACTGTGTAGAAAAAAAAATTAACGCTCCTACCGCGCACTACTGGGTTTTCTGGTTTTCTGGATAACTTACCCTCTTTACCCATTGCGTGGATTGCTGCTTCGTAAGAGGAAAAAATGAGGTATCCCGAAGTAGTCCTAATTTTCAGTTGCAGGATAATGGAAATGCCTACGATCCAAACTTTAATTCAGCTGAATTTCTAAATGTGTAATGTTTTTATTTTCTTTCAATAACCAATCTTCCCTGACGACCTTTTAATGTTACTGCAGTTGTCGGTCGACCGAGTCTGGGGTCATCGTTTAGTTTCTCTCGTCCAAGTTTAAATTCATGGAACCAATACGTAACGGTTGTTAATGCAGGAGCCGACTTTAAATCAGCCTGTAAATTTTCATAAGACTTATTTGCTTCTAATTTATAACTATTGAAAATAATGGCACGAAAACCTCTTCGAAATGTCCATTGTATTAAATAAAAGAGGAATGACCGATATTCTTCAAAAATATAAAAATATATATATCAAAGTGGCCCATGACTTTCACAAAGGAATTTTGTTATAAAATTAGCTGTCATTTAAAAATAGTTTCAGACTATATTCACTAACTAACGATTTTCGGAACAGCCCTTTTATCTTAAAATATAATGGTTTTTCTTTATTTGTTCAGAAAGGTACTTCTGAGTTCTGAACATGTACACACGGACAGAATCAGTAAACAACATATATGTTAGGTTCAGGTCTAGAGCAGTACAGATTGTCTTTTCTCTTAAGCATCATAAATACTAAAATATTGGATTGCTACGGTGTATGGCAAAATAAAATTGGACTCCAAGAAATAGGAATGGAATGGAATTAGGAGACATTCCTTTTAGGACTGGAGTTCTTTCTGTTGTGAAATCTTGTTGAGGACATATGTTTGTATTTATTTTTACTATCTTAAACATTTGCTAATTACTAATATTTTTTCTTGAGTGTAAAATAAACATATTTATCCTACGATTACGCCCACCTTAAAAAAGTCACAGATTTAACAACTTCACGTTTTTCTTAAATTTTGAATGAATTAAAATTCCACCGTTACAAGTTGTTATGATGAATTTTTTACAAGTATACTTAATATTACGGATATAATCTTAATTATCGTATGAAATAAACGAATGAATGAATTTTTATAAATGTATCTTGAAAGTCGTAAATAAATTTTTAAAAAAGTTTCTTTTTTCGAGCTTACCAAGAACTAACTTTCAAACTATGTTCATAAACTACTAAATACGAGTATATTGAGGTATTTTCTATATTGAGTTATCATTTTATTTATTTGGTCCTTAAAAGATAAAATACCATTTATTAATTATATCCAAGTTTATATATAGCTTTTGCTAGCGGCTTTGCTTGCGTGAAAGACATTGGACTCTTTCAATCTTGTCGTTTTGTTGATTCAACGCTTCCAGCGACAATAATTTATACTTTCAGAATTACAATATTATCAAATTAATTTGTGGCGGCAAATAAATGGTCCCATAGGTAAATAAAAGGTTACAAATATCAATACCTCAATATAATTGAAATACTAATCATTGTAATGTTACTTTTAATAATAATTAAAAAATGTCAAAGACTTATCGACGCCATTGTTATTTTTTGACATTCAAAATATAGCTATGGTCGCGTAGTAACGAGTCAACAAACAAAAACTAATGTAACGAAACTATTTTGATTCATATGTCAAAATAAAAATGAATTTAATTATATTATATGAAATCTATCATATAATACGGTTATATATTTTGAAATTTCATTATTAATATGTCTACATGGATCGCAGGAAAATGGACGTCAAATAAATTGCCGCCATATTTGGGAATTGAACCTATCCATTATCAAAAATTAAAACAACAATGAATTTAAATAAATAAAAGATGGATACTGATTTGATGTGCCGAAATTATACTGATTAATGAAAGTATAATAAGCCCAGGCGATAACAATTTTGAAACAATACTAGAATTAGGTTAGGAGGTTAGGACAAAAGACAGAAGTTTCTGGCAATCATCTCTCATAAATATACTAGGATCCGCCAACCGTGCGCTGGTGTTGGCGGGTGTTGAGCTGAGCCCCTCTCCTTTCTGCTTTTCTTGATAACTTTTGAATGGCTAAACATTTTTTCAATCTGTTTTCGCTATAACATCCGCGTTCGGCTCAAACATACATGAGAAATTTTTAGCTAATTACCTCATCGCATTCTGGAGCCAACTAAACACAAAAAGGGTCTCCCAAACGGTTAAGAGCTTCGCTTACGCTCAGCTCAATAAATAATTAAATATAAAAAGGTTTTACCCAAAAAGTAATTAACTTTTAATCGACCTTTAATATTTGGATTTAATCTACTCCACTAAAAGCAATATTTAAATTAAAAATACAATTTTCTTTCACAAACGTCACTACGTTGTAATTTAGTAATATGTTATATCAGTCGCCATATTTCTCGACTTCCGGCACGAAGGTCGCCATTAACATTCAGTTTGGTTAATTTTTAGATACGAGACAATTAAATTTGTCTATAAAAATGGTAGAAATATAAGTTTTTTTTTTCATTTAAAGGGTTAAGGGTTATTGGCCTCCTGTTTTATTAAAATATCGAAATCAGTTTGAATTAATTAAACTAAATTATTAAAAAAAAACAAAAATAATCTGTGAATCGAAACAACGTAGTGATAATGATGATAGCCTTTTTATTATTTTTTAATTTAAAGCACATGTACATTAAGCAAGGATATGTTAGTTATGTTATAATTGTGAAATAATCAGAAAACCGGAAGCCATCTTGTTTTTCGTCCAAAATTAATAACCGATCCTTATCCCACTCTTATATAACATTAATATAATACTATTTCTGATCTAATTGTTTATCTCGTACGTTTAAAAATGTCTGTCGTAAAATATTTTTATTTAATTTTATATCAATATATTGTTTGTGTCTACGTATCGGTATTATATAAAATTTATCACTACATTTTATTAACTTAGGTGCTGATTAAGAATCAAGGTAAAAGTGTTATCAAAATGAGTTAACCTCAAATATATCACGATGAAGTAAAAGCTTTCAGACAAGTAACAATTTTTACAAAATCAGAGCTAGATATAATATATAGCCCTTTATCTTCCAATGTACGCATCATGATATCAAGGTTATTCTGTAGATGAAGAAGGTTTCTTGTCCTCAAATCCCTTGTCAACAACGTTGTCAAGATCGAGAGTGTCGATTAGGGTTGTGTAGCAGATACTTAGATAATCAAACGTTATTCGTTAAAGGTTATACAGGTGTACGCTTCGACCTCGACACATTCCGATGATGGGATGGAGGCAATGTATGAGGACGTAGAAGATCCATACGTGCCTCCAAAACTCACTACACGTTGTGATGGCCGACTTCAACACAAGGCTAGGCATACGTTGCGGTACCGAAACGCGTGTGGGGCAATTCGGTGTTGGACAACGAAAGCACCGGGGTCATCCACTGGCTGAGTTCTTTGAGAAGGAATCGCGGTATTTGTATAAAAGAGGCAATAAAACTGAACAAGGGTTCTATGATGTTCGCAAAAGATTTGTCTATTGGGCAGAACCACTTGATGAAACTTAAGACCGATGGCAGGATTGTATCGTCCAAACCCGAGGTGATAAGAATGGTCAAGAATTTCTACGGGCAGTTATGCTCTTCGATACACGAACCTGTTACCGATCTGGCTAAATATCCACGAGCAAGGCTGACTCGACGCTAAACCTTCTTCTTGATATTCCAAAGATCGGCCGGTTTTTCAAATTAGTTAAGCCTTCACACAGATCAGGAACAACAAGGCGCTAGCTAAAGATGAAATAACGACCAGTCTTAAAACACGTTCAGCAACATTTAATACCGTGCTTCACGAGGTTAAGATGCCGCATCCATGGAACAGGAGTATGGTGTTTGTTCTTCAGAAAAGGTGGTAATACCTTGCTGATAAATTAGAGAGCCATGTCTACAAGTTGCTATCAAGGGTGTCAATACCATATGAATCGTCCCGTACGAAGATTTGATGACTTCCAACTTTCCGAACAAGATGGTTTTCGTAACGGCTATAGCACCATAGACTACTCTACATACGCTAAGGCAGATTATACAAATGACTGAAAAGTATAATCGGCCACTATGCTTGGTGTTTGTGTTCTATGAGAAAGCCTTAGGTTCGGTCGAGACCTGGGCTGTACTGAAATCTCGCCAAGGTGCCAGATCGGATATCAGTACACCCAAGTATTGAAGTGCTAGTATGAACATGAAACCATATCAGTCCGGTTATAGGGCCAGAGTTCGAAACAAAAAAGAAAGAGACAGAATACATTTGCAGAGTGGTGTTAGACAGGGAGACGTTATCTTTCCGAAACTATAACCCGATGCAATGGAAGGTATTTTCAATCTCATGGACCAGAGCAGGCTCGGCATCAAGATACACGGAGAGGACTTCACTCACCTTCGGTTTGCTGATGTCATAGTCATAATGACTGAGACTATGAAACGCCTATTGAGCTTGTAAGAACCCACCCTAAGGTTATTTCAGTCTCGGATTGTAAATCTATTATTAATACCCTTAAACAAACATGCCGCAAGTAAAGTCACTGAGTTGCTAATAGTAAAATAATTGAAGAAAAAATTAATTACAATTTTTGTATTTTCTAACTAGTAATACAATAAAACAATCAACTTAACCTTTATCGTTTCATAGAAATTTAATTTACATTTGCAATATCAAGATTAATAGCAAAAATAAAACCGGATCGATTATTAATACACCGCTATAAAAAGCATAAAAGAAAAAAAAATAAAACATTTTTAAAAACAATTATTGCCACCTTCAAAATAAAACGTTTTATTCTGTAATATTTTGATTATTCTAAATAAGTCTTTAATCTGTATTAAATAGAGTTCAAATTAAAATAAAATATATTCCGAGTGACATTTCAAATTACCTGATAAAAATGTCAAATGAATTTGGACTGTACTTTGAAGTATTTGGGTTGATATTTCAATGAACTTGTTGTGGATACAGATAACATTTTCATAGATACCAGTGGCGGCCTCTGTAGCGGAAGTAACCCAGTTATATAGTGCCTTCGTGGTCAGTTAGGCCGCGTACACATTAGATACACTTTATTATTTTATATATTTTTTCTATATTTAGTTTTTTTTACATGTGTTTGAAAATCTCATATATTTGGTTATTGTATTGTGCTAATTCGTTTTTTTATTTAAAATTAAAATTAGGAAAATAACACATGAAAATAATATTTTTTTTACGTGTTCCATTTTCCTAAAATTTCTTTGTCAAAGTATTATAAAAAAAAAACAAATAAAATGCTAGTAAGTCGCGATATGGAGCCGCGGCTTACCACCGGAAGTGCTATCGGTGGAGGGTGTAAATCTCGCTCCTTCCGCACGCTATCGCCATCTTGCAAGTAGGTTAAGTTATTATGTACACTTATACGGGGGAAGTAATTCTAGTATTTAAAATTTTAATCTAAAGAGTTCATTTTGACTATTGTCTTATAAAATTAAAAAAAAAACATTTCTTCATAAAAAATATATAATGTCAAAATAGTTTTCTTTAAGAACTCCCGCCGCATTTTTTTTAATGTCAATTACTTTTAAGTTTTTATTCAGTTACAACTAAAACATGTTAACTTTATTTAGCCTATAGGTAAAGGATTTGTTAATTCGCTAATTATTTTAACCAAAGAGATGTATATTAATATTTTTACTAATCCAATCCTCAGAGTAGTAAACTATTTATGCCTAAAACAGACAATGGACAACTCTGGATATTTTAAGATAGATACCAACATTGAGAACTTTCTCACATCAAATTCTAAACAAAATATTAATAATTTTATGTAGCAATAAAGACGTGTTACAAACCCGACTATTTGCTGGTCTAAATAACAAAAATTAAAAAAAAATGTTATAGTCCCAATACAACCTTTTAATTCTCGTTTTTTTTAACTTTAACAAAAATTAATACAACCAAAAAGTCCTCGTACTAAGGAGTTCACTATCAAAGAGCGTCAGTTAATAATAAAGTGGTTGCAGCTCGTCCGTGCAGCCGTCAAGGCGAGTGCGCGGGAATCAGCAGTTCATCATGCGTCAGGACTCACTACGACCCCGTCACCAGGTGCCTCTGCGGGGACAACCTGCCGCCGGTTAATGGCCAGTGCGAGGCTGTCACTAAAGGTACGTTCCATATTCAAAATAAAACCAATACGTATGTTAATATTGTGCGTGTGTGTGTTGTGTGCGTGTGCGTTATATGTGTAGAAAGGACTGATTCATTTTCGAAATTTAAAATAGGACAAATTACAGGTGTAAGTTGCCGGTATGTGTGTGTAGATGCGTTTTCGAAATTCAAATCAAAACCGATTAGAAGAAATATTATGTTGGTATGTCTGCAGTGTAAATTTCCCGTATATATATGTAGAAAGGATTGATTCGTTTTCGAAATTTAAAATGAAATAAAGGACTAGTATATTATATTGTACTGCTATATATGTGTATGTTCCAGATTCCAAAAGAAAACAGTGTTGACAGTATAGACAATGTATTGGTGTGTGTGTGTGTGTGTGTGTGTGTGTGTTGTGTATGGGTGTATAGTGAATGGCCAGTGCTTGGCTGTCGCTAAGGGTGTATGAAGACTGATACTGATAATTATAAATGAAAAACATTTAATTGTGTAGACGCCTGTGTGTGTGGTGTGTATGTGTGCGTTAATACTTTATAACAAAACGGCTCCGTGGTTCGTTATAGCGAAGGCGAAATAAAAAAAATGATTGATCGTTTGATTTTAGATTAGAAATTATAGCGATAATATTCAAAAAGAAAATTACTTTGAAAATGTTCTATTTAAGTGCCTTTTTGTCATGACAGCTACACAGTTACACTAGTAGTACATCTGCACTCTTAAAAAGTTAAAAAAAAACACAATTCCCGAATTTAAACCCTCTCTACTTTTAACGTAAAACTCCATTATATATTTTCATTAAAAACTATAGATTTTTTTTTTTGCCAATTTTCCATATTTAAGTTTTTATGTATTGTAAAATTCTCACTATCTTCTCAAGAGTGTAAATACCGGCTAAGAAAAAAAAATGGATACCATCCAATAATATATGGTATGTGGTGACAATCCCACCACCACACAGTACCAAGGGCTGACACTAGTCTTATAATATCTTAAAAAGAACAATAAACTTTGAAATTAACAAATAATTTTATACCATCTCTTTTTATTATTCAAAATTATGGAACCCTTTCGCCGTTATAAGAATTGGGTTTTAGAATATATTATATATATTATATTCTTAGAGTGGGATAATAAATTAAGAAACAACAATTTCCCGCCAAACTGACACGTCTCATGTTTTATACAGTTTAAAGTTTAATCTATAATCTCAAATAAGAATTATAATGTCCCTAATATAATTATTGTTCGGGGTTAAATTAGTGCGTGACCTTAAGAAAGGCGATTAATATTATACTGAATAATAATGAAATTGGCCTTAGATTAATGATCAGAAACAAAAAACAATTTAAATATATTAATAATATAACTTTTTTTTTTTTCTTATTTTATTATTTTTTTATGACCAATAAATTCTGTATCAAGTTAAACTTTTCAGTACGTCCTTTAGCTACACTAGCGACATTATTTCAGACAATTAAGTGCACTTTTTAACAAACTCATATGATATACGACGCCATACAAATATGATTGTTTCAAAGGATTACCAAATAGTTATTCCATAAATTAAAACAAATGAATGAGGAACATATTATAATAAGTTGTGTATTACTTTTAACTAAAAGGCCACAGGAAACACGAGTGCACTATCGTTATGGCATCTCTCACGAATAACTTAATTACTACTGATTATAAGCTGAAGGGCGCCGGATCACGGAACGCCTGGTTGAGGTTACGGAAAATCGATAAGAGATGGCGTTGATTGTAATTATAACTTGTTTTCAAGGAAATTACTTGTTAATTACTAACAATATTGAATAATTATTTTTTGTTTATGTTTCTTTAGTATTATATTAATATTTATTCCTCTTGTTGTATTTTTTTTTTATAAAAAAAGGTTTTGTGGGTAGTTGTATATTAAGAAATAATTATTTTAAGTAAATAAAGCGTATTTTTCTTAATATAAAGGTTACCTGTACTTGTACTCATTTATAGAATACAAGTGTGTTATGTAGCTTTCGATTTGCGGATTCAGAATATATCTATTAATGTTAAATTATTATTTTCTACCATAATGTCGTTGAATATTGCCGTTCTCAAAATAAGTTTAACCATTGTATATCTTATAATTATTCCCGATAAAAAAAAATAATCATTCAAATACCTTTAATAATAATAATACCTTTTTCTATTTATCTCGTAATAATCGTGTTCATATAAAAGGTTCTGGGTTACAGCATATAATTATTTTTTAAATATATATACGTGATAATATAAAACTTGTCCCGCTGTCTGCTTATTTTTTACGTTATTTGCGGTTTGAGTTTAAATACAAATTCAAAATATCTTTATTCAAGTAATCATTTACACGCACTTTTTAATCGTCAATTATTATGTCAAAGGTTAGTGTAGTCAGTTCGTGAGTAAGCTATTGGCACTGAATACTTGCTCTGATGAAGAGCCGGCCAGAAACTCAACAGTTGCTATTTTGAATGAAATTTAACAATCTTAGATGTAATAACTAAGAACTTTTGAATGTTATAATAAGATTTATTTTAGATTTAAAACTAAGAAAAGGAAAGTCTAAGGTATCTTGCGTACACTGAAATCCCTGAGTCAGCATTCTACGCCGTTGTACAACTAGAAATAAGTTGAATGTCCTAACACATCTCTCACAAAACATTAGAATATTATATAAAGGCTCCGATCTATCTTCAAAATTCAAATGATATTGTCATGGTTAAATAGGTAACTTACAATTGATACATAAATCAATCAATCTGATAACCACTTAACGAACCTAAGAAGGACATATACAAGGTCTGATTACGATGACTCTCAGGATCAGTCACAATAGACAGCTATAATATCAGGTCATACCTTAAGTTAGACTTTAGATCTTGATTCACAAAGACATATTCTAAGGTGCGGTGACTGATCGTCTTGCTAACCACGAATTTCTCTTTCTTATTATTAACTCATCATTAGGAGGGCTTATCGAATTGATTGCGATGGTTATTTGTACATCGCTCACTAAATATTGACGGTTGTGAAACAGTGATAAAAAACCCCGCTGAGTTTGTGGTGTGGGTCTTTTCAGAGCAGGGCGCGTTTGGAACCATCATAGCCTTAATTTAAGTTCGAGAAGGGCGTATTTTTATAAGAATGGTAGCAAAATAGGCACCCCTGCCACTTCCATTTGTACACGTACACAAGTGATCACTGGTATTCATTCAAAGTGTAACATATATAAATAAGTAAATGAATAAAATATGGAATCTACCCACTTCTGTGTGCGCGACCAATTCTTTACAAAACAATTAAACCTAACAAGTCTAACTTTTTACCAATATCATTTCTATTAATACTGGAATCCAAAATTTTCTTTCAGCTTTGTACCACGTGTGCGCGAATTCCGACGAGTGCAATGACGGACTGATCTGCAACACTCCCAACATCACCGGAGCCGCTCCAGCACACCTCCGCGTGCACTCGCCGCAGGATAAGATCTGTCTCTGCGACATTGAGAATGGATACAGGGAGAAAGAGCACACCTGTAGCGGTGAGACCTTTAATCTATTTACAGATAATAGCAAGTTTCTTTCCAGGTCTTCTTCATTGACTGTGTAGGAACTTTGAAATTAGAGTTTGTCGTTTCACAATTGGGGTTATGTCTTTGACAATCAAAATAATTTTGTGATATGTAAGAGCGCCATATTTAATATTTTTAACGGCGACAGTGGTGGCTGAGCAGTAGTGTGTCATCTCGCGCAGTCACCCCATCTCAGTCGGAGTCCCACAAGGAAGGTACCTTCCCCATTACTTTATTCCTACTATACCGATGACATCCCAATCCAGCAGGACACAATGTTGGTGCTTTATGCCAATGACAATGCCCTGGTCTTAAAATCTCCCAATCATGCTTCAATGTTAAACTTCAGAGGGCCGTTAACTTGCTGTCTGATTGCTAGTGAACTGGAGACTCTCCTTGATTGTGGCCAAGATCCAGGCTAGACCTTTCGGATACCACAAAATGCAGCTCCTGTCCTTGTAGGGCCTGTAGGTCGAACGCCACCTATCTAGGTATAGTAATTGGCCGTCTGACCTTGATGGGCCAGGTCAGTACAGCCAAGACCGCCACAAGAGTGGCAATTTTCCTGCTGCGTCCCCGTTTTCGCTCTCATCGTACAAAATTTTCCCTGTACAAAACGTATGTTAAGCCGCATTTCACCCGCGCGGCCCCGGTGTGGTAAGCTCTTACCAGTGCACGCCAGCACGATATGGTGCAGAATATCGCCCCTATGCGTATCGCACAGGCTCTCTTCTAGGTGAGGTATGTCACCTTGCATATAGACCTCCGGGACAACGAAATCTTATCCCCATCCTATGCCCATCGACGACAGTCTCATCCCAATGACACGGCCTTAATGACTATCAAGAGCAACCCCAGCAAGACGGTTTTATAACTATTACTTCACTCCCTAGTCAAGGGTTGAGAAGGAAGATCGTAATCCTGAGCAGTGGCGTGGTCTTCATCTACCGATAGTATTGATGGTTCTATTATACAATATTAACAGACCGATTTACTGTTCACTATTTATTATTTTATTATAACAAAATTATTTTTCATATTGGAGGTATATATTCCTTCACTTCTTAATCTGCCAACTGCCAACTCTTCAATCATTTCCCTCCAAAACGACTATCAACGTGCCGCCATTACAACAACTCACGTCACGGTGTTCACTCCTAAATCCTACGATATTCTGTTCCACGACATTTTTTTTATTGTGTAATTATTTCATAAATCATTACTTTATAAATATTGTAGAATAAAAATATGATTATAGATATTTAAAAAAGGAAGACCAATAAAGTATTGGTATTCTTTATGTGTAGAGAAGTCAATGACAACACTTTTTTTTTATCTAGAATATCATGTCATATTACACCGCTGTTGCTATTGTTTTAATAGTATATTAATTTAAAATTCAAATTACACAATCAAAAGTTTTAAACTAGACTATTATTTTCAGACGCTGGTATCCTCAAAACTTCAATCTTCGCCATTGCTATCGTGACCTGCATTAGAAAACTACTAGTCAATTAAAAGAAAAACACTAAATGCACCTTTTCTTTTAATTATTAATTTTTAACGTCACACGTTTAATGCACTTATGTTTGATAACGGGACTGCATTATTCTAATCACTTTTTAACATAGACATTAAATCTATTTTATATTTTTATTATATCTTAACATAAAAGAAGATTTTGAATCTTTGCTAAATTAAAAAATATTGCAGTTAAAAAATATATAAAACATTTTTAAAAATAGATGTAAGCTCTTGTCGAACCTAAAACTATCCTCTTGAAGTAAAATTACAACATTAAAACCTCCTCCAATTAAAAATATATGTAAATATTTTGACACATTCTAATATGCATGTTTGTATATAGATTTAAACGTTTTAGTCAATAAATTACAAATTTTACATAAATTTTATTTTAAATCGCACACATTTGTAATCCTTTAGATATTGATGATTAAACTTTTTTTGTCATGTTCACTTTTTATAGTTCTAAGCTTTGTCTAGTGTATGAGATGTTTAGAGTGTGTAGAATAGAGTTTAATTCGACGTTTAAATAAATGTTCTCACGCAAAATTATTTTCTTTTTTTACCTTGTTATGTCCTTATATATAATGTAAGATAAAGTTAAGATATTTTTATATCAATTATGCCAATAATACTAGATGGATTAATATGAAGTTTTGTGCATACATGCATTTTTGATACAAGAACCATTAACGAGGAACAAAGCACACCTACCAATTGTAAGGATTTATCGGCTTAACGCTTGAGGATTCGTCACTATTGGTTAATTTAATTCTTCCTTTTTTGTGAGTTAGCACTCTACTATTCTTAATGAAAACCCCAGACCAAAACTAATGTTATTTAATGATAATAAAGACTTTACTAAGCCTTTTATGCCATAAATAATTCAAAAATAAATCCTGAAGATTTTGGGTATGTGTTTTATTTAGGCCACAATATTGAATTTGCGTATACATTCTAAAGACACGTTTTCTGTACAAAGATTATTTATATAATCTTTATAGTGATAGGTAAACCTTTTTTTATTTCAAATTTAATTACGTACGTAGCACAAATAAAACGTCAGATTCTAGTTGAACGGTGTAAAAATATTTCATCAAGCAACATACTTTTTGTTGTTATAATAATAACAAATAGTACTTTTTCAGTCACTATGCTCTAAACCTTTACCCGCTTATTGGAAAATTTTATAAGGACAATTTGACTGTTGACAATTGACAACTCGATGTAAACATAGCATGACAGTTGAGTTTTGACAACATTTACACATGTAATTCCTATGATTTGAGCAAGATTTTTAAAAAGATAAAATTATGGCCAAAGATCCATTAAACGAATTGCTAGAATTCCTGAAACCAGATTCGAGGCTTGACTTAAAACACATATCTCTGGACCACTTACTTGGATTATCCGGTACAGAAGACGGTATCCAAGTTTTGCTTAAAAACGAAGAAATTGTACAGAGTATTATCGAATTAACTGATGATAAAGTTGTGGAAATCAGCAAAAACTCTTTGTTGTTACTTGTAAATGTAACGGCGAATGAAAAAGGAGCGGCTGAACTTTTAAAATATAAGCCTTGTACAAAAAAGAATGTTATCGAACTATTGATAGGTTATGTCTTAAATCCAAATAAGAAAGATGCAGACGCCGCTTGTATGATACTGTCCAATTTAACAAGATCACAAAACTCTGTTGAAGTTTGTCTGGACACATTTTTGCCGCATTTAAATGATATTTTAAGCGTTTTTGTAAATATCAATTACAATCAAAAGGGATCCAATTTAAACTATCTTGCACCAATGCTGAGCAACTTGAGTTGTTCCCCACGAGTTAGAAAGTGGCTGACAGAAGAAAATCCTCATGTGCCTTTAATAAAATTGCTGCCATTTTGTAATTATGAAGTCTCTACCATACGAAGAGGTGGGGCCATAGGTACAGTAAGAAACATATCATTTGACACAGACTATCATGAGTTCCTGTTATCCAATGATCTAGACCTGCTAACGTACCTGCTATCCCCTTTAATGGGCAATGAAGATTATCCAGATGATGAAATGGACAAATTACCAATTGCATTGCAATACCTAAACAAAGACAAGCAACGAGACACAGACATAGACATTCGTAAGATGATAATTGAAACATTAAATAAATTGTGTGCAAAACGTAACATCAGAGAAATTTTACGCGACAATGGAGTATACTATATATTACGCGAGTATCATAAATGGGAAAAAGATCCAACTGCATTGCTGGCTTGTGAGAATGTTGTTGACATTTTAATACAGAAAGAAGATGAAGTTGGTGCTGATGATTTATCGGTAATTGAGATTCCAGAAGATATGAAAGAGAAGTTTAATAAAATGGATGAGGATTATGTTAATCATGTGCAATAAATATAAGAATAACATTTTATTTATTATTTTATACTAATTTAAAATTGACTGTTTGAATGCTTATTCTCTAGGACTACCAGTCAAAAATGTTGTAAAACATAAAACCGAAAACCTTAGAACCAACAGTGATTTTAAAAAATGTATCAAATACAATTAATAGTTCTTGTAAATACCTGGAATTTAATTAATATATAAAATAAGTGTATATATTCCATAATACATTCTATTATACAAATACCTGCATCAGATTAAATTCTAAAATGTTTATAAATTTCTCAAAAATAAAGTTACTTAAACTATTTTTGATAAGAATAAAATCTCATAGCGTAGCGGTTGGCGCTCCATCGTCTCTGGCTACCCCGCAAGGGATATGGCGTGAAGCTAAATAAATAAATAAAATCTAATTTTTTATGTAACTCAAAGTATAAAAAAAATAATGAAAGCCAGCTTATTACAACATTTATTTCAAAGAAAATATATATTTACAATTACATTAAACAATAATTGAGTCAAAACAAACTCAAAACAAGATGACATTGATGAAATTAGTTCTGTTATATTAATATTTTCTTTGTACATTTGTGTCATTAAAACCAATTTCAGAACTGACATCATATTTTGGAATATTTACAATCATCTTTCTCGAAAATAAAAATATGGAAGCAGTTTTTGAAAATTCAAAACTTATTTACATAAAATTATTTATAATAGTGGAGTCATATTTTATAATCAAACCTACCAAACTTTTTAACTTTTAACTTTTTTTTAATGATCAGATACAAAAAAAACAATCTTCATTTCGGAATTAGCATTGAGAGAAAAATATGAATAAAAATAAAGCCAAAAAACTAACATTATAAACGAACTTTGAAAATCTTTATTATTATATATGTACATATGTATATAATTGATTATTCTGGCGGTCTGTATGTCTTGATAGCTTCCATGCGAGCCTTGCGTCTCTCTGAGGGAGTTGCTCCTCTCACTTTAGTTATAATATGTTGGCTTTTTTTAACAGCATTTGGTTGATACGAAGTTATGTTGAGCTGAAACATTTCATTAAAATTGGACTTACTCATACTATAAAAAAAACACTATACAAAAATATTTTTACACTTATACTGTGAAAAAGGTATTATTACAATTATACTGTATTAAAACATTTGTACCCACATCGTCCCAATTCTCGTCACAGTGTATGTTCCCTGGAGGTCCTTGTACCTCTACCTGGGGTCGGTAGTCGTTATCCATAATAAACATCTGAGAGTCAAGCATGTCTCGTTTTGGACACACTGATATGTGGTACTGCAATTGAGATATCATCCATATTAATATTATAAACGCCAGTAATTGTCTACAATGTTGCATTTTCACTGATAAACTGATGTGCAGTTTGGATAAATTTGTTGTTGAGATAGTTTGAGGCCTGTTGAAGGATATAGGGCTCCTTTTGTTACAAAATTAACCTTGTAGGAGGCAAAACCACATAAACTGAATTTGATGCCGCTGTGGTTGAATTCACTGCTACATTCCTGTTGGAAACAGTAGCAGAAGCTAGGAATATATACTAGCTATTCCTAGTGGCTGTGGGTGACAGTCTACAGGACATTACCATTTTGGATTATTAATTCAGAACTATATAAAAACATTACGCATATACACATACCACACCGAATATCTGATAACTATAATATAAGTTGATTTGAAGAATTATATATATATTTTTGTGTTTTATTAGATAATAAATCATTTTATTCAGACAATATTCCATACATCTTTCATTCAATTCTAATTGAAGTGATAATAGACTAGGTTTTTAAACCTTGGAATGCTGCCTACACACTTTTCTCAAAGATTGGTTATTGACACTGATTAATCTAGAAAGCGATTTATTTTAATCTTTAGTAGAAATATTTAACTAAAATTACTTATTTCATAAAATAATAAACACTTACATCTAGTTCAACATCATTTACTACATGTGTAGTATCAAATGGACAGGTCACTTTATTACATTTGAGGTGTTGTTTCCGGCACTTTTGTAAGTGTATGTGCATACGGTAGTGCTCCACTTGATGTGACTTGTTGTATGGACATGTTGTCATTTGATTTGGAGCTGGAGTAGCCATGACTGGAATGTAAATTATAGTATAAGGAAATATTGAAATATTTTGTTACATGCACCGACTTCATCTTCTCAAATAATATCAGATGAGGTTGAAATGAAATTGAAATAAATAATTAAGTAGCCAACAACCTAGTACCAGCCATACACAATTGCAAATGTGGAAATACTATGCCGCTTTTGAGGAATGTACAGAAAAAATAACTAGAAAGCATGTAAAGAATGAAGAGGTTTTTATAATTGTTTTTTATAGTAATATAGAGCTAAATTTTAAGTTTATCAAGTGGCATAAACAACTTGGCAGTTTGTTTAACTATTATTGCTTATTGTATGAAATTTTGATGACAGTTTTAAATAAGTAAAAGTTTCATTAATAATGGATTAGATGTGATAAATAAACAAATTGCAACATTAAATTAAAAATAATCACCTTTTGTATTCAAAATTCTTTGAAGTTCAAGTATCAGGTACCACCATCTGTCTCTTAAAACTTTTCAAAGGTTAAATTTGTTATTTTCACTTGCAATTATGTATTACAGTAAAGTTAGATACACATCACATTATTTTGATACAATAAACGTTATTTTATTGCTCTTTAAAATTAAAAACGCATTAAAAAGATAGGTAAGATAGGTAGATAAGGTACCCGTATTTTTCAATTTTCAATAACAAATTATAATGTTTCAAACGTCAAAGTTAACTTTTGATTACGAGGACGAGGGTAGATATGGGAACTGAGAAGTATCATTGTTATATCTGTGCCGTCAAACATGTCCGTCCAAAGCACTGGTCTATCAAAGTATAAATTAATAAAAATGACATTTATACATTGTTTAAAAATTTATAGATATATGAAAATAGAAGCTCTAAAAACTGTCCATGACAGGCAATTATTTTGCTTCAATTTCTCTGAAGAGGATGGAAATTAAAGTCTAGCCGCATTGAGGAGATTTATGGAATTATTATTTAGTTCAAATACTAAGTTCAATAAGTTGTTACTCTATATCTATACGTATACCTTCCATACGTCAAAAGTCAAAATCTTAGCAATAAGGTGGGAATTTGAAGTCCAATAGTATATTAAATTTTTTTAACTTTTGCGCCATTATTTCAAATATTGGAACACATTATTTAAATACATATAAAAAATATTATATATAATATTCTTTAAAAATATTATATATAATATTCTATAAAAATAATATTTTATCAATAAAATTATACATATTGAAGAGCTCCAAAATGGAAGAAGTATTTAAAGATCCTGTTCAATTCGCTAAAGGAGTTAAACTACAGTAAGTAAAATCAATGTATATTTATAAAATAGTAAGTTGCATGAATTATGTTTAATTTTGTCAATAAAAGCATTTAAGTACTTTGTTGACTCAAAGCATGTTTTTATTAAACAATATTATCGTAATAATTGTGCAGAGACCTCATCAATGGAGAATCAGAATTCCACATCGATTTAGACTTCAAAAAAAATCAAACCGGATTAATGGGGACCTGTGATGATGACCTCTTTCCGGACATGGATGAAAATGATAGGTTTGAGTTACAAACACAATATGTACAAAAGAAAGTTGTTATTTAGTGATCTCTTTTTAATTATACTACAATTTCTGTCAGATTTTTTACTTTAACATGTGCCATAACAAAAACTTTGTACTTATGAACTACTAACACTAATGTCACTCTTGTTTATAGCTCTATGTATCAACTTTAATTCAATATTTATAATTATATCTCCTCTCGTTAAAATGTTATTTTCTTAGTGATACAGATGATATAATGAAGACAATAGAAGAGTCTACCGAAGCCATAATCCTCGCCTGTCCAGAATATCATACATTTGACGATCTTGCTTCCAAAATGATTGATTGTGTGCCCAGTGGAGATGTTAAAATGATGATTATGGAAGAAGGTAAGTCTTTATATCTCTGGATACATAATTTAATTACAGGAAAGCATTTATAATAGAAGGGTCATGAATGCTGAGTGTTGTGGATGGATGTTAGTGACTTAAATGAAAAATTGTCTTTGATTCCCTCACGGTACAATATTTATTGTGATCCACAGATTATTCCAAATTTGAATTTTCTTTGTGTCATGTTAAGTTTTTTTTTCGAAAGTTTTTATATAAAATAGACATGCCTGCTTCTATTAATACTCTTGACATTTTATTAATACATACAATATTACAAAAGTTTTATTTTTGAGTAAGTCATGATTGGTTAGAAACAATTTAGGAAGTGCTACAATCTTAGTTGTTTACTTAATATTTCTTATAGGTGCCGGTCCCTTAGTACCCACAGATGCAATAGTCACCGTGCACTATGCGGCATATTTTGAAAAGGCTAAGATTCCCTTTGATTCTACCCTCTCTATGAATAATGGGTCACCAATTGTAAGTATTAATGTTTTTGTAATAATTGGAGTAATTTAGTAACTTATGAATATATTTTATATTTTAATATCAGAAATATCCTGTAATATGTGAATCTTCAAAACAATTACACTTAATCACACAGAGAATGCGACTTGGAACAGGCCGTTTCATTCCCGGCCTAGAGATAGGGCTGACCTGTGTGCATGGTCCGAAGGCTCGCGTACAACTGATGCTAACACCGCGGGTGGCGTGGGGGGAGAGGGGGGTGCTACCACGTGTGAGACCTGAGCGGAGTCTGTTCGTGATCGAGCTGTATGACGTCACAGACGCCGGCGCGCCCGCTAGGTGCGTCTCTATCGCTCTTTTTGTGATAATTCTGTTATTTTTTTATATACTTGTAATGTTTGGTTAATTTTAATAAAAAATGAAAATATATTAACGTATAATATGCAATATAATAAAAATATTTTTTAAATATTCTTTTCAGGTTCAATAATCTGCCCACGGAAGAGCAGAGAAAATTCGAAGTGACGATGGAAACAGTTAAATCCATTCACTCTCAAGCCAAAGAATTATATAAAAAGAAGAAATATGATAGTGCTATCAAAAATTACCAACAGTCAATATCCATTTTGAATATATCAGACACAAAGAACGACCAACAAGAGAGTAACGTGAAACAATTAAAAATTAGGGCCTTTGTTAATCTCGCAGTGTGTTATTACAAATTAAACAAACCCAAGTATGTTCTGAATATGTGTGAAAGTCTTGATTTCTTAACAGACACGGACAAGCATTGCAAGGTTTTGTTTTATTATGGCAGAGCTTACCAAATGCTTAATAAGCAAGAGGAGGCCATGAAATATTTTAAGAAAGCTCTAAAATTGGAACCGCATAATAAAGAAATAGGCGATGCGTTGTCTAATTTAGATCAATATAACAAAGTTTCAACGGAACAGGAGAAACAAATATGGCAGAGTGCGTTTAAAACTGTTATTGAACAAAAGTGTAGTTATAACGTAGATGAGGATTTCCAAAATGGCGTCCGTGACATGTGTCAAGATTTGGCGGCAAGGAACGAATATTCAAAATTTGATTTACCGACAGGATTGACGAAGGATGAGGTCGAATGTATTAAGGATTTAAGTTCGAAATTCGATGGACTGGTTGTCATGGAAACCGGTGAGGGGAAAAGAAAGAATGTGTCCATTGTAAAGAGGTTGCAGGCTTAAGGTTTTATATTGATTACATTTGTGATATTAGTATTAAGAGATGAGAAGAAACTGACAAGGCATATGTAAGAAATTAAAAAATAAATTATACATTTTTTGGCTATTCATTACTAACCCACTATGTTTTGTTGGACAAACGGCTCCAGACTCTCTTTTTTGGAGCCGCATCGATATAGTTGTAATGTTTTATGTGCCACAGCCAGTGCTAAGATCGATTTTAAAAGAACATTGATTATTGTATAAATATGGTTTAATTTGCCAGCTATAAATTAATAATATATGTGTTCTTGCATACCAATACAGCGCATCATTTTATCTATGAAAAGTTTAATTACAATTTGCAATAAATTAAATTGTGCTCAAAAACAATTGTTTTATACTAAACACATATATATTATCTATCAGAATTCCCGCGTCCGCTCAGTTTTTTTTTTTGTCAAATCTCTAATCTTTGGTACAACTGGTCTGATTTAAAAGTATGTGGTTGCCCTTGATAGCATATTTATAAATGTAACACTACAATACCATTCCAAACAGAATAAGAAAAATAATATATTTTTTAAAATAATTTTGACCAATTACAAAATAAATCGGAATTTATTAGTTATTATATAGAAAACTCAAAAATTTCAAAATTGGCTACAATAAAATGGAAACGTACCCTATAATTAAAATTTTTAATAAACAATTTACAACAAATTTCATCTATTTAGAACATGTTTCACAAACAGTAAAAGTATTTCGTATTGTCCAAAATGGAACGTGTATGTCAAATGACAGCTTCAAGTGACGTGTGATGTGGATACTGGTTTCACAACCTGATGATTTAAAACGTCCGCAAAATAGAATAAATTTTATCAATAATATCGATTCGATAAGCTGTTTTATCGTTTGTCCACGTATCGCTAATACTGACAGCTAATTAATTTTCCACGCCGATACGGTGACTTAAAACAATATTAGCAACGGTAAGTGTTACGAAAATTGTTAGTGAAAAGACAGGATAGTTGTTTAAAAGTTAGTTTTATATGTGAATTTGGTGAAGAGTGTAGTATATTTTCAGAGGTGAAGATGATTCGCTTATTAATATTATTTGCGGTGCTTCAATGTACGATATCTCAGCAATACCAGCAAAAAGTTGCGCCTGGCGTTCCACCACAAAATTATCAGGTAAAACCACATTTAAATAAATATATACATAATAAATTAAATTAAAAATGTATATTTTTCCAAAAATCATGGCGTTATATAAATTAAATGAAATTTGCATAATAAAGTTTTTAATTATTATTGTAATAAATTTGCAACCTCTAAATATATTAAACAAAATAGGATAAAAATATATATAAAAGTATAAAATCCAACAATTCGTTAGTAATCCACTCTCGCTTTCAAAAGTAAAAGTGAAAGTGTCACTCCATACATGATGGTATTACAATGTACTATAATAAACATATTCTACATTTGCTATATAACTTATCACAAAAGCTTATTTATCAAGTAATTTAATGTACTCTTATCAATAAGCTACTGGGTTTTCCTAATTAAGAGATAATTTAACATTAATAACATGCTTATCTATAAATAAAGGGAATTTCAGTATAATCAATATAAGTACCAAAATTATACACAAAATATGCACAAACATACACTCTGTATAAAAAAAAATATGGTATTTTTATAATGAAATGTTTTCCTCAATTTAAATACTTCAGTAGTTGTAATGAGAATCAATATTGCAATTTATTACATGTTATCTCTCCTGTTAGCATTAGGGTGATTAAAGTTCCAAGAAACCTAGTGGTTTTACAGTTCTCTAATATATATGTATGTGTCTCAGACATCAAAATAATTTTCTGTTAAGTGTTTCTTTCTTCTCTGTACCTTTTTTTTCAATATTACAATAAACTAAAATATTTTGTGGTGATATTCTATTAAATATTTTATCCCTTTTCCTTGTATCTTTAGTGTGAGATGATTGATCATAATTATAGAAGCTGTTAGAGATGTATTTCATTTTAATAAATTGATTAATAAGCAAAAAAAATGAATTCTTGTTAAATAGTAAAGGTTCTAATATATTTGATATACATATTTAGAATCACTTCAGGAATTTTTTAAATAACTATAAAATAAAAAGTGGGTTGATTTCATCCCCTTTTCCTATTTACATAATTATTTTTTTAATTTAAAATATGTAATTAATTATTTCATATACTGTGTTATTTATTGTGATTATTTTAACAGTTTTTTTATTAAATTGATATTTTAAATTTGGAAGTAACAAAGCACCATATTGATAAAGACAGACATCAGCTAATCCCTTCGGTGATGCTGTCATGGCCAGTAGGGCTAACGGCAGAGACATTCACAAAAAAAATATATATAAAAAATTTTGTTTATAATGGGTGTATTTTGTATTCAATAGTATTTTACATTAGAATGAGAAGTTTGTGAAAGTAGACATATTTGAAGAATAGATACGGTCACTTAAATAAATAAATAATATATATTTATTTGTAAACACATTTTTAAATTAAATTTTTAGAACTATCAGCCGCCGCCGCCGCCCCCGCCTCAGCAGAATTATCAACAGGTAAAAATACACAATACTGAAATACTATAAACATTTATTAATTATCAATTATCAAAGATTAATTTATTATAATGTTCATATTTGCATTAGCAGCAACAACAGTTCCAACAGCCTCCCCCGCCCCAGTACCAACAACAGCCTCCCCAACAGCAGTACCAGCAGCAAGTGCCAGTGCAACAAATGCCAGTACAGCAGGTGCCTGTACAACAAGTGCCGGTACAACAAGCTCCAGGCCATGGCCATGGTCATGGTGAGTTTTTTTAGTCATAGTAATACTATTAGTTTTAAATAAGAATTAGTAAAAAAAGCACTAATAAGAACATTTTTATAAACAAAATATTGATAAGTTAACATATATATGTATATATATATATATATATATATATATATGTATATATATATATATATATATATATATATGTATATATATATATATATATATATATATATATGTATATATATATATATATATATATATATATATATATATATATATGTATATATATATATATAATTATATACTTAATTGATTCTACCTATATTGTTACTTAAAACCTAATTTCATGTAGTTAAAAAAAAATACTATAATATATTATCTGTAATGTTGAAACCGGTTACCATTTAATGATTAAACATGTTAATACAAAATAGAAATACAATTTATGTAATATTTGTTAAATACATTTTATAGATAATGTTTTGTTTTACAGATCCTCAACTTTTGAATGCCGCTAACATCGCGCACGAGAGAGAGTAAGAAATATATAAATAAAAAAAAATAATATAACTTTTAGATTTATATAAAATAATATAGTTTCATTGTAGTTCATAAAAACTTTTTTTTTTTGTTTCAAAAGATTCTGACAATTTTTTACAAAATTTCCCAGCCACATCCAGGAGCACATGGACGTTCCCATCGACGTCTCCAAGATGTCTGAGCAGGAACTGCAGTTCCACTACTTCAAGATGCACGACGCTGACAACAACAACAAGCTAGACGGCTGCGAGCTCATCAAGTCACTCATACACTGGCATGGTGAGGCATTTAGGGTTTTAGACTATAGATGAGATGAAAAGAAATCTTATTGTTTTATATTTTGGGATTTTTATTTAAAGGTTTGTTTGTGAACAAAAAAATGTATAATAAATATATTTTGGGAAATTTTGCTTGTACTAAAATCAGAATTGATCTGATTTTTTTTGGAGTTTGTGTTTAAGATGCTTTATCATGGCAACGCTTTTTTATGCTAATTGTTTCATCCGCCATTAATGATGAATCGGGTTAATACATGTGTTTGTTGTTTGTCTGTTTGTTTATTATAATATTTATTTAACTCCAAAACTAGTATATTTCATTGACGTTACTTAGGGCACTAAGACTAGATTTAAACATTTGTAAATACGAGAACTTTCTATTAAAAACGAACTCCCGTCCCAGAACAAGGACACAAACAGGAACAGCCGGGAAGTCCGCCGGTCGGCGAAAAAATATTCAAGGACGAGGAATTAGTTAATTTAATAGACCCAATATTATCAATGGACGATCATAACCAAGATGGCTACATAGATTACCCCGAATTTATTAGAGCGCAGCAGAAAAACGCAAATAAAGATTCAAATTAGGTTAAAATAATTCTAATGACACTGAAATATGGAGTGTAAGACATTCTAACACTTATTAAAATGGCGGAACTAAATGTCAAAATGTCAGATCACGCCAATATATCCTTTAATAAAAAAAAATATAATAAAAATACTATTAATAGAATACGATTATAATAAAAATAAATATTAATAATAGAGACGTCAGTTCTTAATTTTTTTTTTATTTTATTTATGCACTAAATACTCCTTACACTCCATGAAACTAACGGAGATTATTTTAGTTTTATTAATTACATTCCATTTCAGTGTCTCGTACATTGTAAATGCACAAATTGTCTATAAAGGTGTATATTTTTTTAATGCAAACGTGCTTCCATTTTAAGGTTCACATCGAATATTGTATCTTTTTTTATCGATCTGTATGTTTTATTTTAATTTAACCTCGAATTTTGTTTTTTTTTTATTTTTTCGAATCAACGGTGCGATAATCATTCTGTCCGTCCGTGTTTCAATTGGTTATTATTGTTTTATCTGTGTTTTAAAATAATATTTATTTAATTATAAATGAGCTTTATAATTTAAAGTTTATTGTTAAGTTAAAACTCATTTTTTGTGTTTGTTTTGTGTCTGTTAAAAACATGCCATTCTCACTTGAAGAAACTTATGACGTCATAATTTTTTAAAATATGTCTATCGCTATCACCTTCTCTCCTGAGAGCTTTTTATCTCAATCTCTTTCTTTCAAGAATATAATATGGAATATGGAACTATATGTCTCTTTCTTTCTTGGGATCTAGAAAGAGATGGTTGTTATGACGTGACAAGTTTTGACCATGGGATTATATTTTTATATGTATATTTTTCGGTTGTGTCTGTCTGAGCTGTTGATGAATAAATTTGTACAAAATATGTGTTTTTTATTTGTGATTTTTGGTTTTAACTAAATTTAAATATATCAATATGTTTGATTTACGGCCCTTATAAGGATACTCAGTTATAATACAGACAGCACTGCCTAGAGTTACTGTCTGTCTGTCTGTTATTATTTTTATTAATTAGCTTTAAAATATAGGAGAGTTATTATTTAAGTATATTATGGGTAAGTTTTCAGTTAACTAAAAACCAATTTAATAAAGAAGTATTTAGTGACTGTCTTGTTTGTTGCTAAATTTAATTAACAATTGCGGCTTAAAAATATATTTTATTGTAAAATAAATAGTTCCCAAAATACAGAATAGGGATATTTTTTTTTTTATTAACAATTTGCCGGTTCTTACAATTTTAATCTTATACTTCTTAGTGCTATGCAGAATACATCAGTTTCATAATACTTGGCCTTCTGATAACATCTGGAGTATAAAAAAATGTACAATGTAATCCACTGAAAAAACAAATCTTGATCACTCATCGAAGGCGAACCGTCACTTAGTTGTGTATAATTGTTCTTAATATGTGGTAGTTTTTATCTAAAGGCTGTAAAAATATCACTAAGGAATTTTCTAAATACGCTCACATAACGAGTTTATATTTGTTATTGAAGATTTAAAACATATCATTTGATCTACAATTGCGAAATTTACATTAAAAGTTTAAACCATTCTTGTGTTGTATTTTTGTGTTAAACCCATAAAAAGTGGGATAAAAGCACTTACAAAACAGTGTTGAAGACCCGTCATATAACTGGGGTAAGTTTTGTTGTTATATAATATAATATTGTTGTATAATAAATATGTAACCTCAATGATTCCACTTTATATTATTTTGAAAGTTTGTTTTTCCCGCCATGTCAAAACTAAAATGACAAGACAGTTCTACTTTATAAAGTCTGTTCCAAACTTTACAATATTAAGATCACTAAATGTCAAATTAAAAAAAAACAAATTTATAAAATAAAATAGAAGAAAATCATAATTTAACTATTAACTTATTAAAGAAAAGAAAAAAAAGTACTTTTATAGTGTTTTATTTATGTGTATTTTCGAGGTTTTTTATATGTTATGCATTTAAATATATTTTAGATCAGATAGATGCGAACCATGAAGTGTACACGGACGGACAGATAGAAGAAGTGCTGGAGGAGGCGCTGAAACACGCAGATTTAAACCGTGACGGTTACATCGATTATCTCGAGTACAGGATCAATTTGTTGAAAGCGAAACAAAATAAAAATAATACGAAAAAGAAGCAATAATAATTTTATCTTATACTTTATTATCTTGTCATTCTTGAATATTTGATTTGATAAAAAAAATAATTTATATATTATCAAATCTAAAAGTACTTAGACCTGCCTATTACAAAGAGTCTGGCAGATATTTTGTCTCCTTTTGATAATTTTATCACACCGTTCCTATTACGTATATTATGTGATTTTTATATTGATTGTATGTATATTTTTATATTTATATATATTTTTAATAATCAATAATTTGTTTTAAAATATTTAGTTTTATTTTCGTTTAACACATTTCATATTGACGTGGAAAAATAAGCGTAAGTTATTTGACCATCAATATTGTTTAAAAAAATGTTATATTTTTATAAGGAGCACAATATTTATCATGTTATATATTTCCAGATGAAGATGGTAACATGAAAGAAACTCCGGTTGAATACAAAGATTCTGATCTGGCTGAAATAGTGGAGGGAGCGTTGAAACAGGCGGATGCTAATAACGATGGATTCATAGATTACGCTGAGTACAGATCAGTCACCGTGTAGCTCTAGTCAAATGGTACTTAGGATTAACACTAAACCTACCGACAATTCTTGTATGCTTGTTCCTACCGCACGCCGTCAAATTGACCGGTAATTAAAAGTTATTTTATTATATAACGCAGGTAATAATTTAAATAACTAAAAGTAAAGAGGGAATAAAATATTATATGCATATTCTAAGAATTGTCATGTAGTTTGATAACGATATTATAACGTTTAAAAATGTGTAAGTTTTACAAAAGTTTAAGAACGGTCAATTTGACCGCTACTTGGTAGGTTTAGTGTTAAGTATCCTTTATATAAATCCTTTTTTATGTATTCATACGAGTAGTCTTCTAGTCACAATGGGTAAAATAAACTACATTATAAATCACACTTTATTTTATTTTATACGTTAATATTAACTTATAATATTCAAATTAATATAGATAAATTTAAATTTACACACATGTAAGCATTGACCACACAAATAATAGAATCTAAAACTCATTTCAAAGTTAAGTCCTTCAACCAAACTGCATTTGGCAATTTAACCATAAATTCGTGTCAGTTCGCTATTATTGTTCTTATATATAAAAAAATATTAAAACTCTTTTTGGCAACGATATTAGGAAATCTGTCAGTAGATTTTTATAAAGGATAATCTTGATTTTTTCCATAAAAGCTGTCTTCTTTTATATTAAACTTCACAATCCCCGCAACATTTTTTGCTAATTACATTGTGATGTTTCAATTATATTGTTTTTGATTGATATATTAATTACCAATCCAAGGGATTTCTTAGAGCGTCTTTTAGAGATATGCTATTTTTGCTGTAAAACTGTGAAAACCACGCTCTGAAATTGCGTATAGTTTTATCTGACTTCACGTAAGTCGGCGAGTCGACATACCTCTTATTGTTCCATATCATGACGTCTCGGATGAACTGCAACCAATATAAGATTTAACAAATATATATTACTCGATGGAACGTTAGTAACGTAAGATAGAATGTAGTTTTCAAACCTGATATTTCTGGGAGATTGTATATTTATTAGAAATATAACTAACACATTCAAAATGCTTCTTGCAAAATAAAAAAATATGGTAAATATAAATTGAAATAGCTTAAATAAGTGAAAGGAAGTAGAAGGAGTGAAAGGAAAATCGGGTTATTACATGTGTCAAGTGTGCGTACCTGATAGGCCTCCATGACGACGAGTCCTGCCCCGAGCGGAGCGTTGTATACAGGAGAGTAGACGCGCTGCACCACGCGCTGCAGCAGCGGTGACAACGGAGTCACCGACTGCACCACCAGCAGAGGACCCAAAGGACTTGAAAAGTGCAATCGTACGTGCGCCGGTCCCAACTGAGATAATGATATCACAATTCGTTATCAACTATTTGTTCATCCATCGACTGCACCGATTTTAATGAAATTAAAAAAAGTTTTGTTTGAATCAAGTATATATATATATATATTGCACTAGACATAAAAACATTCAAATAATGAATTAACGGGCCTGTAATAAGAATAAAAGTAGAAATGTAAACTGAAAATATATGGACTATTAGGTCAAGAGGGGGAGTCGATAATAGAATAATGTAAAAACCTGTGTGACGGTGACATCTATGGGGAAAACATCGTACTTCATAATAATGTAATGGTGAGCGAGTTTCATCTGCGCCAAGTGACCTTCTCCCTTCACCCACTCTGCGTCCCAAGTGTGGCGACCTGGGTTGGAATAAATTTAATGTAAAACTAAATAGTGTCATCTGTTGAGTGCTTAACATAATTTAATATCATTTATATTTTATACTATTGCAACATTAAAGCCCCTTTTTGAAAATGTTGACAGTTCTTGTAACGCTACATAATACATTCCGATTTAGTAAAAAGTAGAAAAAGATACAAAGATCATGGTAACATTTCTATGTTGGCTCTATAGCCAAACTTTTTATAATGACTGCCACATTTTCTTTGGTACAACGATTTATGGATCGCACGTCGGATTAACTACATTACTACATATTTGCTCTGTGCAAAGTTATCTGAGAATCGAACCCACATCGTTTTGTACAACAGTAAATCTCAATCACTACTCTACACCATACCTATACCAAATGTGTGTATAAAGCTTTACAATTGAGAAATGTCAACTTTATATAAAGTTATAAGATAAACGATTTCAATCTTCGAGCATCCAAATACTAGAGATGACAGTGCGTGCATTCAACGTAGTTACCAACCAACATTGCTGTTGCGTTTTGCCTTATCGTGACGTCACAGTTCAAGCAAAAAGAACGGGATACCACGTATAAGATAATATGGTAAATGGTAAATTGACTATTGTCAAGGAAATTGCTATATTGAACTAAATAGTTTATTTTATTCTAGTTCGTTTAAATTTTAAGTTTAAATAAATATATAATTAGTCTTTTTGCCTGAATGTGACGTCACAAACATTATATCCAACGTATTTTCGTTAAGTTAGTGTGTGTATGCTCGAAGATGTGTTAGTGTGTGTGGTGGAAGCCAATATATAAATGCTCACCTATCACATTGTTCATAAATTGATACTTGTATCCCGCGTCGCTCAAGAGGGACACTCTGTGTACAACGTTCAGGTGAGCGACGTCAGCGCCGTTCTCTGGTATCTCCTATTTTATTTGAATATATATACATATTTAAATTTTTATTTAATTTTTTCTTACATACAGTAATACCCCACTTTACGCGACCTCGTTATACGCGGTTTCAATATAACGCGGATGCAAATGCCTCGAATTACGCGAAAGAGTGTGTATAAATATAATGTAGTCATCAACAATAGATGTATTTTTCCGTAAAAAATAAGAGTATGTATTGCATAAAGTGTTCCTAGCATTAAAGTGATTGATTAAAATGATTTGTATTTTTTTGTAATAATTTTTGACTATGTTTAATCATAAACCTCGTTATACGCGAATTTCAGTTAACGCGTTTTTTTTGGAACGTATCCCTCGCGTAAAGCGGGGTGTTACTGTATATGTAATATTTTGAACCATTTATTAAGTGCGAAAATTATCAATAAATTCTTTGGATTGTGTTTCACTGTGCTGAGTTTGTCTCTCAGAATAACATCATCTATTATTTTGTATATAATTGAATGATCCACTTTCGAATAAACTTAAACTTTAATTATACTAACATGACACAGAATGCTTGGTAGCAATCGTTTTCAATTCACAATTAATTGCTACAAAATTTATTACAAATATGCGATAATAAGAATCGCCTAATTTATTTAGGCTGGCATTTGTATCTTTTTAAAACAGCGCCATCTTGTATTGAGAAGAGTAAAATTGTAATTACAATTTTATTGTATGATGTCATTTAAAGTTCTCCTACAAAGTGAGTGCAAGAACAATAAACAATTTACTTTTTGTAAAAATATTTGAACAAACATTAGTAACATGAAAATGGGTGTTAATCTAGGCCCTCTAAAAGTATACGGTGCCCCCTTCTAGTGTACCTGCAAATGTGCATTAACAATGAACTCGTTCCTCCCTCTGTACCCCCAGTCCCCCCGCGCCACGCCCTCCCCGGCCTCCCACAGTGGGGCGCGTCCCTCCGCGTCGTACCACACCCACACCGCGCCGTCCACCTCCATGGTATGGTGGGTCTTGATAGATATGCCCTTGGGGACTGGAATAATTTCAACTTAATAAATAAACATATAAATCTAGTTTAATATGAAAAGGCAGACATTAGACAAATATATTTAGTCTTGCCATAAATATTATTACAAAGAAAAACATTTTTTTTATTGTACGTAACATTTATTATTATTACAGTGTGTTAGTTTAATACATTTATATAAAACCATTAAAAATATATAAACGTTATTCGAAGTGGTTTCCATTGGCATACAGTCCTTTAAACGTTGAGGCTAGTTATCAACGGCAGCACTTTTATTATTAAAAAAATGTTCACTGCCAATCGTATGGATTGTTTTAGGGACTCTAAATTGATACACATGTGCTCATATTTTTATACCTTTTTTCCAAAAATATGGCGCAGTCCTTCATAGCTATCACACCACCAAACCATCACTGAAGTCGGGAAGGTTTCACTATAAATACGGTTATTTTATTTGTTAAAATATCTCTGAATCGTAAAAAGAAAATCTCATCCGTAAACAACATTTTTTTAGGACCTCCCTTTGCGTACGGCTTAAGTAGTTGTTTTGTTTTTACCACCCATTATTTTTTTTTAATCAATTAGGCAATGTCTAGTACGTCTCTTATATCCTAAGTCATTTTAAAATACGCGACATGGTTCAAGGTGCTATCTTCATCTCCCTAGATATTTCTTTTGTTTTCGACAGGATTTCTTCGAATTCTTTCCCTTACTGCTTTAATCGCTTTTTCGTACAAACACTGGGTCGACGGCCATATCTTTTTCTGTCATAAACAGAAGAGTCTTCATTGTATCTTTCCATAGTCAACATTTGACTAATACCAAGCGTGTGGAAGTATTATATCTGGCTCCATACCCACTTTATGCAATCACAGCGATTCGGTTCTCTTTATTAACCCACTCCATTTAAATATCACAAATTATTTTATAACACATTGGCGCGAAGAAAACACAATATCGTATAAAAATGACATTCCAAATTCAAAAGTAATATTTAGTTTATTTTTAATTGTAACAGTATTTATGGCCAGACTTATTATATGGACTGGTAGAAGTAATTACCTACACGCAGTCGATAATAATAAAAAAATAATGGATTTGAGTTCGGATTTGATTTGCGACAAAAATATTTGACCAGACGACTGACGGGAAAAGACGTGAAAAATTATATAAGTAAAAACTACCACGTTATATTTTAACGTATTTATATAATATGATCAAAAAATCTTAAATAAATATAGAAAATATGCGTTATGTGGTTAAAGCAATTGTGGTATCGTGTGACGGAGACATAAGTGAGTTTTTGTTTATTAAATTTTTGCTAAGCAGCCATTACTATATTTTTTTTATTATAATTATTAATAATTACCTGTGTCCACATTAGGAATGTTAACACAATCCCCATTCTCGCTGAACCTCCACTGGTGGAAGGGGCATTCTATGCAATTACCACACACAGTCCCTCCGATAGCCAAATTAGCCCCCAAGTGGGGGCAATACGCGTCTACAATCCTCGCGACGCCATCTTCACCCCTGTATACACAGTAGTTTTGACCTGGGACAATTAATAATTATTAAATATGTATAAATATATAAAGACTAGCATTTGCCCAGCGTTTGGCACTATATTGTGTCAATTTGAATCATACAAGGGTCAAACTGAAAGTTCTTAGAAAATCAAAAACTAAGCATTCTAGCAAGTTATTAGTTTTATTGTAACTTTTCAAAATAGCGTCCATTTACATCAATACATCGCTGCATTCGATGGAACCATTGAGAAAAGCACCTTGCCCACTCGGCCTTAGGGGTCTCTTCGACGGCGTTTTGAAACGCAGCCACTGCTTTTTCGGCGGCTATAAAACGTTTTCCTCGAAGTTTTTCTTTTATTTTCGGAAATAAATAAAAACCGCAGGGTGCGAGGTCGGGGCTATACGGCGGGTGACCCAGTAATTCCACGTCTGAGGTCACCAAATAGTCGGTCGTTTGCCTGGCGGTGTGCGACGAGGCATTGTCGTGATGAAGGAGGATCCTGCTGCGAGGTCGTTTCTCTCGAACTTTTTCCAAGACAAGTGGCAAACAATTGTTAGTATACCACTCTGCATTAACCGTTTTCTGATCCTCTAAGACTACTGTCGCGTAATGACCTGTCTTTCCGAAGAACGAGGCCACCATCTTTTTTCCAACACTTCGACCTCTCTTCACTTTAGTTGGCAACTCTTCGGAAGGAAACACCCACTGAGCAGACTGTCTTTTGGTTTCCGGATCATAACAGTAAATCCAGCTTTCGTCACCCGTTAGTATGTCGAACACAGCATTTGAGTCACCTCCGTTAAATTTTTGGATCATTTCTCGACACCAATCAACACGGCGGAGTTTTTGAGCCTCGGTCAAATTATGCGGTATCCACCGGGCACAAAGCTTCCTGACCGCTAAATGTTCATGGAGGATTTTGTGCACTTGACTCATACCTATGCCTAGACTTGTCCGAATCTGCTGATAGGTCACTCTTTTGTCAGTCTCTATCATACGCCGCACAACACTGATATTATCTTCAGTCGTCGCTGTAGAAGGCCGTCCCTCACGCAAATCATCGGTGAGATTAGTTCGACCACGTTTGAATTCATTAAACCAGTTGTAAACTGTGGCACGAGATGGGGCTGCATCGTGAAAAGCCAATCGAAGTCTATCATAACTTTCTTGTTGACTTAAATGACATCGAAAGTCATAAAAAATCATTGCACGAAAATTTTCTCGGCTTAAATTCATTCTGACGTGCACAGACAATTTTCAATTTGCCGCCAAATCGTAAAACAAATGACAAATGAATGAAATGTACACTCAATAATATTGGTAAAGAGTTCTATTTTCAAAATTGAAACTATTTTTTTTAATATAATGCTTTTAAGTGGCCAGTTCTAAAAACTTTCAGTTTGGCCCTCGTATAAAACTGATGCTCGAACATCACGTTTTGCTGACACAATTGGTATGCAAAATGCTAGAAGGATATATCCTTACCCAAAGCATCCACGGGTACTACGGAGCCATTCTTCAAGTCCTCACTCTCTACTAAGGCGAACCATCCGTTCGGGTACGGCGGGGGTAACTTGTCTCCCAAGCGTCTTGTGTTTTGAGCCCTAACGATGTGAAGATGCCTATCTGGACCTTTTGGGAGATGCTCGAAGCCGACTTGTGATAATTCCTAAAATATAATTTTAAAAAAGTATATAGTATCTGTAACTAAGTAACATTGTCTAAGATTTTTGTTTCAAGTAGGTATATATTTATGGAGAATCATTTTAAAAACAAATTCAGAATATCTTTATTTAAGTAGACATTTACACGGACTCTTTAATCGTCAATTATTACAATAAAAAAGGTCAGTATAGTCAGTCTGTGAGTAAGTACAACCGACTCGGCATGTGCTGAGAAGAGCCGCCCAAAAACTCAACAGTTGGCCTTTAAAATTAAAGTTAACAATCTTAGATGATGTACATTATAATATCAATGCTGCTAATGATTCAACAACTTAAGTTCCACACATTTCGATCCACTAAAAACTCTTGAACGTTATAATAAGATTTATTTAAAATATACTTTTGATTTTATATTTTAAACTAAGAAAAGGAAAGTCTAAGATATCCTGTGGAACTTTATTATATATGCGTATACTCAAGCGTATAGCTCTAGTTCAGTGATAGTTACAGGCAGGAAACTTCTAAAATACTCTTATAAGAATAATAGAAATAATCACAATATACCTTTTTATACAAAACAGGACTCCAATAAGATTTATATAAGATATAACAAAATACGATAATAACAGCAAACAGCAGCGCCCCCTTAAAGTATTTCAAACCAAATTCAAGTAACGTATGAAGTAAATTTAATAAAACGTTCAGAATCACAAGTAAGTCATTAAAACTCTGACAGCTCTGGTCGGTTATAACGTCTTGAAAATCCATTTTTTATCTCTCAGCATTGTATCTGAAACAAAACTATAATTAATAATTACAATAGACAGAACAATTCGGTCTATCAAATTGTTATGTCTTAGAGGAAATTATGATAAACAGAGAGGAAAAAATACAAATACATCCGTCTCCCTCTCTCATCACACCAAAATATTAATAATACTTCGCTAAGCTACTTCGTGATGTATGATAACTACTATACTACCCCGTAATAACCGGTCGAGCTGGTACGGATGCTAGTTGCAGTCAACTAACTACAGCTAAGCTCTACTGAGATCTCACTCTACCTATTAATCGTTAAAAGAGACTATTTCTAACACTATAAAGATGATTCCTCAGTCTGCACCTTATTTACTTACCATACGACGACCTACTTTGAAAAACAAATATTATTTAAGTGAGTTATACGAGTATTATATAAACAGCTTAGGAACCGCTTGCTATAATTAAATAGAGCTTATCTAATTTGAAATAACACGCCCATCTATTTAACAAGTTGATTGATAGATGTGTGAGTGCTAATATTATATTCATTTTCTACGTGTGTGTGCATCGACTTTTGATCTTGGATTAGCTTGAAAATTCAGTCGACTAGTCGCTTGACAAATCCGACAACGCTCTCCGAAAAGCGGTGGGTTGTATGAAACAAGAAGTCCGTTTGTCGCTTTTACGGAGAAAACTAAACTAGTTGAACAACAAATCCGAGAACAGCTCCTTAGTATGTATTCAATAAATGTTTTTTGTTTTGTCTTTTCATGTATTGAAACTATTAAAAAGTGCTATATTAGAGTATTTAAATTAAACAAGAATATTGTTAGCAAATTAAAATATAGTTACAATTATAGCAACACTAGAATGAGGTACGGAATGTCACCGTTCACTTACTCAATAGAATCGCTTTCATTATAATATGAATCGTCAAAATAAATAATAAATCATGATATAAATTATTGTTTTTCTATATATTCGACATGTATTTGCCCGAAATATTTACTTTTATTTCGGATACTTCCGCGATAGTACCTATGCGATTTAAACCGATTGACCGTTAACAATTTGATTTATGTGTTTTGCGTACAAATTTTAAATTAGCTCCACTAGATTAGATATCCCTTTCCTAGATATCTATGAACAAAATTATAAGCGATTCAAATTCAATTATTCTAACAATTAAATGTCAAATGTTGACTTTTAGTGACAATTAAGTGCTTTCTATAACACTTAGTCAATCTGGGATTACAGATGGGTAACACCCATACCTCACTTTGCGTCTTCCAAAAAAACACGACGCAAATTGAAACGACGCAATGTGAATTAAGATGTTCTATACCAAACTATGTAAAGATCGAAGATAGGTTCTAAGTTTACGAATATACTACTTTTTAAAAAGAAAACTGAACAAAGTAAAGATGAAAAATAATATAACTCTGCCAATAAATAAATTGGAGAAATATATATTTTTTTGTAACAAGAAACAACAAGTAAAAATTTATATTAATTTATTATTCTCTTTAAAAAAGCACAACACACTACATAATTGAAACTGAACTCTATAATTAGCAAAACAAAGTGAAAATAAAACTGTATTAAAATTACCCTGATTTTTAGTTAGAAAGGGAATCCCCTAGTTTTGATGACATGGCGCAATTAGAAACAAAAGTGTTGCTATCTTGTAGAAAAAAAGATTTCCAAAAAAAAAAACTGCGCAACATCGAAAATCAAACGACGCACATCGAAAATAAGTACTAAATAAGCAGCGAAGCAATTCGAAAAAAACGCAAAACGAAACGACGCAAAGCGGGGTATTAATTACAGCTATTGATAAATAAATTTTATTCGTAACAGACACACAAATGTAATAATTTAATTATATTGTATTTTGCAAACCCAACAGTTACGAGGCCGGCTCGCATTACGGATATTATTATGCATTTCCAAGAAAAATTCATTGATTTTTAAGAACCGTTCATATCAAATGACATCCTTCACTGACCTTGTTACAAATCATTTGACACGTGTTCATTATTAATGCAATTATTATATTATGTTTTACTAACTTTTTAACGCGGTTTCGCCCGGTAACTAACATTTTAATAAATTAAAAACAGCATATAACAGATTTTGTGAAATATGTTATTAAGATTTTAGCTATACTTATATTTTAAACGTGTTTATCACTGATACAGCGCAGACAAAACAATATATATATATATATATATATATATATTGTGTAATTTATATAAATTTTATTTTATATATATATATATATATATATATATATATAATAAAATGTATATAAATCGATAAATCCTAATATTATGTAAATTTGAATTTGTATGAAATTATTTTATTGGATATCAATGTTTAACACTAAGCCTACCCAGTACCGGTATTGACCGTTCTTAAACTTTTGTAAAACTTATACATTTTAAACGTTATAATATCGTTATCAAACTACATGACAATTCTTAGAATATGCATATAATATTTTCTACACTCTTTACATTTAGGTATAGTTTATTATTACCTGCATTATCTAATAAAATAACTTTTAATTACCGGTCAATTTGACCGCGTGCGGTAGGAACAGGTATACAAGAATTTTCGGTTGGTTTAGTGTTAATTAAATAAAAAACTTTTGTAGTCCTGTGTCATAAATAACTAAAATATACAATTTAAATATATACATATTATAAATACAATTACAACAGACAAAAAAATTACAATATAATTGCAATGTGGTCAGAACGTTGTATGGACTTATAAGTTTTTTTATTTGCTGTCTGTTTGTCAGTTGCTTAGCTCATCAAAACTGCTGAGCGGATTTTGATGAAATTTTTATTATGTTTTAGATAATTTTTCCGATACAGATAATTACTGTATTCGTATTACAAATATGTAGTGGTATTTAACAGTTAGTTTTATTTAAGTGTGATTA
Organism: Melinaea marsaeus rileyi; assembly: GCA_918358865.1. Classification (NCBI taxonomy): domain Eukaryota; kingdom Metazoa; phylum Arthropoda; class Insecta; order Lepidoptera; family Nymphalidae; genus Melinaea; species Melinaea marsaeus. Next base: position 4,181,425 of record OU911091.1, on the reverse strand, counting down.
TATTTTAGTACTTTAGTACATTAGATTACAAAATTGTTTTTTTTGTAAGAAGTTTGAAATACTACAAAAAGGCCCAATTCCTGTATCCGAGATCGATCACAGCAACCAAGGATAGCTGACTATCCACGGATAGACCACAATAATGAACACCTCTATATATATATATATATATATTTGTATGTTTGTATTTATTATTTATTCATATTTGTATGTTTGTACGTCTGTCTGATGAAATTATATTTTAAGCTGACATTTTATAAACCATCACTACGCAACTATTCTGATTAATATTATAAATGATTGTATTATTTTAATTGAGCTTTATAAAAAAAGAAATAAATAACAAATTATATTTATTCTCTTAAGTCAAACTTCAAATAATGCCAAATAAGAAATGGCTAAGATTTTCCATAATTTTATCTCATAACATAAAATAAACTAAATTTTCTTAGACATAATATTAAAAATAATTCCGATTATTATATAATTTAACACAAATAAAAAAACCATAAACGTGATTCATTAAAAACAGAAAAATCGAAACAAAAATGGCGGACAAGAGTTACTATTAAAGGAATTAGAACAATTATAATATTTAATGTATTTATGAACAAACTCACCTCATTCGTTTTCCAGATATATAATATTTCGAGTGCGTAGTGTTTGACAACTGACACCCGACTAGCCGTCTCCCTCCAGGACACCATTTTAAATTTAATATTGACTCCATTTTTATTCATGATATTAACTAATTTAAATGTCTTTGGTAACAAAATGATAAAAAAAGGAATCCAGGTAACAATGAATAGAATTTTATATTTATTTATTGTTTATATTCAATTAAAAATATACGTTTATAGATATAAAACCTTATGGGAATTGAATTAAATTGTAAATTTGCCTAATTTGACTGTAAAAAACCGACCAAGTGTTGTTTCGCGCAAAGTCGGAATCCATATTTGTCTATGATGACTAGATAGATAGATAGATAGATAGATAGATAGATAGATAGATAGATAGATAGATAGATAGATACATAGACATACACACTAGATCCTTGTAAAAGTTTTTAAGATATACAATTTCATAGTACCTTATTTTGATCTAAGATTTAGCCAGAGTTGGCAATATCGCACCAAAAACATATTTTAACTTAACCGACTATCCTCATAAACTTGTAGCCTACTGAGTTTTAGTTTTCCCTTCATCGTTATATAGAGTATTGTAAATTTTAACCATTAACTGACAGGGGGAGGAAAGTTAATTCTAGCAAAAATACACTTTAATCTAACGATACAACATGCAACAATGTAATATTAATATACAAAAACAAAAATAAAAATTATATTTAATAATTTTCATCACAGTTTAACAAAACAGACATGAATACAGACTAAAAAAATATACCTCACAAGGTTGTATAGAAAACAAAGTTTTACTTAGACTTCTTATATATAAAACCTATTTAGTATAATATTATTTATTTTATATATACATATACATATAGGGTTGTGTTTTCTTTCAAGTCTTTTTCTAGTCTTTTTTTACGAATATAAAATATTTTTTATAGTATTTATATTTGTATGTTTGTGTTTTTGAATTTATATCCATGAAAGTTTGTATACTTTATTTCAATCAAATACATATCTGTTTTAATCGAACCCTGACGTCCGAGTAAATTAGGTATAGTTATGGAAACATATAACTTAATAAAGTTAATTTGATCAAATTAAAAATAACTTTTTAACTAGCCCTGAGAAATATAGGAACAGAAAAACTATTGTTTTAAGTTCTGTGTCATAGCATTAATTTTATAATAAAAATTAGAGAAAGTCCAGTCCATTAAATTAATTTTCACACATATGTTTATGTTACAGCGATGTTTTGATTAGTTTCGGCATCTTCCTTTATTTACATATTTCGAGTATTTATTATAATTTTAACTATACTATTGTTCACCCCCTCCCCACCTCTCAGTAATTAGTTTTAATAATAATCCACATATTCTGTAGTTTTCCAAAAAACATTAAAATATTTTCCAAAGTGACATCTCTGTGTTGATTTAAACAATAAGTACAGTTAATTTTAACTGTTGCTTTAACTGTATTATAGACGAAATTAAAGTTAGTTTTATGTGTTATAAAATTAATAATTATTATATTGTAGTAAATAATTAGTTAAATAAATATATATCCAGACAAACCCGTGTTATAAAGTAATATAGAGTTACAATAACAAGAAAACTATATTTTTTTGTATATGATTAATGAGTGCGTAATCATTAGTATTTTTTGTTAATATTAATGATTTAAAATAAATATACTATATATATATTTCAAAAATACAACAAGAATCATAGACGGCTTGTTACATATTATAAAGTCAGATGAAATATCTAGTGGTAACTAGCAAATAATAAGGTTCACATCGACGACTAAGAATTCAATATAAGTTCCATGTCTTACGAATTACGATTACAAAATAACTTTCAATCTTAAATCCGAAATTAATAATCGATCTATAGTCCAAATTGTTTACCAACCAACAGGCATTTTAAAAAAAGGATTGTAATTTAAATATGTAGTATTGAAGAATGGTTTTTAGATCAATAGTAATATTTATTTGAGTAGTAATTAAGTCGCATACATATTTCTATTCGGTTGATTTTTAAATAAGCGCCATCTATTGAGCATTTTGTAAAAACTTGTATTTTTCAAACGAAATTCAATGTATTACCAATTTATTATACATTTTGGTGTCTTCAAGGAGATATTTATTTTTATATAGCTTTAGCTATCTGAATATCAAATATTTAATAACATACAAAAAACGTATACAGCGACTGTAATAAATAAAAGATGTTGAAATGTTCAAATATTAAAAAAAACAACGGTTTGTTTTCATACATCTTAAGAATTTCATAACATATTTCCTTTAAAAACTTACTTTATTGAGCGAAGCGAACGAAGTGAGCGGAGCGTTTTACTGGAGACTTTGCATTCTTTGTCACGAATTGGCTCAAAAACTGCTTGACGGAAATTTATGAAACTTTGCAAACAAAAAGAAACACATAAGGTGATGATTTAAAAAAAAAAAATTTGAAAAATGTCAAAAGTTTTTTTTTTTTAATATCATGTCAAAAAACTGATATCCCATTGAAGTCAATGGGAAACTATGAGTGAATACACTGGGCTCGCTTCGCTCAATATGCAAACGGCACCCGAGATTTCACGAGCGCAGCGAGGGTTTGTTGTGGCAGGGTAGTACTTATACATTTCACACAATTATTTGTTAAAACCAATAAAACAATGACATTATTTTTTTTTAATATACACAATAACACAATAGGAAACAAAAATATTGTATAACATGTTTTGAATAAAACAGAATATTATTCTGATTTATGATTCCTACAATACTATTGCGGATACCGTTTTTTTTTTATTTTTGTGTGTCCTCTTACGTAACGAAGATGATTATTTAATCGCTTTTCTCAAAAAAGTATCTATATTTCAATAAAATAATTTTATTACTTTTAATAGCATCTTCGGGCTTAGGTTATACTAAGTCTTGTCAGCAACTTCTTTTGCAATTAACAATATACGATTTCTTCCATACCTTCTAGTTTTATTATACTTTTTTAACCTCAAACATTTAGTGGATAAGCGAAATAACAGTCAAAAATTTTATCAACTATTATAAAGTATTACTTTTATTAAAAACACATTTTATAATATAATATTATGTAAATATTTTAAGATTTATTCTGTAATGAATATCTTAATTTCATATAAAAAAACAATGTCATCTTTTTCATATTTCATCGATTTTTTGATGTCGAGAATAAATGTAAAACTGTAACGGATTTAGAAAATGAAATTTCAGGATTAATGAATACAGAACTAACTGTTAACTGTAAAGCGTTATCGTATAATAGTGAATTGTTTTGTTTTTCACCGTTACCAACAGCGGCGCCATTTTGACAGAGTTCGGATACTCGTATTGTTAATTTTATTTATTTTAGAATATGTTCAATTCTTTTATTATTAACCATTAATTAATACAATGATTATTTACTTGATAATTTGACATAAGATAACAAATCTAAAATAGAGTTTAGTAAGAACTTTTTCTTTAATTAATTAAAATAATATCTAAAATACATTAATTAATATATTGTATTCAGTAAGTCAGTAAAACCGACCCGTCGAGTTTCTATCGGCTGCTTTTTTCAGGTCTGGAGCAAACAACTTAGAAAGCTGGTGTTGACTTTAAAAAAAAAAAGTATTTTGTACTTTGTAAAACGTTAATATTAATATTTTTTTTTTTTTTTAGAGAAGAATCGAGTCAAATTTTTGGATACTATCATATTCATCCGATTATAACAATGTTTATGGTTAGAGGGTTATAGTGTAACGTGTTTATGAAATCGGGTTCAGTGCTACTAGAATTGAACCATACATAAGTTTCAGCGCACTGATCATATTAACTGATACCGGTATAGATCATGCCATCAGTATTTACTAACCTAACCTAACCATCTTGTTTTATTATGCATATGTATCATCTTGCATTTATTATGAGGACTTTTTCAAAACGCCCTAAAACAGGTAGGTGTATGTTCATTAATAATCACATAATCACGTTTTTACTAAATCTGGTACATGAATAAATAAATAAATAAAAAAAAAAAAAAAAAAATATAGATAATTATTTGATCTTCATGATTTTGTTATTTCCCCCCTCGGAGATCTTAATCCAAAGCTTGATAGCTGAATTAATATTATTTTCGTTGATTTTTTTTCTCATACTATGGACAGACAAATAATAAAATGATATAACAATTATTTGATTTGAGAACAATGTCATTCATTTAAATAATTTTGATAAATTAAGAAATAAATTTGTTATTCTAATATTTTAACTAATTTTATCACTTCTAATTCTAGATTATATCAGTCTTAAACAGATCAGTAGAAGCGTTTGCTTATACTGAATGATTTCTTTTTAGGCTGAAGAATGATTTATTTTATATTACTTAATGTTGTATGATTATACAACATTAAGTAATATAAAATAAATCATATTTATATATATTTAAAGATCTCTAATCCATTGTAGCTAAAAAAATACTATAATGCAAATTAGCTTTCAAGATTTCGGACTTAACTAAAAAAAGTAGTCTCAAATCCATCCGAGTATCCGAACAGCATAATGGCTGCCTCAATACAAAATACATGAGCCATCTGCGTCAGACATTTGTTAATATAATTTATATTATTTGAATATCATACATCTTGCGAAATGTATGACCGTGAATTTGGTTCACTGATTTTATATACAAATTATTGATGGTATATGTATTAATTTCTATACTTGCATCACTTAATAGATATTGATGTGTATATATTTTTAAGTCCGCTTACAACAGCCGGCACAATTCCTTAGATAATCTATATACAAAGATCTTATCTTAAACTATTAAATAACAATAAAAAATATCAATTTTTTCAATAAATCCTTAAAGTTAAATAAATTTAAAATTCATGTCATTTTTAATTATTAACAAAATGAGTTATCAAGTTATCTGGTTTTTTATTAAAAGCAAAAAATATAGAATGTTAAATTCATTAAAGCACAAATAATTTCATACTGACACGATAGTTCTGTGATACAACGATGAAAATAAAGACACAGAGGTCGTGGGTTCGAGCTTAATAAAATAAATAATACGTTTTTATGACGGTTTTTTTTATTACGATTTTTGAGATTTTAACCCTACAAAGGAAAAGTATAAAAATATTTGAAGTAAATACTAAATAATTATTACAATTAATATATTTTATTATTATTTTATGTGTAAATTTTTATAACTGAAACGATTTCTCCACTAATTCATTCTTTACTTTAAAAAAAATTATATTTGTCAGCGCGCTTGAGTAGTCATCATGACATCTAACGTAAGAAAGAACGGGATTTGAAAGAAATTTGTTTTTTTTTATTCAAACTTACACAAAAGTAGGTTTTATAAAGTTGTTATAAATATTTTGGTGTTGGTTCATTACGAAATAGTTCTATCTAACTGACTTGTACTGTTAATGTCCGTTTTTTAACTAAAAATCTTTACTATTAATTACTGTCTGTTCATTAGCGGCTCCAAGAAATTGTTTTATTTACGGTATTCAAATAATATATTATTTCAAAAAGGAGGTCTTTTATGAAATACATTTTACACTTACGGCTAAAATTCTTTTACTAGCGGATGCTTACAATATAAAATATCTTTGTCAGTCAATCAAGACAAATAAGTCAGTCAAAACAAAGTATTATTAAATATAGATTATGATTCTTAGCGCATAACTTCTGAATAAAAAAAAACAATGAAATTTATATTCAAACTATTCATTTAATCAGATAGATAACGCTGTTATAAAGAATTCTTAGTCTTTACCCTATTAAACGAAAACATGAAAAGAAAGTAAAATAATAAATGTATACAAGGAAGGTGGCCATCTTGGAATCCAATAAAATAATATCTGTTTGTCAATAGTGACGTAACACAAACATATTCACTGTATAATTGTAATTATTAAACTATTCACGGTTGCAAGAGACGCTGAAAATATTGATTTATAAATAATATTAACATATTATATACTTGGGTTTTTTTCACCGGAAGATATCGTATATTTCATCGTGTCCCCGTTTGACCCAATTTATTCATCTCTCAAAAATCTACTAAAAGTATATTGTGTTAGGGCTGTCGAAACAATAACTCACTAAAAAAACTACAAGTATATTAATTTATATTTCAAATATTATTAAAGCAACAATAAAACACATTCCAACTATTTGTTTTAAACTATTAAAAAACATATAAAACCTCATTGCCACATCCCTATCCCCACACGGAAACTAAAGAATAAAAAAATATGTAAAGTCACTATGACCTTCCCGCAGTAGACGCGCGAAAAAATAAAATTATGCGTCCTGCATTATTTTGATAAAAAAGCATACACCATTACAATCACATGAAAACTTTGGGAATACATTTAACATTTATTTAATTAATTTGTATTGTTCAAAAACAAATGGTGCGATAGGATTTATGCAATAGGTATCACTACAACTGGGCGGAAATAAAAAAAAACAAGATGGCGGCATGACTATGTAATGGTCCCGCGTGTTGGTAATATTCCACGTATTATTTTTCTTTACAAGTTTTGGATAAATTATTTAAATTTCACTTGTGCCGCCATTTTGATTAACTTAAAGAAAATATGTGTAGCAAAAGCTAAAGATATTAAAATTACAGTTTTATTAAATATCAGTACAATATCGACCTATGGATTAACTTTGTAATATATAATGTTGATCTTAATCTCGGATCGCAGATCGATTATTAATTCCGGTGACTAGTTGATTATTTTGCCTACATAACGATAGACAGTTCGAGATGCGGTTGTTCTTTGTCTGATACTCGTATCTGGATCGAGAAAATGGAACGAATTTAACATGTAAGTTATCCGACATCTTTGCTGAATGAATCGTTCTAGAAACACATGAAGATATGAATTATTATTTACCTACTTAACACTACACCTACCAAGTACCAGTCAAATTGACCGTTCTAAACTTATGTTAAACTTACACATTTTTAAACGTTATAATATCGTTATCAAACTACATGACAATTCTTAGAATATGCATATACCTAATATGTTCTTCACTCTTTACTCTTAGTTATTTCCATTATTACCTGCGTTATATAATAAAATAATTTTTAATTACCGGTCAATTTGACGGCGTGCGGTAGGAACAGGTATACAAGAATTGTCGGTAGGTTTAGTGTTAATACTAATAATAGACGTGGTAGGAACATCGTCTGTCTGTTTGTCCGTTAATGATTGTGACGAGATTTGATATTAAGATACTTTCAGGCCATAGACATAGGTTTCCTTGTCCCGATAATTTCGTAAAGCTAAAACTAAAGATGGCGCTGTAGTTGTCTAAAAAATATATGTGTATTATTGTACCAGTGTATTAAAATACATTAAAAAAACAAATATGAGACCGACTCTATCGATATATAGATGTATACATACAATAAACTGAGGCACAAAATTCAAAAACACTAAAAAACATCATGAATTTGGCACTGCGTTGCAAACATGGAAAAAACCTGAAAACACATCTAGACTGAAATCCCAATTCTCTGAAACTAGGTAATGTATGCGAAATACAAATATTCACCTGTTTTTAACCGATTACGACGAGGCCAGAGGAGTTGTGATGCAACGTTCAGCCACGTTTTTGTTTCAAAAACTATTCTTGTTCACATTCAAATTCATTACTAGATTTCCTGACTAACGAGGTTAGTTTTAATAAATATAGATTTATTGTCAGAATTAATAATCTATCTGCGATCCGAGATTGACATTTGGATTATTTCCTACCTCTCTTTCCTCCATCTTAAAACAGGTCGATTGTTTTTATTTCTTATAAGATATCTTCTCATTCTTTGTGTCTTATAATGACTTTTAAGACACAAAGAATGAGAAGATATCTTATATTTTTGGGGATATGGTACTCCTTCTATTGACAGTGACATTGACGTTATTTTTTTCTTATTGAGACCTAATAAGTACTTAGGCGACGACTTCAAGACTACCTATAGATTAAAAATATTATTCTATCCTTTTGGTTATGTCTCTAGTTTTCTGTTTATTATTTAATACGTGTGAAAAGTTGAGGAGCTGACGTCAGAACATCCAGAGACCAGAGTCGTCAATGGCGTCCAAATTGGTTCAAGGATTCAAAACAATCATTGATTTCCAAACTATTATTGATCTATTTGGATTTCTTTTAACGGAATACAAATATAATATTAAAATGATTAATTCCAGACGAGTTTTTATTGTAATAAAATATTTATTTTTAAAAGTAAAGAACTATGGCCATATTGCTATTAATCTATCATAATAGATCTAACAATAACTACCGTAGCACTACAACCCTATAAGTAGATCTAAACCAAAATGCCTAGTCTAAGCTAGTAAAAAAAATAGTTACCGTCAGATATGGTGTAGAAGAAAGATATAGGAAGAAACAGAAGGATGTATCTCACTCTCTCTTTCCCACTAGTGATACGAAAAACAGATATAACTTTACGTTCTTCTAACGACGGAAATTAATATTCAATCCTTTTTTTCTAGAAGACTATAGGTAAGACTGTCTGTCTAATTTTCTAATTTATAGCTATTTTCACGTAAAATAATACTTTCTTAATTCTTTTGTTTATTTTTTTTACTCAACTGACCTGAACTATTAATCTTAAATAAATATTATCCAGAATGAACATAAGCATGGAAGTATAAATAAGGAAAAAAATATTTTCTTGTACTGTTTCCTCAAGTTTTTGGTTCATGTTGTTTGTTTTAAAATGTACATTTTAGTTATTGCAGGAACTCAAAAATGTTTTCAAGTATTTTTTTTTTCCTTTGAAATCTTTCCCCGAAATGAAGTTTTGAATTATTCAATGTGCCACTTTTAAAACTAGGTAAGGTTAGAGCGAGAGGGAAGATTCGGTGAGTACAATGGGAGTGAGAGAGAGGGGAGATGTCTCTGATGTGAGGGTAGTTAAAAAGGTTACATCTACACGTGTTTAGAATTTTGGTAACAACAAAATATTACAGAAGTTGCATTAATATTTAATTTATTACATTATAAATCAAGTAAAATCTATAAATTTTCTATATTTATATGTTTTTTAATATTAATTTGATATTTAATTCAATTTTTTTATATGTTTGGGTTTATTATGCTACAAACAGAATAATAAATTTATTAGGCGTACCGACACGGTAGTTCAGTTTTGAGTAGATAAAACAAAAGTAACAGGTTCAAATCTTGTATTTTCTTGTATAGGCACGTTAATTACAGATTATAAAAAACTTTTCTCTATTTAATACCCATAATTACAGATTATAAAATAATAAATAAGTAATATTATAGTTTCATTAAGTAAATACATTCGCAAACAAACAAACAAAATTAAATTACATAACGCTTAAAATAGAATCCAACCTACGTCAAGAGGATATTTGAAATTTAAAATTTTACTTTTTTCACTTCATTTCACACGTGTCCTATGTTAATGGTGAAGTAAATATACGATACACACAAATTAACAATAAATATAAATATTTAAAATATTCGAAAATATCTTATGATATAAATAAACAAATATATATTTATTATAACATATATTATTATATATAATTCATATATCGAGGAGGAAATCATAGTTCATTTTCTAAACATAAAATATCCTATATAACCTACTTTAATGTATCTCTTTCGTATTTTTTTTAGGAAATAATATATTTTATTACACCAATTAAATTAAGTATAATATGTATTTATAGTAAGTAATTAACTATACAGCGCCTGCAAAAAAATATATTAACAATAACAAAATATCGATCTAAAGATAATTTATATTAAAAGTAACTGAATCAAGTGATGTATTTTAAAATGTCATTCATATTTTCGTTAGTGGCCATTGATGTTCTAAGCAACGCTTAAATTCACACAGTTCTTATTGCAAAGTGTTAAGAGCTATAATGTAACATGAAACGTATGCAATTTTAATAATGCTAATGGCCGAAGTATAAATATGGCGGCCGGTCTCCAGCTGACGCAGTGCCGGCTCGAACGGGGCAGTTCCCGCCAAATCTCCTGTCAAAAGTCACTCAAAAATTTCTTTTTAGAAATGAGTGCGCTCCTGATTCTCGCGTTTTGCGCGTTAATTATATACAAACTATTCTCACGTAGAACTATCACGTGGAAGAAGGTTACTAAGTATGGAGAACAGACTATAGCCGAACTAAAACAGGCTCCGGGACCTATGCCTTTACCCGTTATTGGGAGTTTGCATCTACTTGGCAAGCACGAGTCGCCGTTCCAAGCGTTCACTGAATTGACCAAAGATTACGGAGACATATACAGCATAAAACTGGGCTCGTCCGAGTGTTTGGTTGTGAACAATTTAGAATTAATTAGAGAGGTCCTAAATCAAAATGGAAAGTTTTTCGGCGGCCGTCCAGATTTCCTACGCTTCCACAAGCTGTTCGCTGGTGATCGAAACAATTGTAAGTGTTTATAAAAAATACATATAATATAATTAAAAAATAACTTACATTACTTACTCCCAACACATGATAAAACTTTCACGTCTGAAAGCACCAAAGGCCGTTTTAAAACTGGCCTATATTCTTATCTGACCTATTAGCAATTTAAAAAATATAATTGTCTTAGTAAGTTCTCATATTGGTCGTAATATTACCAACAATTTGTCCAACATGGCCAATATTTTATTGAGAAATTTGTACTCAAACAAGGAATGCTTTAAATAACTTTAATATAGAAAGAAATAAACGATAACGTTAAAATTAAACTTATTTGAAGATTTTTTTTATGTGTATCAATCGTTGGTCCCAACATTGGTCTTGCGGTACCAACTACACGATGCAATTTGTAACTTGATCTCAAAAATAATTAGTTTATAATTTCCTACGCAGTTTAATTTCCTGTATATATTTCAGTAACGAATTCCTAACGACTTAAGTAAAAACGTAACAAAATATTTCCAATTGCATAATATACAATTTGATGTACAGTTGGTCTAGTGATTAATGATAGTAACTAACTGAACCAAAGGTGTAGGTTCGATTCCCGAACAGGACAATACTTTGTATGATATATTCATTCTTGCTCCGGGTCCGGTTGCACTTTATCTAATTCCCATATTGTTATATAAAATATATTATAAACAAAAAAATATTCACATAATGAATGTTTTTTATTATATTTAAGCTTTAACTGTATCAGAACACTAGTCGTAACCGGATTCTTAGAAAACTAATATCTAACATTAGTGTTTTATGTTCTGAGATACAAGTATGCAGCGAATATTTAACATTACAAAGAATAAATAATAAACAAGATTATACAACAAATTTGAATGTTAAAAAAAAATATATGTATACAATTATAATAATAAAATCAAATATAAAAATGTACATACTAAGCTATGTATAAAAACAGAAAACCTATTTTTTAATAACAATTATATTTCTAGCGCTTATAACTTCAGTCGTTGTAACAAAACGCTTTTATTACCTAAGGAATAATTTCGACACGCGATACTCAAACTCATTAACAACTTATCACATGTTTATAAAATATATATAATATATTTAAAAACTATTGTCCCAAACACCTCGAACCCAAGCCTGATAAAGTTGACTTAAAATTATTGCTTAAAAAAGTACATCAAAATACTTCATAAAACTGCTTCATGGTACTTAATATTTTAATGAATTACTTAATTTATTCGTGTAAATAAAGCAAGGTAAGATTACTAGTATATTATAAATAGATTTAGACACAATATTACTTTGTATATAACTGAAATGACGAGCCGAAATTGGTAACTCGATGCTTGGACTTGAAACCTGATATCAGTCTTTTGTTTTCATTATATTGACATAGATTTAATGCTGAATAAAAGTATATGGAATATAGGTAATAATGGTGAATTGTTTGAACAATTAAGATTTAAAAAAAGGGGTTTTGATATCAAATAAAAATCAAGATGAGACATTGTAATTGTTATCCTCTCATTTGAATGTGCGTCAAACATCTGTTATGCATGCACATACAGAATGACAAACAGAAATTGAGAATATCTTCGGTTATGCTCTCCATATACGAATATAATATTACGATTATAATATAAGCAAATGTTACCACCTGTATATAAATAAGACTTCAATAAATAGAATTATATAATATAAATATTTTTAATTTAGAATTTATACAAGTTATTTCCATTAAAAATATTTTTTTATTTGTCCACAGCTCTAGCTCTCTGTGACTGGTCGAATCTGCAGCTTCGCCGCCGAAACCTCGCCCGTCGTCACTGCGGCCCAAAACAGCACACCGACAATTTCTCTAGAATAGGATCGGTCGCCACTTTTGAGGCGGTGGAGCTGGTCCAGACTTTGAAGCACATCACCAGGAATTCTTCCGACAGCGTCAACATTAAACCTCTCTTGATGTCGACCGCCATGAACATGTTCTCAAACTACATGTGCAACGTGAGATTCGACGCAGAGACGGATTCGGAGTTTCGAAAAATCGTCGACCATTTCGACGAAATTTTCTGGGAAATCAATCAAGGGTACGCCGTCGATTTCCTGCCCTGGTTGTCGCCGTTTTACAAGAAACATATGGAGAAGTTGTCCAACTGGTCCCAGGACATCAGAACTTTCATCTTATCCCGCATTGTTGAACAGAGGGAGACCAATTTGGATACGGATGGTCCGGAAAAGGATTTCTTGGATGGTCTATTACGAGTTCTCCGCGACGACCCAACAGTGGATCGAAACACGATTATATTTATGTTGGAGGACTTTTTGGGCGGTCATTCCTCCGTTGGAAATTTGGTGATGCTGTGTCTCACGGCGATTGCGAGAGACCCAGAAGTTGGGAAGAAGATTAAATCTGAAATCGATGTCTTGACCAAAGGGAAAAGACCAGTGACTTTAACCGACAGACCTTCTCTACCGTACACGGAAGCGACAATCCTGGAATGTCTCAGATACGCGTCATCGCCCATAGTGCCTCACGTGGCCACAGAAAACGCAAACATAGCCGGCTATGGCGTCGCTAAAGGAACCACCGTCTTCATTAACAACTACGAGTTGAACACATCAACCAAATATTGGGAGGAACCTGAAAAATTCGATCCATCGAGGTTCTTAGAGCGGACCAAAGTTAGAGCGAGACGGAACTCGCAGTGCGATTCCGGAATGGAATCAGACAGCGAAAGGACTGGCCCAATAAATAGAGCGACGGAAGTCGAAAAGGAAATCGTCTCGGTTAAGAAAAACATCCCCCACTTCCTGCCGTTCAGCATCGGCAAGCGGACGTGCATTGGACAAACGTTGGTCACCACTATGAGTTTCGTGATGTTGGCCAACATTGTCCAAGAGTTTGACGTTGGCGCGGTCTGCGTGGAGGATTTGAGGCAGAAACCAGCATGCGTGGCGCTCCCGAAGGACACTTACAATTTCTATCTGATGCCAAGAAAGCAATGAACTCAACTAACTATAAACAAAAACCCTAAAAAGTGTGAATATTTTAAAATTTTCTTCTCGATGATAATGTTTTAATGTTGAACACAGTTTTAGGGTTGTCGCTCAAAACTAATTTATTATGAAATGGTTCTAAGTTATGAATTAAAGAAATGCTGGAAAATAAATTAAATAATATATTAAGACAACGACTGGATTACGTTTTGTGGATTATTGTTGTATGAATGTATGTTTGTGAAGTAAATGAAATTATTACTCATATTTTCGCTTTTATTTAACTACCTTTTTTAAATAAAAAAATGTTCTAATCAATAATATACAATTTACATCAAAACTACAAAGGAATTGATTAAATAAATTATAATAAAAGAGTATGAAAAAAAAATATAAAATAAAATATGAAGGAATGACGACATACAAACAAAATAAATTTTGAGTCGCCTGTAATAGAATCGAAGAATTATTTGGATATTTGATAGCCTAACCTAAGATTTTACTTTTTAGCGTATGTAGAGAGAGGACTTATGAATTGCCTACAGAAACAGCGCCCTCTGTTGACGAGTGGATGAACATTTTTATGAATCTTGAAAAACCTTAAATATTTTTAAAAATAAATTATTAATATAAAAGTACTTCCTTTGCCGTATCTTGCTATCCATTTGTGTTAAAATCATAAGGTGCACTATTTACACATGAAGGAAGAGCAAAGAAACCTCTAACTAAAGCTCAATCACTGCGAAAAATATAAAGCATTCTAAGAAGTAAATAATAAAATCTAAAAATACTATAATTAAAAACCGCAGTGAATAGATGTTAAAATACAAAATAATCATAGCTTCTTATTACAGCGCCCTCTTGTATCGCGGAGTGAAAATTGGACTGTATTACCTAGCGGTGTTCCGGGTATCCGGATCCGTATCAGCGGATATCCGAGAGAGAATAAAGATCTGTATCCGTATCCGTTACTTTTCTCTCGGATCTTTTACGGATCTTATATCGCTGGAATTAAAAGACTATTAAATTACATTCAGAGTATTTTTTATTTCTTAAAATCAAGTCTTTGGCTCCTTCAAATTGAAAATATTTATAGTAATAAGTTACCATGAAAATTTAAAAGGTTCATTATGAAACCTCTCTGTAATATAATCTCCCTTAATATATCTGGTGTGAAAGAAATGTTTTTATTTATTTGGTGTTTGTTAGTAAATAATTATTTTTCCAATTTTAAAATTGATTATAAAAATAAAAATAATTTTTATTTTTCAATAATTGCTTAACATGAGATAAATGTTTATTATTTTAATAAATATTTTTCAAAAGGAACAATATTTAATAAATATTTTTTAAACATCACTTCATTTTGTACCATTTTTATATAAATATATATATATATATATATACTTATTTTAATACAACCTTTTCATACTGGTGCTTAAATAAAAGGCGATTTATGAATGAATGAATGATGAATGAAAAAAAACAACATGGATCAAACATGTTAACAGTATTTTTATGTATATTTGACATTATAAAGTCTATAATAAAAAATAATTATATCTTACCATATAAAATCGATTACTTTTTATCTTTCTTGCACTACTCCTCCTAAACCGCTTACCCGAATTTTATAAACAGGGTATCAAATGAAAGCTTATAGTCTAACGATGCCAGGGTTATGTTTTGGCGACGCTGTAAGGTCAATAAGGTCACCAAATTAAAAAATAAAAATAACGGCGAGCAAAGCGAGCCCTACGGCTAGTTTATTATAAAATTCAAATTCTTATTTCTTCATCGCTTTTTCAATACCCGCTGGTTGAGCTGTTTTTTTTTTCAGTTTAAAAGTTATTTCATATTGTGCCTCGTCATTAATTGCTTTATATGTATATTATAAAATGAAAACTCTAAAATTAATAAACTCCTACAAAAATAACAAATTATACTTAAATCTAATAAATAATAATCAACAATCGCTTAAATAACCTACCACAAAAAGCATATGTTTATACTAAATTGAAAGTTAACCTTTAAATATATCCATTATAAATACAGTGCTACCAACCTTCAACCAATAGTTCGGCAAATTGGAAAAGCAAAATGTAACGAAATATATTTACAACAGAATAATAATTAAATTAACATTAGCAGCACAGTTCTTCATAATTAAGAGTTTCTCGACGAAAGAACTTCTCAAATAAACGTCCGAATAGTTTTTGACAAAACATATACAAATTTAACAAGAAAAGTAGCGACATCATAGCTTAGTTGACACTGGGTGGTTGGTATCTTAAAAGTTGTAGGTTCAATCTGATGATCTTTTCATTAATTTAATTAAAACAACATTGTCATCTGTTCGTCACTCAACGCTTCACCGACATCAAGGAGCTTGGTCTTGAAATAAACTTCGATTTCTTGCAATGTTCTTCCCTTAGTTTCCGGTAATCTTACCCAAATGAAACCTAAACATATCGACATTATTGCAGAATTCAATAAAAATATGCCATAGTAACCAATAGCACTCGACAACGTTGGAAACAACGTTATCGATAATGTCAAAAACGTCGTCAACATGGTACCGGATAAAAAGAAGCAGTATACTTTAATTTCTAACGGGTATATTTCTCCCATTAGGGCTTCCAAAACGGGGCACGGTCCGGATTCAATAATAATGAAATATGACGCTAATAATATCACATTCACCCATCTCAGATACACCGAACTGTTGTTGAAATAGAGACACGCGCTCAGAATAATCAAGATACAGTTCGCTGAATATCCCGTTGAGAATAAAACATTGCGCATAGTCATTTTCTTTATCAAAACACAGGACATGCACCCACCGATCAGGACGAAGCTATCGATTATCATCGTATACCACAGAACGTTCTCGGTGCCGGTTATCTCTTCCAGCATTATCGTCGCTAGTATAGTGAAAGCAACTTTGCCAGACGCCGCGAGATATGCATGCATGAAAAAACTCAAGAGTATCAAATTCCAGAAATACTTCTTTTTTATCGCATTGTATAATTTCTTCCTGACCGTTTTTGAGTTGGTTTGTTCCGCTCGTTTCAGTTTACTTTTTTCCATTTTTATGAGCAATTGTAGTTCTGATTCTGATTTTGAGCTATTTCCGTGAATTATGCGAAAATTTTGTTTACATTCTTCGAATTTTCCTTTTGAGGCCAACCACTGCGGACTTTCCACCCAAAAACATGGCAAAATAATTCCAAGAACGGATGGAAAAATTGCGATTAAAGCCACAGTTCTCCAGTGGAAAATTAAGCCTAAAGAATGTCCGAATCCCGTACCAATAGCGGGAGCAACTGTCGTTATGATGTTCAGAAAAAAAGCTCTGGTCTTCGGTGAAGTATATTCAGAGGTTGTCAGAATATTTAAGGAAAATCTTGCCCCAAACGCGGATCCCGCGATGACTCTTGATAATACAAAAAATAGATTACTTTTTGCATAATATATAATTATCCAATGAATAATAACAGCTATTGAAGAAATCACAAACGGCCAACGCCTTCCAATCTTGTCGCTGATTGTCGCTAACGCAAATCCGACAGTTGTCATAAGTGTGACGCCAGATGCTGGAACATTGGTATTAGTTAAATTATTTCACCTCATAAGGTATTAATTACTATCTAAAGATAAAAAATCTACTACTTTCATTCATTAAATGAAGTCTGGGAGTTCATAGCTGTTATTATGGAACTGAAGTAACTTGTTTTTATTTTGAGATTTATAAAGAAATATCCGACAGAGTTTGTTGTGTGGTTCTTATCAGACCAGGGCGCGTAGAAACCCTCGCAGTCGTCAAGTAGGAGTGACAAGAGCGCCTATTATGATGCTATGTGTATCGTAATAAACCCTTCTGTACATATACCCTCCAACTGAAAATAAGTCTGCGAGGATGTCAAATGACAAACAAACAGAGTCCTAAAAATTCCGTACGTTACTACTTAATCGCTAAAATACAATTTATACCCAGGTAAATAGCAAACTAAGTTATATATAAACTAACTAATTTTTAGCATAGCATTTTAATCGGTCAGCAGTTACTGGTACACAAGTTATTTTCCTTTTTAATGTCATTCTCTTGTTACTTTTAAACTTAGATTGGCCACAGTGGTCAGAACGATTAAACATTTGAAATACAGGTTGAGGAGGTGACTTTAGTAGTTTGAATTATTTTCTATGATATTAATATTAAAATCCACAAATATTTAGCTCTTTATTTATATTTGATATTTTAAATAAACCTTCAAAATTTAGAAGACGGTCGTTTATAAACGTTTAAAATGAAGAGTTGTTATAATTCTATTGAGGCTAGATCACTTGTCCGTACAACAGTTTACTTTGTCTGTAAAAAGTTAAATTCAAAAAGTCTCAATAGTTCTGCATATTTTTAAATTCAACTTCCACATGAAGGTCATATATTTTTTTCACAAATATCTCGCGACATCATTTCTTAACCACAAATTTATATCTTTAATGGCTAGTAATTTATTATTAATAATTAAATTAGAACTGCATATATTTTATTAAATTCCTTAACCAATATAAATAAAAATGTAAAAATAAATTTAAAGACTTGAGCTGGAACAACAAAGTTGAACTATCCTAATGTCTAGTATAAATGTAACGTAGGTGAGGTTACGCAATGCACAATACTTAGGGGTTTTAATATAATAAGATTAAAGTTAAAATATTTAGATTCATATTTGTATCTGACTGTTTATAATTAACGTTAAATCTAATTACAATCAAACAATTCATGTATTTTTGGGGTTACTCAAAAGTTTTCAAAAACAATTCAATGGTTTTTTTAAATCAATTTTAACCCCATTTTTCGACAAATCTCGACATTTTTGATTTTAGTTTTTATACCCCCTTGGGTCTCCCCAAAATCTGACGCCGGGAATCATGTCAAGGGGTTGAGTTCTACCTCCTCCCAAAACCCCCCTCTGGGAGATTCGCCCACATTATATACCTGACCCTTTTGTTATCGGTACACCATGAGGCAATGACATTATACATTACTTCTCGTAATCCTCACCTATAAACAAAAGGTTTCCTTCGCTAAGACTGATGCCATCTTCGTTCTTCTTAAGCGCATTCACCATGCCTGTTGTTTGACCAAATATAAGTCCATTCGACAGCGCGATGGAGCTCAAACCACCGATCACTAAAATCTGTAATTTAAGATACCTTATAAAACATTTAAACCTTAAAAATATGTTTAAAAAGGCAAGTCAAATTTTGAAATAACTAACTTAAAAATGTTTGTCCATAACATAAATAACAGTAATAATAAAATGTTCAAAATACCTTTTGAAATGTAGTTTCAGTCATACCGGCTGATAATGACGACTGTAGGTTGGTTGTGATACGAGTAGATACATTTTAAACAGTGAGGGATGCATTTTCGGTGTAATTTATACAAACGATAGGTAAATGTCACTATTGGTGGCTATTTGCAGTTTTATAATATTTTATTTATTTTGTATGTTTTTTAAATAATCCATCGAAAAGAAAATGAGTAGGTACACAAAAATAGTTTTTTTTTCTAAGTATCTTAGAATAATAAATCCAACTGTATGAATAAAGATATTTTAAATTTGATTCTAATAAGCCCCGGTTATTTAGATCTTAATTTATGAGTCATCATTATCAAATACATTATTTATGTTTAAAGAGAAAAAGTTGTACAAAACCGAGGCATTAGTAAAAAAAAATTAAAGTGCGTCTCTGGTCCTTATTACGCACAGGAGTCCTTAATAAAGTCCGTAATTAAATTGCAAGATTTTAGACATTGTATATCAGAAAAGTCACATCTAAAACCCAATGACTTTTAATTACCATCAAGTAGCGTAGCTTTCGAGTAATAAAACAGAAATTCATAGAAATTAATGTCGTGCCCTTATCAAACCTTAGAAAATGTATAGAAAACAGATTACTCTAATGAGTTATAGTAATCTGTTTTCTAGTTTTAAATGAAACAAATTCTAGTTTTGTGTTAATTTTTATTAAATATAGTATAGAAGATCATCATCATCACAGTCCTCAATATTTTTATATATATTATTCTGTTTAGTAACGTAAAATAAATAGGTAAATTTCTTTCAGTAGTAGTTTCAAAACCTAACAAGCTCCGAATCTTATTTGGAGACAACAGGGTGGACCATTTTATGCAATTTGATAGGTCGTGAGGGAAACAAACAAAATCAAGATAAAAAACAATAATGTAATGCACTTTCTGAAAGTATTTTAACAATACTATGTTAGAATTATTAAATAATTAACGCGTTTTATTCTATAAGTATGTTTTATAAATAGACACTCGTCAACCGCTCCCGAGTTATACAAAGAATGGGCATTAAGTAAGCAATAAACCTCTTTACACTTCTATGTTTGGTTACTTAGGAACAGTGCCGGCGTTAGGGGGGCGCGCGATGGGGTGACGGCCCAGGGCGCCAAATTTGGGGGACACTGAGGTCTGGCGCCTCGGCCTTCTACCTTCCGCGCTGTGTATCCTCAATACTGTGCTCTATGTGCCGTATTCACAACTATGTTCAGCTGTCAGATGATTTGGTTCAGAAAAAAATAAATACTCGATATTGATTTCCTTAAGTGGGCGCCTAAATATTTTTGCCCGGGGTGTCAGTAGCCCTAACGCCGCTGCTGCCTAGGAAGAAAACTCACCTTAGAAGAAAAAAATATCGAGAAAAATGACGAATATTAAGTAATATATAAGATAAGTCCAATAATTAGCACACTCACCTTACATTGCTAATTATTAATATTAAACAAAACCAATTAAAGTAAAACACGCTTCAAAACGAACAATATCTTACTCTTTACAATATTAAGGTTTTAGTAATCAATAAAGTAATTAAAAACGTAATAATATTTAAATTACTCATTTTAAGTAATTGTAATTTGCATAGTTCAGTTGTTTGTTGAAGGTTGTCTTAGGGCCAGTCATGCATTTTCATTTATTTAGAATATGAGCCAGCTTTTCTTATCTCGCTTGATAAGGGAACGAATGTCTAGGAGCTAGACTTTAAGACCTATATCCTCCATCTTGTCCAATCCATTTGTAGTCCTGATGATTGATTACAGATAGTATATAATTAAATTTGGTGTGAAATATAATTGTATGATATTCATGTGAAGTTCAAAAAATAATTACAATAAAATTAATTTATGTATTTGTATATTTTTTTGTGATGATATATTTTTTTTTATTTGAGGTGGGAGGGAGAAGCGAAGACGCAAAAAAACTTGCATATTCTAGAATCGTGATCTAGTAGTTGGTTTCTATTTTTAAGGACAAATGTTTTTATGTTAAGAAGTATAAGAACTTTATATTTATATGTTAATAACGAACTGTCGGATATTTTGTGATATTAACTCCTTCACACAGATATTTAATCATGTTACATAGTATACAAGAAATAATTCTGGAAATCCGAATATGTAGATAAAGACCTACCTAGTAGATTATTTTTTTATAAGGATTAAGGACGGACCATTCAAGCAATCCCTCCCCCTGGTGATAATGGTGAGGTTTTAGATTACCTCTCGTTACCCTACACAAAGTCTTATTTTTTGTTATATAATCTAATTAAATTTAGATTCATGAAAGTTGAAGATCCTATCTGACAAACAGAAAAGTACAAATATATATAAATTTAAATAGGCTTTCCCTGTGTATGTTCACGCATTAGTTAAACAAACTACTGAATCAAGTAAATTTTTAAAGGTATTAATTATATTTGTGTTATATATAAATCTAACAAACAGAAGTTGGAAAGTAAGAAACACCATTTCCATACCAACTTGTAAGTGGTTTTAACCGATCACGTTGAAGATTTTTGATTAATTTTGTAATTGAATGTTCTACTACTTACGTATATATTGACATATCTCTATTAATAAGTTTTTATGTATACAATAAAATAATAACATACCTACTCACACCCAAGTATGGCAATATTTCTAGGAAAAGATTAGGCACATATTATACTAACAGGAAGCACTAACCATGTCCTATCATAATAAAAATTTGAAATTCAATATCCGTCTGGAATTTTACATAGCGACCTACGACAATGTCGTACACTCCAGGACACTGTAGGACACGCCATCTTTAAATTCAGATTTAGTCAAATTTAATAATATAAACGAATTTACTTAAGCGTCTTATAACATATTATAAATTTGTTTATTTTTACTGTTTTTTTATTATTATTTTTACACATTTTTTATTTTTTTATTTATTTATTTATGTAAAATAAAAAATCACAAATACAAAAAAAAACAGAAAACAATGTAGTGCAAAGGATTACTTATCTCTTTTAGAGATCTCTCCCAGTTACCCTTTATTGTTTTTTTTTATCTTTTTGTGAAATAAATAAAACTGAAGTCTGAACTGAAATCTGAAGCATGTAACTTGCAGCTACTGCCTCTTAGTGCCACACATTTTGTCTCCAGCAGTGAACCCTTGACCTTCCTGACCTAATTATAATAATAATATATTCACCAAATTTTGTTTTAAACCACGGTCAGTACTCTGCTAATGCGCTTTCTTATCATGATTAAAATTATCTCTCTTATAATATACGTCCTCCAAAATACAAATCCACTACTATTCTGCAACGTAATTTTGGAGGAGTTGAGAAATCCGACTATTTGAGGATGCTCGTCAATTAAAATGAAGCACCTTCCTGCACCGTGGTTAACTAATGAACTGAGGACTTTAATGGCGAAAAAGGAAAAAGCAAAATATAAATATAAATTAAAAGACTCTGATACCATCCACGCCAAGTAGCATAGAGCTCCAAATCGCTGTAATACTTCGGGTCGAGATGTCGAACGCCGCCGCATTCACAACTCGATCGAAGATGGCAACATACCAAAAACATGGCAATTTCTGGAATGGGTTGGAGTTCAGCTGTGGAATCACCATGGACCATAAACATAGTGTGAAAAACATCAATTTAAAAACTTAACACTTATTAAATTATATTCTATGATATTAATATTAAAATCTCCACAAATAATTAGTTGTTTATTTATATTTAATATTTTTAGTAAAACTATAAAAAGTTAAAAGACGGTGGTCTATAAACGTTATAACGTTTATGATGAATTGCTCTAATTCTATTGAGACTGTTGCGATGCACCAAGTTCATGTTTACATTATTATTCTTATTACTCACGTTTTTACAAAACATATGTATTTATTAATAGTTAATACAATTTCATTTATTTGGCTAGAGGATGTCTCCTGTCTTAAAATGTAGTTGAAACTAATATTGTTCAGAATAACTTCCAAAATTGTGTTACTTATAAAATATCAACTCAGGTCGTATTCAGTAATAACACAAAACAAGATTTAACTATTGTTTTATTATTCACTGTTCATTATTCACTGTTCATAATTCACTTATTTACTCACTTTAATGTTTGTATTCACAATTCAACGATTCAATCCTTAATGACACTATATTTGTATATCCCATTTTACCAGACCACAAAACGTTTTTCCCCTTTCACAATGCACTCTCCAGTTGCCATATACAATAATTTACTTTATGGTGTGTATCAAAGTGTTACAATAATAACATATTTGAATAATGTACTACAATAAAAATACTATAAATCATATCATCAAATAATTATCTTACACTTATATCGTTATATTGCTCAATAGAAGCAGTTGGTGATCTTTGTAAAAAATATATGTTAGAGATACAGCTACCCGTCTCTTTACACACAGGGGTAGAGGATATCTACCATGAGTCAAATTACAATAACTACTAACATTAGTATAAGTGTCCATAATATGAAACTTCTTTTATATGAACATGTTTATATATTAATAAATTAATCTTATGTCAATTTCATGTTCTGATAAGGTTTTTTTTAAACTAAATTATATAAATAACAATACAAAAGCACTGAGTAATACTGTTGCTAGTCACAATGCGACAAGACAATAAACAATTTATTATATCAGCTATGATAGAAATTGCTGCAGCGATATCAACTTAAACATCATATTCGGATACATGGGTATATCCTATGTAATAATATAGTTTCAATAATAATATATGATTCTTATCATCCACCTCAAGGTTGAATTATCGAACTTGTATTGGAGATACTACAAATCCATGACTGGTTGAAAATGATGCAATTCACATTGTATATTGTAGAAACATAGTTTCTATTAATAGCTTTCAGTGTAATAATCTTATCTTATCTAGTTTCTGGGGAAGAACTGGATATAAACAATAATGAATTATTATAGAATCTTGTAACTCATAGGCCATAGATCATGTGTGGGTAAAATCTCTATGACTATCTTGAGTATCTGTTTAATTTATTTACATACTTAACTGATTTATACAAAACAATATTTAAGGAGGGATTCCATAAATATTGGTGTTTATTATCCAATTTTAACCGCACTATTGAAATGAAAAGATCCCGTTAAATCTGAAAACTAATTAACAATAACACAGATCAGATAAATAAATAGTTTTTGTTACGCAATTTGCATTTTATTTTAATTAACTTTTATATTTTACCGTTACTTAATCAAAATATCAATAATTACTATGTAGAGCTGTCTACCAATTTTATTTTTATTTAATAATGATGGTTTCAAAATATTTGTAATACATATTTTTAAAAAACAGTGCTAAATATGAAAATACTAAATATTTTATAAATGTGCACCGTTTACGAGCACTATTAAATTTATAAATGTAATATTAAAATTTGCAGTGGTAAAATTTATTTATCTATATATAAACAAATATTGTATCAGAGATTAATGTTTAAAAATATTCATATAAATGAGTAAAAAAGCGAATCATATATAATTTACTTACATATGGTCTATAGTCTATGACTTACGAGATTCTATAAGAATTCATTATTGTCTTTACCCAGTTCTTCCCCATTATCTAGAAGATTATTACAACAAAAGCTATAAATAGAAATTGTATTTGTACAATTGCATCATTAACATTTGAAAACCACCACGGTCTTTAGAACCTATCTTAAACCAACTTTTCGGTGTGTTAAGTATAGTTTTTAGTTGTGTATTCTTCAATAAGTACTACATACGTCATCCCTGACAATGTCTGTTGTTGCTATGGATTGTGAGATGGTGGCATCCGGAAACCGGAGCATGTTGGCGAGGGTGTCGATTGTCGACCAGCACCGTTTCGTACTCCTCGATGAGTACGTGAAGCCCACTGACATAGTCACCGACTACAGAACATCCGTCAGTGGAATTAAGAAGGGGCTTATTGACAACGGAAGATCTTTTAGTTATGTTCAGAGCAGAGTAGCGAATTTGTTAAGCGGTAAAGTTCTGGTCGGTCACTCCCTGCATTTTGACTTGGATGTTTTGAATCTGGACCATCAAGAGGATGAGCGACGCGACTTCTCAAAATATGAACCCTTTATGAAGGTAATGCGCAAGTACATTCCCTTTGCAACAAACATGTGATGTTTCTACATCTGACATAATGTTCCACTCCAGTTTCTTAATATTATATTCTCAAATAGTAATAGAAATGGGTATAAACTTTCTCTCCATATACATATATTGAGTTATAACTTGTTAATCATATAATGTATTACAGAATGGCCAGCCTCAATCGCTACAATTCCTTGCTAAGAACTATCTCAACAAGGATATTCAGGACGGAGAACATGATTCTGTAGTCGATGCACAAACAGCCATGCAGCTGTATCAATTAGTTGCTAGAAATTGGTATTAGTTCCTATGACCACCGAATTAATATTATATAATAATCCTACATAATGTTTCATTTTACACATAAATTTTGTATTACATATAACATTGAAACTGGAAGTTTGTTTTCGAGCAGCCTGTACTCTAGTCTACGCTGTGGTCTCAAGTCGAGCAATCTGTAATTTAATTACAAGATTACAGAGAATTAATGACTTAAACCTATAATTACATTATTCATACTTTAGTTCTTGAATCAACACATAAATAAAAGAAACTAAAATTTATCTGTGACCCCTTTATTTTCATTGCCCGATGGGTTTGTTTGTCACTAAAGAAACTTAATTAATTTTGAAGTATTACTTGAATTATAAAAAAACTACGAAAGTAATAAAAAAATATAAAATTTTATTTAAAATAATGTAGTATAATAATAATTCAGAATAAAATTCATTAATTTCAAGAAAATAATAACTAGAAAAAATGTATATTTAATGTAATAATGACGTTACTGTCTTAGCGAGGATGAGGGAGGGGCAGACAAAGTCGATGGTAAAAACTAGTGGAGTACAAAATATAAAATAGATAACGGTCAATATTTATTTCATACACATTGGGAAAACTGATGAAGCAAGTACAGACAAGTTACATATGAAGATATTATTAAACATTTAAAATTATTAACTAAATAATAAAAATATATTTAAAACACATGTTACAGACACGTCAAATGAAACGCCATTATTGCTGTCACTGTTAAATTAAACGTCAATGAATTAATTACAGAATAAAACTACAAACTCAAATACATCTTTATAGCAAACCTCAATGAATTAATCTTTTCGTAAATAAAACAATTAAAAAATTTTCATTACATACATGCACCAGCAAAAGTGAAATAAGAAATTTGACATTTAAAAATACAGCTAAGAAACTATACATAGTCCCCTATAACACCTTTTTAGTCCCTCGCATAACACGTTTTTCCTCATTTAACGAAGGGATTCTCCACGTTATGTATATATACTATGGTATTTATGATTTGCATTTAAACCCCCCTTAACGAGAAAAGTTAAACGTGAATCATTTGTTATACGCGTTATAAGAGGTCATATGGGCGTGCTATACGAAAACATTTCTTCAATGCCTTTTCCTGTAACGCTGAACTAATCGACCTTGTTATAGGAGGACTGTAGTTTAAATGTATTTAAGTTTTCTTATTTTTTTTTTAATAAAGAGTTAACATTGTATATTAGATTTTTGTTTTATGTTAAGAAATATTAAAACATGTCAGTGACGTCAAAATAAAAATTAGAAATGCAGTTGTTTATAAAATATATTGCTATTGATACACTAATATTAACATTTGGTAAAATAGAGTAAGGCCTCTGGTATCACACTGGGAAAGAGTCGAATGGGCAAGCTTTGGAACTGCCAAAATCTAACGTGCCAACGATTGAGTTAATTAAAACAAAATGGAGATATAAAAACATGATTAAAAGTAGTTTTAGACATTAATATATTATATATATATAAAAACTAACTATGGCACTAATTTTTATACATTTATATTTGATATAATCTCATCTTCATAATTATATATATATTAATAAGAAAGCGCGTATTATTTGTCGTAATGTATCCATTTTGTACCAAAAAATAACTTACAAACTAACAAATAATAATCATTTAGACTCTAACAAAATACATCTTAAAAATATTTAATGTATTCAATAACTTCTCTCATAAAATTTTTATTTAATATGACTATAAAAAAAATAATAAAAAAATTAATAGTATTTCGTTAATTGTGGTTTTTGTTTTTAATAATTACGATTTCTGTGCAATTTTCAATGCATACTTATTATTTCGATTAATATATATATATATATATGTATATACATTTCTGTATGGCACAAAATGTAAGTGCATAGGCCGTTGTGAAAGACTTGCTGAAAATCAGCATTAAAATAATTGACTCGAAGCAGACGATTTAACACTAATATAAGTAATTTTCTGAAGTTTACCTGAAAAATTGAAAATGTTAGAATTGTATGTGATCAAGAAGTAAGGTGATATTGTCATTTAAAGCTCCCGGGTATTTAGAAGGTGGGTTTTTTTTGTAGGTTAGTAGGACTGTCTGTAACATTTGGCAGGCGTCTGTTTCTCAAAAGGTTTCATCCTCCAAATTACACGTGTTATGTAAACAACCATAAATAAATAAAATTTTTACAATGTATGATCATGTTGATCAAAGAACTTGCATTCAATTTTGTTTGCGGAACGAATGCTTGTGAGGACACGTTGCGGAAAGCCTTTGGTGATCAAACAATGGCACAAAAAAACGTTTGATAGTGGTACAACCAGTTCAAAGTGGGCTGAGAACGCGTAGAAGACGAACGGAGCTCTGGACGACCATCGACGTCTACTGGCGACAGTCACGTCCAAAGCAAAGCAAAGATTATGTGCTTGAAAATCGTTGATATACAGATCTCGCTGATAGTGTTGGAATATCATTTGGCTCAGCCCAAACAATTTTAAATAATGTTTGTCTTAATAGCGTCAAGTCATGATTGGTGACAAAAACGCTAAGTTTTTTGGAAAAAAAGCGTCGCGTTCAACTTGCTGTCTGACTATCAGGACCACTTGTAATGCACCATTATTGGAAACGAGACTTGGATTTACATACGACCCTGAAACTACCGACCAATCCAGCGAATACAGTGCAGTGAAAAGGTGGAGCAAGACCGAAAAGACCACGGCAAAGTCGATCGAAACTCAAGGTCATATTGTAAGTTTTCTTTGATTACCGTGGTGTGGTGCACCATGAATTCCTTCTGCCAAATTGTCAACAAAGAAAATAATTTGAGCGTTATGGGCGAACAACTCTCGGTTCCTTCATCACGATAGTGCATCATGTCATACTGGATTGGTACTTCTCGACTTTTTGTCAAAAGGTCGACTCACATCGTTCCGCAACCTCCGTATTCAGCTTCGTTTGACTTCTGGCTGTTCAGCAAAACATACTCAAAAAGCCGATGAGGGGACGCGGTTTTGACACGATTGAGGAGATAAAAATCAAATCCAAGAGGGTTTTAAAGACTATTCCGACTGTTTCGAGGACCGGAAAAAGGGTTGCCAAAAGTACGTTTTATCGGAATCGATTACTTTGAAGAGGATGACATCGAGTTGGAGCAATAAATAAAGAATTTACCTCTTATAGACAAGTTCACCTTACTTTATGATCACACTAAGACAAAGATTAATAATCGATTTAGAATCCACAAAACAGTTTAACATTAACATCGATATCAATATTAAGTTGTAATATAGAGTATATCCGGATCGATTATTGATATCGCATCCTCAATATTCAATCCAACTCACTTCATGGCCGCGTTGCCGCCGTAGAAGTCGAAGTCGTCAAACTCCTCGTGGTCGAAGGCGCGGATCTGTTCGAACAGGTCGCTGTCCATGAAGCTACTCTCCGTCTGAGCGGGCGTGGACGCGCTGAAGTAGCTGTGGTAGCAGGTAGGTGGTACCGTTCGTTTTTCATGGTGGTAATGTTTTATTTAATTTTGTTACCATTCGTATTTTTATTTAATTTTTAGTGTTATTTGTATTTTTCATTTTGACGCCATCGGGAAAATTTATTTGTCAAGATACGTATTATTGTTAAATTAGATGTGTGTTTTGGTTCAGTGCGTTTAAAAAACATTTTTTTTTATTTTCGTGTGATTAACATTAATATTTTATAAATACAAAAAAAGTTTAATTTTTTTGTTAAAAATTACATTTAGTTTTCAATTGGTGTAGGATATTATTAAGCGTGTGTGGTCGTTTCCGTCGGCGGCGGAGCAGCATCCATCGGGAAAGAAGAGAAAATGCAACACATTAATAATAATTAAAGACGGTCGTTAGAAAAAAAAAAAATCCGTCGCTCAAATTACAGCACAGACTATAAAAAACAATTTACAAGAGGATATACCAAAAAATATATATAAAAATGTATAAAAAACGACCGTCTGTGTTGCATTTTCGCGAGGGGTTTGTGTTTTTGAATTTCTTTTATTTTATATTTAAAAAAAAAATTCAAATACAAATAAAATATATATACATTTTTTTTTAATTCACGTATATTATAAACACATACCAACATACATTATCATCTATAATTGTATATTTAAACGTACACCTATATAAAGAGTACGCTTTGACGTCACAACTCGGAAAAAAAACAGCACAGGAACATACGCACAAACTCATTGTAATATTCAAATCTCGGAAAAAAAAAATTTTTTTTAGCAACCAAAAAAAAAGATTTTTTTTGTTTATTTTCTTCAAACCGTCATTATAATATAAAATTTTGGCCAAAAAAAGAATATTTTTTTTTTGTTTATTTTCTTCAAACCGTCATTATAATATTAAATTTTAGACAAAAAAAATTTTTTTTACAGTAAAACCAGAAAAAAAAATTGCATTTTTTCTTCGAGCTATGACGTCACTGCGCTTAAGTTCCGCTCCACTGAGCTAGCTCCAATTAATATCAAATTTCAATAACATTCATAATAATATAGTAAATACGTAATAGCCACATCCATTACACTCAGTAAAGATTCATATTAATTTCATCCTTGTGCACCCACCGTTCAATTAATAGTGTTATCTTATAATAAATTGTCATGACATTCAAAAAAACATATTATTAATATTTATTATGCGTTCAATATATAATATTAGTTAAGAAAAAATCGAGACAAATTATCAACAATATGGATCACAATCGTGTGCGGAGAATTAACACTAAACCTCCCAAGTACCGGTCAAATTGACCGTTGTTAAACTTATGTAAAACTTACACATTTTTAAACGTTATAATATCGTTATAACACTACATGACAATTCTTAGAACATGCATATAATATTTTCTTCACTCTTTACTTTTAGTTATTTCCATTATTACCTGCGTTATATAATAAAATAACTTTTAATTACCGGTCAATTTGACGTCGTGCGGTAGGAACAGGTATACAAGAATTGTCGGTAGGTTTAGTGTTAAAATATTACAAATTTTGATATTTTTTAACGAGATCGTTTTGTTTTAAATATATAATAATTTTACAATTACATATTATTGTTAAATTCGTCACATCTATAGTAAATTGGTCATTTTTTTGTTAAATAATAAGTAAATAGAATTATAAATATACCAACACGGGTTCGAACCCATTGTCTTCTATATATTTTTGTGTATAAATGCGTTGTCCGTTTATTTATAGATATAGATATAGACATCTATAACAATCTATAGATCAACTAATAATAATAATATTAATACTAAAATAACGTTGATATGTTATTATTATTAAAATTGACATTTAATGAATGGACGAAAGACAGAGCATATATATATGTATATACATATATAATTTTTTAAATATATTTTTTAAGGAAACATCACCTTATAACAATTTTAATGTCTTAATAAACAGATACATTACCACTAAAAGAATACTGCACCAAAAGAATACATCAAAATAATTTTAATTCTTCTTCAATAAAACCTAATTTAGTAAAATCAGCAGTCGACATTTAGTAATACTGAAAATAAAACCTAAAATGATCCCTAATACACGTCCGAGTAACCCTCGCCCCTAATACTGTCGTTCTTAACAACTACTAGTCGTAAATTTTTTTTATTTAAAAAATTTTAAAACACTTTAACAACTAACAAATTTTGATTTTTTTTTTGTTTAAACAATTTTTTTTTTTTGTCCGAGCCTCATTTACAGCTGAAGCATCGTCGTCCCGCAGCTAAAAGAAATACTATATATAATATATGTATAGAGAAAAATACTATTTATTAATATTAATTTTAAACAGGAATCGAACCTGAATCTTTCTTTGTGGTGTGACGTACTAACAACTGAGCTACTGTGTAATACTGTACATAATTTTATTGAGCGAAGCGAGCGGAGCGCTCTACTCGAGACTTTATCACATTCGTTGTCACGACTAGGCTCGAAAACTACTTGACGAAGTTACTTAAGTTATTTTAGAAATTTTGCAATCAAAAAGACACACATTAGGTGATGGTTTAAAAAAAATAATTAAAAATGGCATGTCGTTGAGGAATAATCGTCAAAAAACTGATATCCCATTGAAGTCAAGAAAGGAAACGATAAGTCATCACACTATGCTCGCTTCGCTCAATATGCAAACGGCACCCGAGATTTTGCGAGCGCAGCGAGTCGATACTCGTACATCACAACCGCGTCTGTGTTTCGAAGACACATCGCTTGTGTTATCAAAACCCTAAGATCTTACACTACATTACAATGAATGATAAGGAATAAAAAATAGGGTGTATATAAAAAAAACATAAAACTAAATCATACTTATCAATTATCAATAATGAGATTGTCTTTTCAATGGAAAATTAAATGATAAAATAATATTGGATGTGACTATTAAATTAATAAAATACAACTGATAATAAAAAAAATATATAAAAAATTCTTCCGTCTGTGTCAAAATTCAATCATGTACCTAAGACAAAAGAATGTAGATAATAAGAACAAACAAAAACAAAATAACAATAATAATAATAATAGATTTGTAACATTTTTGTGATGTTAATTGTAACGTGTGTGTGTGTGTGTATATGTGTGTATGTGCGTGTGTGTGTGTGTGCACGTGCATGTGTATGTGTGCGTGCGTGCAAGTGCGTGTGTGTGTGTGTGTGTGTGTGTGTGTGTGTGTGTGTGTGTGTGTGTGTGTGTGTGTGTGTGTGTGTATGTGTGTGTGGGTCCTCACCTGCTGTGCACGGAGGGCGTGTTGCGGTGTGAGTCGTGTGTGTGCGTGTGTGTGCGTGTGTGCGTGTGTGTGCGTGTGTGCGTGTGTGTGCGTGTGTGCGTGTGTGTGGGTGTGGGTGGTTCCTCACCTGCTGTGCACGGAGGGCGTGTTGCGGTGCGAGTCGTGTGTGTGCGTGTGTGTGCGTGTGTGCGTGTGTGTGCGTGTGTGCGTGTGTGTGCGTGTGTGCGTGTGTGTGTGTGTGTGTGTGTGTGTGTGTGTGTGTGTGTGTGTGTGTGTGTGTGTGTGTGTGTGTGTGTGTGTATGTGTGTGTGGGTCCTCACCTGCTGTGCACGGAGGGCGTGTTGCGGTGTGAGTCGTGTGTGTGCGTGTGTGTGCGTGTGTGCGTGTGTGTGCGTGTGTGCGTGTGTGTGCGTGTGTGCGTGTGTGTGGGTGTGGGTGGTTCCTCACCTGCTGTGCACGGAGGGCGTGTTGCGGTGCGAGTCGGGCGAGTGTGCGTACGCGGGCGAGGCGGACATGTACGGTGGTAAAGTTGTCACCAGTACCGGCTTCACGTATCCGTTCTTCAGCATTTCATTCTCTGTTTTTAGTAAAAATAATTAGGATTAATAATCTATGATATCACATAGAAAATTAACTGTTTCAGAAACTGATAAATCATAAACAAAACGATGAAATATCGCCTTGTATTTAATTAAAGTTGTCTGGAAAGTTCTGATACAAATAGAATTATATTTTGTTTGAGATCATACAAAATTTGATTGCTTTAATAAACAATACTTTCAATTATATTTTCTATACAAATTTCAATGTTTTGTATCTGTCAAAATTCCTACAAATGCAGTTAGTTTTTATTATTTTTTCATACTATATTATTTTGTATAATTCCTCTCACCTGGCTTGGTGTAGTACTTGGAGAAGACGTCGTCCTTGGCCACATTGGGGTACAGGAACTGCAGCTGCGCCAGGTCCAGTATCCGGTCGGCGAGCGAGCGCAGCATGAGGTCGCGGGAGGTGAAGGGCTGCAGGCTGAACACCTCGTTGCCGTCTGAGGGACATCAAAACATATAACATAATGTATACTATACGACTCTGAGTAACATAAAATAAAGTTACCAAGGTTGATTTCAATCTCAGTTGCAGATTATTACTTGGGTTTATTATTTTCCATAGTTCCATCAAAATCAGTTTAACAATTAGAACATCTACCAAGAACCAAACCAACCTCCGGTCCAAGCAATAGTAATTCCTCCCAACTCCGAGTCACTGAACCTCAAGAGGAAGGTCCCAGGGGGGCACTTGGAGAGCATCTCCTCGGCTTGCTTCTTCTGGATGAAGCCCATTATCAGCCTGAATGAATGGAAATTATATATAACATAAAATTATAAAGAATCCAGTTGTAAAGAACATCCAATAATAATGTTATAGAGTTAACGAAAACAAGCATATGGACAGATGTTAGACAACCCACTCACCGATCACACCACAGAGTCCTCAGATAGTCCCTGGTGACCTTCACCACCATGTAGAACCACTCCCAGAACGTGAAGTTCCTATCCGGCAAGGCGTCCTTGCAGAACTGGGTCCAGCTGACGCTCATGTTGTTCAGCTCCAGCGCCGACAGAGGGAGACTCGTTCTGTCCACGTGGGAGCTACTCACGCGTTCATATATATTGTATTTAATATTAATATCACCTCTACTAATGAACACATAATAATAATTAAAATAATATTATCAAAGAAGGGAATTACTCTTCATAGATAGAAGTTTATGACAGTGGCTATTCCTTTCCTTTCGTCTCTTGAGCATGCAGCATGTATTTAATTTTGTAGTTTACAAATTGTGTTACGGATGTTTGTTTGACTTTTTTTATGTCTATTAGAAATAATTAGAAATTTATTGTATTTTTTTGCGATTAAATATCCTTCTTAACAATAATCTATTTTGGTTCTGAAACAGTTATAGTATTTTTTTTTTAATAATAATAGTCTCTGATAAGAGAGTTATTTCGATTGATTAACAATAAAAAATATATGAGTAAAGTAATATTAATGTTTACCTGAAAATCTTCTCAGCTAAGAATCGCAGGTTATCCTCGGAGAGGTCCCCGCCGGTCGCTGAACAGAACTTAATGCGGAGAGTCTCCGCCAGCTGACCCCAGATGACCTGGAGACATGGATTTACTGAGCACTGTCTTGGTAATTATGCTGTAATACAATCTTTATGATTTGCAGTGAAATTGAGAGAAACTAAATTGAAATAACAATAAATTGTGGACTAAATTTCATCAAATCTTGTAGTTAGCGTTTTTGTATTTCGGCATATGTTATTAACTTTATTAGTTATAAAATAAGACACTATAAAATTAAAACTTTTGTTATTAAACTTTTTTTATTAAATATATTTAACCGGCTAAACTAAACTAATTTCTGAGTTCGTCCATGAAGTGAGTTCACAGTGTGGTTCCGTCGTCCCGGACTCACCACTCAGGACCCAAGAGATTCAGAACTAGTTCGGCTAATTCTGATAACACCAACATGCGTACAGCCACTTAAATATATATAATAAAAACTATTTTTTAATGTTAAAAAAGTTTATAACGCCTTGTAGATGTGAAATCATAGAGTCAACGTAAATTTGCTTGCTTGCTTTTGGTTTGAATTTACATACATATACAACGTCTGTGAAAATAATACTACAAAAGAGTATCCGTGTAAATTCGTATGAAACTTCGCACTAGACTAACTTTTCACGTGTCATGTACACCCATTTGAAACAACAAACTTTAACTTTGTATATCAGTGAATGCCTCCGGAAGTGGAATGTATGAATGTTGAATAGAATTCTTTGTCTTTTTCAGTAATACCTTATCCGGCACCGCGAAGGGCACCCTCCCCGCGGGGCTGAACGCGTTGTCCCAGGTGACGGTGGCCCAGCCGTGGGGCTCCTGGTTGCCGTGCACTATCACCACCACCGGCAGCGACAGCGTCCACACCTGGAGGATCAAAATTGGTATTTCAAAGTATCAAACAAATCTTTCCACTTGACATATACTTAGCATAAAAAAAGAAGGCATCATTGAAATCCTTTTCAATTTTTATTTTATTCACCAGAACATGGCCAGTAATGGGTTTCAATAACCCACAATTTTACACCAAACCCCCGAACGCACGACCCACACACCTGGAACACCAGCTCCCCTCCTCCCACATTAAACTCCGACTGGAACAGCAAGGTCAGCTTCTCATCCATCACACTCTCCGTCCCTTTCTTCTCGGCCCTCTTTATCTTACGAAGTTGCATGTTGCTGTAACATTAGTTTATGGTAAATCAAGCGATAATTTGGATAATAAATGAGTAGTTTAGAAGTATTTTAGTTTTTATTTTCACAAATAAATTAAGCTTGGATCCCCCCTTTCTCCCCACAAACCGGAAGCTGACGCTGAGCTGTCTGTTGGTGGGCTGGTACTCCATACAACCGCTGTTGTTGAGTATGTCCCCGCACTCCTGCGGCTGTTTCCCGCGACCCCCCGCCACGTCGCTCTTCAGCAGCAGCTGCGCCTGCTGCTCCGATATTATCACCACCTGACACACACACACATATTATAATACAGATACCTTTAATACTAAATTTCGTGGAATAATAATAATTTTACACCATAATTCTATATCTGAAAATGTTAACATCTACCAATTTTTTTTTTCCTTGGCAACCTAAACCTAGCTGAGAAATAGTAAATATTAATAATTAATCATTTACCGCGTCTCTGCCAGTCGTCAATTAAAGCATTATCAACATGAGCAAAGCTATTGAACATCTATTACATATAAATATTAGTGCATCACCCACCGTGACACGCGGCGGCGTCATGTGAACATTGAGCTGACCACCCACCAGGAGACGTACTGTGGCTGTGAAACTGAAAAGACATTTAATATATACTTCACGACATACCTTAGAACATGAGTCCTTTTAATTATTTTTAATCTATATATATATATATATATATATAAATATATATATATATATATATATATATATATATATATATAAGCGATTTACCACTCAGTGACTCATCACGAAATCTTCGAAACTATCTGTCCGATTAACTAAAAATTTTATATAGTTACTTCTTTTGTGACTACGTCACGTCCAAGAGGAACGGATTTTACGGAACGGATTTTGCATTTCGCCAATTTTTATGCCTATAGGAGCTATACACTTAACGCGGGGGTAAGAGTTACTATAGCAACGGTTACGATGACAACGGATAATATGACAAAGGTTACCATAGCAACCTAAGTTCACATCCAAATTGATAGTGTGCCCAGCGAAGCGGGAAGGAATAAGCCAGTATCTTATATATGCCAAAAATGTAGATTACTGATAACTTATGTATCGAGATGAATGGATTAATAATTGAATGAATGAATGAATGACTGTGTCAGTTCAGTAATAATTAATATAAGTAACAATATAAACTCACCGCGTGTTAGTCTTCATAACCTGAGGCGGCTGCTTCTCTATCACGAACGTGGAGGTGACCAGAGTGGACAGCAGGCTTGTTACCTGATAGATACATATACAAACGTATATAACACAGACACCAAGACTATTAATAACAATGTGTTATAATCACACAAAGAATTGTCTCATACGGGAATCGAACCAACTACCTTCAGTTCAACATTAATCTAAACAGGGCACAGTTGTAAATATGAAATTCATAAATCCGTAGATTTTATTTAGCCCTCTATTTCTAAGAACTCATAATTCATATGAAATGTGCGTTTTTCAATTTAAAAAAATGTCGATTGAATGTAAAGAACTATCTCATGATATTTCATTGCGTGCTGCGCTGGATTCCAGGCTTCACCTGCTTGCTCATGTCGTCCAGCATCTCCTGCAGGTGCGGCTGGCGGAGCTCCACGATGCTCTTCCCGTTGATCCTGGCTGCGTTGCAGACCTGCTGGCGGGTGCTCCACACCAGCTCCGCCAGCAGCTCGCACCACTCCTGGATGCCATTCAGGTTGGACTGCATCGGGACGCCGTTTCCGGATAGCTGCTGCTCTCTCTTCCATCTGGGGGGGGGGGATTTAAAAGCTTTTTACTAATTACTTAATTTTACTGAAGATTAAGAGAAAAGATTTTTATTACCAAATAAATGCCATTGAAGGCAGCGCCATCTATCAAGATAAGTTAACAACTAATAACTGTAACAACTCACTTAATCAACTCTTCGTCCAGAACTTGGCTCTGAAGCTGTCTGAGGTTAGCGATGTTCTCTTTCATGTGATCAACCAATTCCATTTGGGACTGATTGATTTGAGCCACCTTATGGGAACAGTATTAAATAGTTTATTAACCGACTTTAATTAAAGATGGTTCTTGACTTTTTTCCATTGCTTTCATTAATTCAGAATGCGGTTTTAATACCTTTAAATTTATGTCACAGTTGTTCAATAAACAAAATTTTGAAATTCAAATTAAACTCTCTCCCCCCCACCTCCCCTAACCCTCACCAGAGCATTAAGTTTCCTCTCCATCTCCTCGATCTGAACCCTCAGACAGGCCTCCAGCTCACGACGCTCGTTGGTCATTGGACCGCTCTGCTGCAAGTAGTTGATGTGACCTGCGGATGGTTTTATACAATCATATGGTAAGGGAAATGGATTAGGTTATGCAATAATGGAAAAGAAAGATGTATAGAGGATTTAACTGGCGGATTGTGTTATGCAAACATATGCTAAGAGAAATGGATAACACTATGCAATAATGTTACAACACAAATATTATTAATAATTTAAAGGTTGTGTTATTCATTAATGTGACAATTTGTGACCAAAGTATATTGTCTGATGCATGTCTAAATACATTAAACTCTATTTTCATCTGAATCAGTTAAGCACCCTGAATGTGACTTAAGTCCAGACCTCTCTCTTACCTTTATTCTTCAAGCACTCGTGATACTGAAGCGAGAAGGATTCAATATTAGCCTGGAGGCTCCTGATCTCCTCAGACGCCATATTAACTTTCTGACGGACAGTCTGCAGTCCTGTTATTAACTGAAACATAATATATATATATAAATAAAATATAGCTTGACTTGAAAGATTCTACACTGATGGAGTCTCCTGACTTTACATATAACGCTGTCAAGATATAAGATAACCCTTTATGACGAAATTTATTTTTAATATTTAATAAAACAACGAATTACGAAAAAAGTATCAAGTAATATATACTTAGTAAGATCAAAAAGAAATTTAGGTTTCGGTAATCTGTTATAAAGACATTATATAAAAAAAATAATCTAATAATGTATTATTAAAGAGGAATACGTGATTGTATCTGGAATCTAATACGGGACGTGGGCTGAATAGTTATCAATTAAATTAATATACAGGGTGGATGAAAAAAACATAGATAGTATAAAATAAATTGAAAATATATATATATACAGTAATACCCCGATTTACGCGAGAGATTTACGTTCCAAATAAAAATCGCGTTAACTGAAATTCGCGTATAACGAGGTTTATGATTAAACATTGTCAAAAATTATTACAAAAAAATACAAATCATTTTAATCAATCACTTTAATTCTAGGAACACTTTTGCAATACATACTTTTATTT
The DNA here is from genome assembly GCA_918358865.1 of Melinaea marsaeus rileyi. Lineage (NCBI taxonomy): Eukaryota > Metazoa > Arthropoda > Insecta > Lepidoptera > Nymphalidae > Melinaea > Melinaea marsaeus. The sequence continues at coordinate 4,142,031 of OU911091.1, read as the reverse complement.
TTTACGGAAAAATACATCTATTGTTGATGACTACATTATTTTTATACACACTCTTTCGCGTAATTCGAGGCATTTGAGCGCGAAATTTGCATCCGCGTTATAGTGAAACCGCGTATAACGGGGTCGCGTAAAGCGGGTCGTTACCTCAGCGAGTCAAAGCTCAAACTATATAATATATATATATTACCATCACATCTTTCTCAAAGTGTATTTGCCAGCTAGAGCACGTGTTTAATTAAAAAAAAAAAATTGAGTTTAATAAATATTTTTTGTAATACAAACGTAATAAGTGAATTAATTTATTCAACCATTGTGTTTCCGCTCTGTTTTAAGACAAATTAATCATAAGAAACAGAGAGGAAGTTATGTAAAAAAAACATATTTAGAAAATATATTATCAACTGATATTAGAAGCATCGCTAATTAAAATCAGTATTTAATGTTTAAAGAATTTAATATAATATTAATTTGAGGTTCCTAAGTGCATCACCCACCTCACTGTACTTCCTCTCGGTCTGCGGCTGCACATACGGAGTCCCCATGGCCGTCTGTATGACCTCCATCTCCAACGCCAAGCAACGCCGCATGTATGTATACAGTTCGTGGGGAGCGTGACTGAAATACATACACTTACATAGATACATACATACACTCACACACACACACAATAAAATAGCAACAACACCAAATCCGTACATTCACTTATTTTTTGTTTTCTTGCAAAACAGATTTTTCTACAGAAAATGTGACTCAATAATCTATAACCATAAAAAATTTCATTGAAATTCGGACAAAAAACATTTTTTTGCGTCCAACAAAATATATATATATATTTTGTGTTCTGTCATGTTTTGACCACAACTTTTTTTATATTTAATGTACAAATTTTGATTCATTACTATTTTATTATACTCATTATGCAGACAAAGTCTCGGACAACGACTAGTGCTTATAATTAATTACAAAGTCCACTCCAACGTGATGCATTATTTATTAGTAAATTCAATTAAATAATTCCATTAACATTACATATGGGAACCTCACTCACAACATTAACTACTACTCTACTGCTACTTTAAAACATATCATAATCAACGCGACCAGGACTAGAACATGCTACTCCGGATAGCGTATCGCCGTCCCGATAACTGAGCTATCGGGTCACGCTTTGATCTGTCATTTATACCACTATACTAGGCAGGACAAAAAAAAAAAAAAAAAACTTAAATTTTGTTGTTGTTGTTGTTGTTGTTATCAGAAATAAAGGCTATTATTATTATTATTATTATTATTATTATTATTATTATTATTATTATATTAGGTATGACGTATTTGTTTTCCATGTCCTCGTAATTTTAATTACTCACGTTTACAGAGATAAGAGTATTTTTTATTTTGTCATCTTATACTCGTTATATTTTCATGTAACCCGATTCATTCACGACTTGGTCAAGGTTTTTACCTTCCTGACATTGAAACCACATTGCAATCGGTTTAGTAATCACATTTAGACAACCAGACGATTTAGATTTAGATTTAGATAAAAAAATATATATATTTAGTTTTTAAAAAAATATATTTTCATTGAATTTAATCCGAATTTTATAGGTAAATTTTTTGTTATTATTTATTTTTACCACAATTTGTAGTTCGTATAAAAAAATATATTCTTTTAGAGTGTATTTCAAACGCTTTGCTAAAATTTCAAAAAAAAAAAAATGTCTCACAACTGACAGGACGCTGTCAAAAATATATCTAACCTCACCTGTAATGCATCCGGAACTGCTTGGCGGCCTCGATGAGCTTCATCTTGGTGACGAACATCTCAGGTGACACCATCAGCTCCGCGTGGGTGTGGATCTCTTGCACCAGTTCCTCCACGAAGAAGCGCTGCTGTTCTTCCGGCTCTTGGGTCCTTGGGATATTGGCATAGTTTTTAATAAGCGATTTTTTTAATTAACCACAAAATAATGAACAAATTACTATGTTAAAATTTTGGGGAAAATATTTTATGGTTAATCGATCGGTTCTTATTGATATTAAAATAACATAAATATTTTAGGGCGTAATTAAAAATGCAGCACAAAAATATTACAAGATATACAAACTGTCACTTAAAGATTTTTATCAGTGAATTAGATTCCATTGCAATATAAATTATTAAAAAAAAAAAAATAATAACAAACCATAGACAATAATCTCACCATATACGATTCTCGATCCAAGTGGCAAGACAGTGACGCACCTCTATGGGGAAATGGTCGACGTAAATAGCCCGCACCTAAAGTAATATTTTGTTAACAGAAACTAGGAGTCGTTATCACTTACAAAAAACATGTGTATTTAGTTAATTGAATGAAAACAATTACGAAAACAAATATATATATATATATATATTTTTTTTTTAATTTCTTTTGTCCAACAACTGTTACTGGACGGATTTTGATAAAATTTAGTATGGCATAACTTATTGTCTAAAAAAATATATATAAACGTTTTCATTTTGAGAAATGATCATATTTTGAAGCACAAAAAATCCGTAATGCTGTAATTAATTATAAATAGGAGTTTTCGATGTAAATTTCTCGTAGCAGACATCACTCAGAGTAGGAGAAAGCGGAGAACGCGTGTATAGTAAGTAAATAATAGATATGTGCAGGTAGGGATCTATAGATCTAAAATTAATGAAACAACAGATATATATATATACATATATATATATATATGTATATATATATATATATATATATATATATATATATATATATATGTATAATATTATAACTTACTTTTTGCAAGCTCTCCTGCGGAAGCTGCTGTGCTCTCGCCCACAGCGACATGGTTATACTAATAAAAAAAATATATTTCTAAGGTTTTGACGAATAGTTCACATTATCTATTAAAAATATGTAATAATATGAATAATGGTGTTCATGACATGTATGACTTGTGACTAATATTTATATATTATTATAAAGAAGTCGATACAATGGTTTCCAGATTACAACTAAAGAGAATAGTTTTATTTCAATAATATAACAATTTTTTTATCTATTGGCAGTCCTATTCACTTAGGTTATACACATAAATAATGTTTGTCACAGATAACATTGTTAAGTTTAATTGACAGTATAATACACATTAATTAATATAAAATAACTTACATTTTAATTCAGTTGTGTATTAATATCTTCTGCTCTTATAAATCTGCAAAGAATAAATAATATACATTTTCCTGTTAATTTAAAAGCTTTGTGTACATTGTGGTTAAAATGAGCATGTGGTAAATGTTGTTGATATAAAAAATATTATTACTACAATGCTAATATGATTGTGGTCTGTGATCCATTGTTTACACAGACAAAATTAATAATTGATCTACAATCCGTTATCCGAATCAATAATGGAGGGCTCCCTACAAAGTAATCCACGGATTGGTTACTACTACTAATAACTCACAATAATATTTTACATACAATTTTTAAAAGCAAATAATACTTTTGACTGTCATGAGGTATTTAGTACTTTGATTTATTTATATATTATCCACTTTGAATCAATACCCAATCACTTGTGTACCTCAAATGGGAGTGACGGGACTATTTTGATAATATATTTATCAAGATAAGCTGTAAAGGCACTAACCAACTTAAAATAAAAGCTATGAGCTACAAATGAATATCCTATTCAGTTCCGAAAATGATCATAAAAATAATAAACTAGAATGCAAAAAAAAAATATTTTTTTTTTTAAATGGATCACCCACATGTCAAAAATTATTATTATTTATTATTTCACTTTTATTGATACTGCTTTCCAAAATTTACAAAATAAAATATTGCAATAGCATATTGTAAATTTTTAACAAATAATTTCTAAAACAATATAAATTTCACATTTTTTAAGGCTTAATAATTAATCTCTGGAATAATTATTAATTACTGACTGAATATCTTATTATTAATTATTTTCTGTATGAAAACTACAATAGACGGTTTGTCAAATTGGTTAATTAAAAGTTTGGGTAAACAGGATAATCAAATGGTCACATGTAAATTATGATTTCATAATGAAAAAATATCTAAATTACAGAGTTAACTATGCCGTCTACTTTACTAGTAATAATAAAAACAAATTGTCTGTTGGTAACAATATAAACAAATATAATGGTTTCCCTCATGTTTTATATCTAGTACGGGTGTGTTCGCTTCTTGTATCTAAAGTAAACAGTAAATCAATACACCATTGCATTGTCTTTTGTGGTATATATTGTTGTCACATATCACTAAAAATCTGACTAAAAAGTCAATAATATAAAAAAAGGAAAATTATTATTAATTTAAATGATTATCCTCAGATTTCCTTGAAACCATGAAAGTGGAATCTGATGCTTTATAAAGACAATGTATGCTTATTTGAGGTGAAAAAACTTCAGTCAACTAACTTCAATATAATGTCAATATGTGCTATTAACTTAAGTTTACAAATCATTCAAACCACAAAGAGTGAGTATTTAAGACTAATTCTAAGAAGTTAAATATGTTTATATATGTCTTCCAGCAATTCATTGATAAATTCTATACTATTCATACACACAAATAATAAATTTTCTATCAGGAATAGAACTAATGCATGTATATAATCAGAGCAAACATATAGCCAATATTTTTAATAATAATTTGTATATCTTCACTAGTTATACAAATAGAGTCTGTTAAAATTTGAATATTATGTAAATATTTAAAGTAATAATTCAAATCCAATAAGTAAAATAATTTATACGATTGGCTTTTATGTAAATTACAACATTATGGCGAGTAAAACGAATCGAGTTTATTATAAATAACAAAAATATAAGCGCGTCTTGAGTTATTGCAAACTGCGTAATTAGGTGTTAAGTTATAAGTTTTACCTGGAAGTATTATCCTGGGAAATGGCTGTGCCCAGGGCAAGATTAAAGACCTCACTGGTAGAGTAGTATTGAACGAACATCGACATAAAATAGCCGCGACTGTTTCCAAGAATTATCAACACACAGACACACCCGCACACAGACACAACACATGCGCAGAATATTAATTTTAGATGTGTCAACAACACTACATTTACCTGCTTCCTTGATCCGAAGGGGCGATTTATATCAAATCATAATACATATATCGCTGACTAAGTTAAATTACTGATAATTTGTAAAAAAAAAAGAATTTTTCACAATCTGGCTTAGATAAAACTTATCTTTGTCCAGGTAGTAACGAGTGATAAGCGATCTTCATATTTTGTTTGACATTGATGTTTGAATAAGCAGCACTTGCGTTCCTTTCTCCCTGAACTGTAAATATTAAACAAATTATTATCATATTCTCCAGTTATATTGAAAGGAATACAAACTACTGACTTATATAATATTATCTGTTTATAATGTAATATTTTTTAAAGTGATTTCATAGTTTTAAATTATAAAATCACAATGGGCATAAAGTAATTAATGGCTTATATTTTCGTAATGTTGTAATTTATTCTAAACTTCACCAGCAGCTCTTTAAATAAGTATAAAGCTATAAAATGAAGACTTTTTCTTGCTTATTATAATTTCAATTCCCTTCAATTCTTAATATAAGTGTACTTGTGGCTTTCGATTTCCAAGAAAAGCGAATGACTATAATGTTTCTGGCAACACTACATCTATTCTACTTGTTAAATGAATTTCTTTTCACGCACAACAAATTTATTGATTCAAATTTATTTATAATATGTTAAGAGCAGACAAAAAATAAAAATAGGTAATAAATAATATTAGTTTCATTAGTTTATATTTATGTTATGTTACCGTTAATTATTGAGATAAGGAACGTATATTTTTGTTTTTAAAAAAATACAAAACTCAAAAATTGACAAAAAATGTCTAAAACAAAACTTGTAATATAAAATAATTTAAAAATTTTATATAAATAAAAAATGGAAAATTCCAAGTCAAGGAAACCAAGAACAATGTAAGTGAATGGATAAAATTTATTTTGTAAATACTGTGGAAAGTAAAGCAAACACTTCTATAATGACATCTTTCGATTTTTTTTTGTGTTTTTAGATTATGTCTATGATGCAGTATTATCCTTTAGCTATACTTATTACTAGCGTCATTGTTTTATGCATAATAATAAACACTTTTGGCTATTAGATAATATAGTTGTTGTTGTTGTTGTTTAAATTACTACGCTTCCAGTTTTAGTTTCTATATCTAAATATCTTATTTTTTTAATTACAATTGCTTCTGTGGTCCTCAGAAAAGGCCGAGTCACATTTACAACATTTAGTACGATATATAATGCTTTTCATAGTAATGATGATGCATTTCTTACAGCCAAATGAAGTATCCAGCGCCATATTCCCATTCCTGGTCAAGTACGGAGCCGTTACAAAATGTTACCAGCAAGATGAAGAAATCTACCTCATTCCAAGGAAATAAGTATAATTATCAAATATATACATATACATATACATATTCTTGGAAATAGTTTTATTATTTAAGACGGCTAATGAAATCTATTGTAACTGTACTGTATAACTGAATTGTAATTATTAAGCTGCAGGTTTGTCCTGCGATTATGCCGTTATTACATAAATATTGAAGTTCGTAAATTTTTGGGTGTAGTTAAAAATAGGTGAACGTTTGTTATGTTTGAATTTGAATACACTTTTGCTAGATATTGTATATGCTAGCAAAATATTTAGGACTATTTATTTAAAATGGCTGCTTCAATACGGCATTTTAACGTACCTATTATAACAAGTTTTTTAGCCAATATATAACATATCTTTTTCTTTCTCTCTATTATATTGCTTGGTTTCTAAGTTTTACCAATTGTCGTAAAAACCTATCCATAATATTTAAGTTCTTCATTTATAGGCTACGAGAGTAGATTGTTGCATGATATAGGTGTAGACAAAGTATATCACTAATTATTATAAATTATTGCCGTATAGCGAGTGTCAAATACAGATGACCAACTCTTTCCTCATTTCATTATCCTTTTTTCTCATTCATCCCTGGCATCAACAAGTGTACTTATTATATATTATTAGGTAGCAGTTATTTTAAAAATGTATAACAAAATTCATACATATTTATAATTTATCCAGACCAAGAATGGTTCAACCTCAGTGTTGCTGGACTCGTCCTAAACCTATGACCCAAGGCTGTGATCCTTACGCACCTCATCTCAAGTATGGAGTATTTCCGAGAAAAATTAGACGGTTTGTTTAAAATGAAATGATTAGAATAATTATTGATGTTAATAATATAATTTTATTTAGAATTGTTAACTAATTGTCAAAATTTAGAATTGTGAAATAATTGAAAATGAGGGTACAGTTGAATTGTTCTATTGATAGTATTAAATTTTATTTCGTAACAAATATCACTAATAAATACAGATATCAAGTAACTTTAATAAATACAACGTAATAAAAAACAGTTTTTCTCCAGAGATACAAATATTCAGATAGAACAGAAACAACCTGAGATGGAAAAAATTAATATCAATAAAAAACATATATTAAGGGACGGGAAACATAATATTAAGAAAGGTAATTGTAATTGTCTTGGTTTGTTTGAGCAGTAAAAAGGAAAGTTAATGAGTATCGATTTGCATTAACGATATTTTATCGATCGGTCGATAAAGATTAATATATCATTTGAAACTAAGTTTAAAACTTAAAAATATTTATGCTTAACCTCACAACATTTTCTATTATTAAAAGATTTGTAAGGAAATAAGTAATTAATATTTTTTTATAGATCATCTCTCAGACGCTCCGGTGTTTGTGATCCGTCCCATAGACAAGCGTCTAACACGTCACCTGTCATCGTCGGGTGTCATGCACGTTGACATCAAGCCGCAGTTGGCGGGAAAATCTTTAGATAATAAAAATATATCGCCAAAGTGCAATGGACCAAATCGATTTTTGAGAAACAAAACATATTAAATATCAATGAACTGAAATATTTAATTCCTCTATCCTTTTTTCGTTATACTAATTCTTTATGAAATATGGCTTGTAAAGGTAATCTCGTCTAATTAAAAAATACTAAACAAAACATGTATTACGCTAGTTTTTTATTCTATATTATTAGATAATTTAAACATTATACACAAAACCTAAATGCAAAAGTGTAAAATTTAAAAACTTCATATACAAATCTAGAATTATTTAGTTTGCTTTCCATTCCGTTACAGTATCTTATTTTCTGTCTAATACTTATAAAAGGGAAGGTGTCACAGAATCATTGTATAATGTTTGGAGAATGTTATAAAAATCTAATAATATTTTGAAATTATCCACAAACATGCCATGTTAATATAAAAGAAAAGAATTTCACCTTTCATTATCAATTTAGAATTCTATATATAACCTATACAAATGTACGTTTGTAATTCTAAATTAATAGCATTTCGCTAAATTCGAACGAAAGTATATATGGTACTTACTACTGTTTCCTGGCTTATCTCTGAAATGACTACACCGATATTAACAGGACTTACTGGATAGATGTTGTAAGGAGTAACTTAGGCTACCTTTATTTTAACAAACCTTCCACACAAACTAAGTTGTGGGCACAGTATATATAAATGCTAAATTTATAAAGGTAGGTATAGCAACGGTGATGTTCCAGAGATTGCATGTTCAAGTCCTGTTGTTGAATTTTTCATTCTATGTATTTTTAATAATTTAACACATAAAATAATATAAAAACAAAACTTTTGGTAATGAGATCTTTTCCAATATCGTAATAAAAAATCTTATTGTAACAATAAAAGTTGTGTTAGTCTGTAAGTAAAGTGACATAGTGTAAAACATGTAGGTTGATACTTTATATAAGACAATTAAATTAAAATTTAAATATTTATAATAATATTAATTTATTATGTGTACAAATTACATATAATATTGCTATCAAATGACTATCAGTGATACCAAGGAACTCCAGATTTGCATCTATGAATGAATTTAATTATATATTAATATATATTTCATTATGTTAAAATGTTTATAGGGAGATCACTTAAGGTACTATTGCTGTTATAATAAATAACTAATCCTAATAAACATTGAACTGCGATATGTTCCTTAACACTAAACCTACCAATAATTCTTGTATACCTGTTCCTACCGCAAATTGACCGGTAATTAAAAAATATTTTATTATATAACGCAGGTAATAATGGCAATAACTAAAAGTAAAGAGTGAAGACAATATTATATGCATATTCCAAGAATTGTCATGTAGTTTGATAACGATATTATAACGTTTAAAAATGTGTAAGGTTTACAAAAGTTTAAGAACGGCCAATTTGACCGGTACTTGGTAGGTTTAGTGTTAAATTGTAAGTGCAAATATCCAGCTGTGGAAATGTAGGAAGACATCTATTTATTGATAACTCTAATCTAAGGTTTTAGATCAATTATTAATTTTGAGAGATTCTACTTTCACCCAATTCTTGCTAATTAAGATCAATATCACAATCCTATTTTAATTTATTGGTCTCAATAACCAATCTGGGGATTGAGATCAACATCAATTGAAGAGTGACTACAATCTCAGACTGTAGGTATTTTAAATCTCATAAATATTCACTAAACTGTTATCCACTACTCATTCTCACACCACACCTCATTTTCCATTAGCACATAACTTTCTTCCTGTACTTTCTCTTCTATATTAACTTCTACGGTCTGGTGTCGTCCCATCATGAGCATTAACTCATTGTATTTCTCCTTTTGCTCCACGGTCATGTTTGCTGGATTGTGGTACTTCAGATGATAATTAAGATGACTGCTCTGTTTAAATCTTTTCTGGCAAATACCACATTGAAAGGGAGCTACATTTGTATGGGTTCTCATGTGCTGCTGCAAATGAATGGACTGACAGAAAGATTTGCCACATATTACACAGCGGTAGGGCTTCACTTTAGTGTGAATCCGCAAATGCTGGTCCAGACCTGACTTCTGCGTAAAGGCTTTTGCACAATACGAACAAGCAAATGGTTTGTCTCCAGTGTGTAGTCGCATATGTTGTTGGACCCCACCTTGTTGGGTGAATCTCTTATGGCATATTGAACACTCAAATGGTTTTAACTTGATATGAGCCGTTTGACTGTGAACGGTAAGCTCTTTGGAGTTTTCAAACCCCATTCCACACACCTAATACAAAATAATGCATTACAATTAATACTATTTTTCCCATTTAAGTTAAATCTTAATTTTACGATATCTTAAATATTTTTATTTAACCTCTAATAGTGTTTAGAATATAAGAAACAGTCTAAATATATATATATAGTCTTATAATATATATGTCACACATTTTCTTTTTGTACGTCTCTCTCACCTGGCACATGTAGGGCTGTTCCATGACTACAAGAGGTTTCTCGCACACCTGGCAGCGCAGGCCCTTGCGGCGACGCGTGTGCTCGTCCCTCCAATGTGTGGAGTACTCACAGCAGGAGAGAAATATCTGATGGCATAGTCCCGAGGCAGCAATAGTAGATGGTTGGAGACATTCAAAGGGGCCGCTGTAAAGGTTTTGTTAAATTATTATCAAATGTTATTAAATTTCGAAAAATAAATACTTTCAGAAAATAATTGTTATGTATATTTATTAATGTACCTTATGGCCTGAACTTCTTTTTCCTTCCGGACATGTTTGATCTCTCTCATTGGTTTTTCTTTTTCAACCTGTAATCATATATGCATGATTTACTAGTAATCTAATAATCTATGTAGCTAATTAGTCATCCCTAAATGTGTTAAGAATTTGACCGAACATTTCTTGCAGAGGCAACTGATATATTTTTTTAAATTTTCTTGTAATGTTTATAAATGAAATAAAATGCAAAAATAAATGATGATACCTTTAACTTTTCTTTCTTGAACTTCTTGACTTGAGGTTCTCCATCAGCTTTTATTATGATATAACTGACATCATTTGACGCTAAACTCATGAGATTGGTTGGTTCCATCGAAGATATCAGCTCCTCCGTCCGTTTCTTCATAGCTTCTTTCTCTTGCTCGTTGTATTTCCTTTTCTGGGGATGATGAGAATTTATTTTAAAAAGATTAATTTATTTTTAAAATTGTATTGAAAAACTCACATAAGCAGATAGAACTGACTTCTGATGATCTTTACATTTATTTACTAATATTACACATGTTAAATATACACAATTTATGTGAATATGGTGTGATATGACAAAAAACACACAAGGCAACCTAAATTGTAAAATTCAACACCTAACTAGACCCAAAATATATATTATATACATAGTAAAGTTTTGTATACATACAATCACTTAAATTAACTTTTCTTAACAAAAATTATTAAAGAAGTCAATTTCTAAAAGGCACTTTTAAAAACACCAAATAATAGTAATGAATATTTCATACCGTTTTCACGTAATGTCTCACACACATATCCTCTCCAAGTAAATATCTGTCTATATGTTCAATCCTCGCATGGTTCTGCAGTGCCATTTCCGATACAAAACTTTTGCTACACACCTTGCATGATACAGTATCTTCTTCTTCATCATCAGAGAGCTTTTCAATCTGATTTGTTTTAAATTCATGTTAACAGTATGAAAAAAATAAATTATTAAAAGTACTTCATTATTAATTATATCTTTCGTTATGTTAAATTTAAAAACATTGAGATATTGATTTACCTTTATTTTAGTTAAAGGAATAATATTAACTTCTCTCACTTGACGAGACATGATATCTGTAAAGAATATGAAATATCAAAGTGAAAATGAAATTTAAATATAATTTTTTATATATAGAAATAATTAATATGTAAAGAATTATAAACTACTAATATCAAAAGTGTACAGAAACGCCATAAAATTGAAGAAACGATATTAAGAATGAAATCTATTAATACCTATATATTATCTTATAATTTAAATATTTATAAAATAGCGGGAATAAAAATTGACAAAGTTTTTTTTAAAGTTCTGGCTACGAATCTTGGTGGACAAAGTAAAGATGAATACAGAATTTATTTAATGATAAAAAAACTAACCTTATTATCGTATCTTCATTAAATTCTATTACTTTATTTACACAATAAAATTAACAAATAAAATACATTTTAATAATCATCCTGAAACAGAATTCAAATATTGGTTGATGTTGGAATAGATTGGCGTTTGTTTTTTTTTTAATTAAAAAAAAAGAAATTAAAAAAGCAAAATATGAGCTATGGCGTCATTTTAAAAAAACAAATATGTCAAGTAATTTAATGTCAGATACTTGCCGGTATTATTTTTTTAATTGTCACTAGACTATTTATAGGCACCGATAACAAAATAAGGCGCTTACACAAAGAAATATTATATTTATAACAAAGCCTTCCGCCATTACGTGATTCACAAGAACAAAATATATTGCTTGTATTTGACGTTGACATTTGAGATGTCACAATTTATCGGACTTTTATTTTCATAGAAATAAATATTGTCTATTGTAGCAAAGTTGAAACAGTATAATTTTTATTAAAATAAAAAATTAGTTATATGGATGTTAAAATTTTGACTTGTTTTTAATATGAACATCTTATGTTTATTACTCCAAATGAAATTAGAATAGATGTAAGTCAAATAGTAAGTTATGTGTTATTAGCTTTAATTACATGCTACTGTTTTGTCGATATTGTTGTTATAGAAAAGATATATAAAGTCAAATAACTTTATAGGTATATACCAATGTTATATATCTGCATATATTATGTTTGTAAAATCGTAAAGTTATAATAACTCAGTAAGTTGCTTTATAAATTAAACTATAAGGCTTACCAAGCTTTAAAATAAAATAATAATAGGCTCCTCAATATTACAAGACACATATATCTTAACTTATCCAAATGGCTACAAAAGCAACAACAATTAAAGAAGCGATAAAGAGATGGGAAGAGAAAACAGGCCAACATGCTGCCTCAGCGACGAATGTTAGTTTAGTTTTTCAATGTCCACCAATTGAGAAAATGGATAATAGTTTATCATGTCTTGTTAATTGCGAGTAAGTACTCTTATACCTATGACAGCATGAAGATTTAACATAATTATGTTAATTATGTGCCTTTTTCATAGCTGTAAATGTCTCAAAGGCTGATATTTTACAATATAAGAATTACCGATGTTACACACAAAATAATTTATATAATCACACGATTAATTTATATGTTATTTTATACTTTAGTATTTTAAGTTATAAAATATATTTTCTTTTTGTAGAAAACTAAGTTTGTCAACAAATTTAATAGAAAAAGTTACCGGTTTAAATAGTTTGAAAAAGTTACGTATCTTGTCACTCGGTCGCAATTACATCAAATCATTCGCTGGAATGGTAAGTCATAGTCTTCAGTTATGTATTTTTAGATAGACCATAAATATTAACTACAAACGTTATATTTTTGTAAAGCGAGCATTTACATAGTGCTGATAAACACAAATGTCTTAAAAGAATAAAATAGTCATTACACTATCCATTGCGAAGATGGATTATGAAAAGGTGTTTATTATTATGGTCTATGCTTGATTGATCTTTCTTTAATTCGAAGATATATAATATTTAAAGTATGTTTAAACATTGTAGGAATGTCTCGGTGAAACGCTAGAGGAGCTCTGGTTATCATATAACTTGATAGAGAAGTTGAAAGGTATCAATGTACTGAGAAACTTAAAAGTTCTTTATATGAGTAACAATTTGGTAAAGGAATGGAGCGAGTTTAATAAATTGCAGGCAAGACATGTTCCAAAATAATGATTAAACAGCTCTCGTAACAATGATAAATAAAATTATTATTAATAGTATTAATATATCCGGCGACAATACAAAAAAAAAGTAAAAAAAATCTAATAGATACTAATTATTACACATTAATAATACAGCTAAAATAACGACTACTTATTCGATATTACACTATAAGAGCGACAAATATATTTAACAATTATATAATTTATTATTTATCAGGGAATACAATTACATGAAATAAGGTTTCCGATTTCGTATTTTAAAAATGCTTGGACAGTGATGCAATGTAATTAATCTGTCAGAGGTTCCCGTGGCGCATGGGAACACTTGACATACGCTCGTAGAAACATGGAAACACTTTATAAATATATTATTGATTATAGAATAACCACATTTGATACTATTTATAATGTATGGTGGTAATGTTTACTTTTTCAATTTTTTTTTAATTTACACTACTACTCTACACCAGATTTGAAAATTCTAATAGAATAGGGCTGTTATTTTAAAAATTAATGATTAAACGAAATTTTATCAATTTTAATTGAACACAAATATTTTTAAATCGCGCAATTGTCAATTATTGTTAATTAATTAAATGTATGTGCTACTTTCTGACGAGCACATTTACAACAATTTTAAAATTTATACAATATTTCTCTTTTATTCTTCTATAAAAGCTATAGCTTGAAAAAGCTGTAAAAATGGAAGTTAATAACGTTGCTAATAAACGTTTTTCAAATTCGTATATTATGTCAGTTGTACATTATTAATTTGATCAATTTTAATTAAAAAAGGAGCTACAGAATTTAGAAGATCTACTATTCGTGGGTAACCCGCTGTACGACGCTTGCGAGCTTGAGGTCTGGCGTTCCGAAGCAGCGCGGCGGCTGCCGGGTCTGAAGAAACTTGATGGAGAAACTGTGCTTCGGGATGACGGACCTCCACTGATTGTTACTGATATTGAGGTAATATATATATACTTAATCACTTTTACTTAATACTATAAAGCTTATAATGTCCAGATTTCTTTTATCTATGACATATGGCGCATTCAATTTATAGAGGCGTCGCGACGCGTTTGTAAAAAGTATATATTAATCACTAAAATTAAGATAGCGCTATTGTGCCTAGACGATACAAGCAACAAATTTAATATGTCCTTTATTGAACTATAGTATTATTATTTTATTTTATTTAAGTTTAATTTTACTTTATACCTACTAACACTATTATTTTATATATTTACAAGCATGTTAACCCATACTCCATACAATAAAATTTCAGTTAAGTTTTGGTGGGAATAACTAATATTGATTTACTTGAGTGAGTTAAAATGTAAAAAAAAAATTAAAATTTGCCAATACCATAGCTCATTTTTTTAAATATCTATATCTCATAGCTAAAAAATTAGTTTTAGAAGATCTATAAAAATGGATAAACTAAAAAAATATTATTATAATAAATACCTATAGGTTTTTTATGACTGTATTTTATTTCAGCCGGATGGCGGTGACGCTGTGGAAACATTAGTTAGTGCGGAGACTAACGACTAACAAAAAAATAGAAAAATTTTTTTTGAAACAATTCATTAGTGACAATTAGTCATCTATCACTTTGCTCGTCGTTTATATATATGTTACTTTCTGTTATGAAATAAAGACACAAATATAAAAAATATATTTATTTACACAGTAAATAAACTAACCTCATCCTAACAACTAAGTTATTATAAATTATTGTTTTTAAAGGCATTTATCATATCTATTGCCGAATTATGGCAAACTTTTTATTCAGAATCAACGCAGTGTTGTTTGATAATGGCTATTTTCCTTCTCACACTCCCTTCCTCATTCCTCATTCCTCAAAAATCTGTCTCTATTCCTCTATTCCTAAAATATCATCATATCTTGTCATGATCATTTATCATTGCCATTAATAGTTACATCTGGAGTCTCTGAATATTTGCTTTCAAACCCTTTAAAACTAATGTTCTCACGATGGTAGACAGACAAACTAATTATTCTTACAGAAACCTGGTCTTCGTTATATATACAATTACAAATATAACCTCAGATACACATAAGAAGAAAATCGTATTTTACAACCACATTTTTCACTATATTTGTTCAATCACTTGAAAAAAAAAAATACAATTTTATTAAAGCTTCCTAAAGCTTTCTTTTCAATATAGTAACTTTATTTTAAAGTTCACATTAATCACATGTAAATTCTTCGTAAATGGTCAGCTGTGGTTATGGCGTTGCACTGGGGACAGATTTTCTTAGCTCTCAGAGATTGGAGCCAACAGACCTGTTGGAAAAATGGTACATTTAAAATATGCACTTAATTTATATGGATACTAAAAACTTTAAAGCTTACCTCACAGTAAACATGCCAGCACTGGATAGAGACGGCAGGAGAGGTGTACGCACCCAAACATATGAGACATTTAGCCTGGAAATACATATAATACTAATTTTTGTAAACTGGTCTGTGTATCTGTTACTTTGTTATATCAACGTAACGTATTTGTTATATAGATAGTAGATATATTTAGATTGGTACAAATAAAAATCATAAAATATGTAACACTTCTATAGAACATATATGATGCTAACACGTTTATATTATAATTTTAAAAATATATATTTGGTAGTTTGGAATCTATTATGCCTTATTAAGAAAATAATAAATATGAATACAATGTTTTTATTTATTGTATAAAAAATGTACATTTTAATTTAATGAGTTTTAATCAATTATAAACTTACCTCTAATGATGAATTCTGTTTTCTTTCTAAGTCCTTAATTTTTTCTTTTAAAGCCTGAATTCTTGTCTGAAAAAAAAAAAATCATTTTGTAATAAATTAAAAATATAAAATTGCTTATTAATATTGTATTGAAATAAGTAGAAAAACTGTTTAATAATAATAATTAAATGTTATACGAGTTAATACTAAATACTAAAGACAAATTGTTATATAGATGTATACAAGCTGATTGTTACCTCGGCACTGGCCTCAACTAAACCATTAGGTTTTACTTGGAAGTCGTCCATTTCTTTATCACTTGTGTCCTCTAACTCTGGTATATCTGCCTGTAAGTAATAATATTTAAAGATTTATATGCATTTCTTAGTAAGCGGTGATTAAGAACATTTCATATAAGCATGTCATTCAAGAGTAATTTTATTACTTAATTTTCTGGTTGAAATATATGGCATTTGTATTATATATGTATATTAACCTCTTGTGCTATCCTGGAGGGAGAGTACTGCGGTGGCCCATACAGCTCCGTGTCTTCATCACCATCGACCACCTACATATACAGATGAAGTACATTATACAGTACAGTAAATGTTCATTGAGAAGCTTATGGCTTATTTCATTTATACATATATTTTTTTTTTTTTTTTTTTTTTTTTTTTTTTCCTAGTCTTATCTTGCGATCGGCTTTACAAGCCTTAAACAGATTTGTTGTGGGAGTAAAATGACAGGGGAGACTGTTCGTCCAATGAAGAAGCTGTCTCTTATTAAAATGGAGCTATTAGTTAGCAAGATCCCAGATGTGTTGCCTTTTTAGCCTTCTGACATGTATTGGTTCATATAATGCTGTTGCTAAAGTGTTAGTGTGAGCCTTTATGCGATCTTTGTAAGATTTCGCTCTGTGTTCTGCTTCCTCCTTAACAGTTTTCGTTTCGGTGTACTCATGCAACTCACAGACTTTGATAAACATTGGTGCATCTGTTATCAATTTGAGTGCTTTATTCTGGAATCTTTGTATAATCTCTACATTTGAGTTTTTTGCTGATCCCCATAACTCAATGCCATATGTCCAGACTGGCTTGATTATAGCTTTATAAATGAGTAACTTATTTTCCATGGTGACGTGAGATCTTCTGCCCATTAACCAGTTCAGGTTTCTAAGTTGTATATTTAACGCTTCACGTTTTTTTCTAATATGAGCCTTCCATGTTTGTTTCCTGTCAAGATGCATGCCTAGGTACTTTGCTGAATCTTGGTGAGGCAGGGTGTCGTTACCAAGTTTAATCGGGGGGCAGTTGTCTTTTCTTAACGTAAAGGTGACGTGTACTGATTTGTTTGAGCTGGCCTTGATGCGCCACCTCTATACATATATTTGAGATTTTTTTGTATTCCAACTTGAAGTATATAAAATCAAGTTTGCAACCTTTTATTGTATGGTAATTTTTCTAAACGTTTTTAAAAAATAATATGGGAATAATAGTGAAAATAGGTTTGCTGGTGGAGGCCTAATGCTCACCAGGGCGTGATCGGTGGAGGCGCGACGCACGCTGGTGGCGGCGCGTGCGTCGGCGTCCTGCAGCGCGGCCGCACGAACGCGCCACTCCCCACACCACTGGTACTCGGAACCGAACGATGACGGCTCGTCGTTCTACCGATACACATTTCACACTAATTAATCATCAATCCTAAATCAAATGTTCACATACTTTATATATAGTAAGTTCATTTTTTAAGTGTTCCAAGGAAAAAATATTTAAGTTCACTGACCTCAACATCGATACTGCCGTCCTCGGAACTGGTGTCGGGTACATCCTCGTCCACGACAGCTCCAGTCCTCTTTAGACACCTCAGGGCGTGTCTGTGCAGCCTCGTGACTGGGAGCATTGCATTACACACCGGGCACTCCCCTTGCTGGGGCGGAGGGCTGCGGCGACGCGACCGGAGACGTTTGAGACGGTTTGTATGGATACGCTGAGGAATTGTAGATCATATATATCATTATAACAAATCTGGTAAAAAAGAATTATTGGCTTGAGATATTGTCCATTAATCACGTGAGACTACAGTGTAGGGTTTTTATAACACAACAACGGGGATGGCAAATTGAGATATACGGTAATTATTTTTTCATTGCACTTTGCACATTAATTACTAATAGATATACATATATATATCTATTAGTAATTAATTGCAGATCGTTTCTAACAGACATAAATATAATAATTAAAACTGTGTGTTCAACTATTTATATATATGTATATATAAAACATATAAAAGTATATAATCTAATTTAACACTAAACCTACTGACAATTCTTGTATACCTGTTCCTACCGCACGCTGTCAAATTGACATGTAATTAAAAGTTATTTTATTATATAATGCAGGTAATAATGGAAATAACTAAAAGTAAAGAGTGAAGAAAATATTATATGCATATTCTAAGAATTGTCATGTTGAGTTTGAAAACAATATTATAACGTTTAAAAATGTGTAAGTTTTACAAAAGTTTAAGAACAATCAATTTGACCAATACTTGGTAGGTTTAGTGTTAAATTTGGATAATATATATAAAAAATAAGATCCTTTTCATAAAAAAAAACATGTGATTTAAAGTGTGGGGAGGGTAATTTTCAAATATCCCCAAATACCAATGGGAAGGGCGGACAAAAAGGTGTAACATTATCTAATATGCAATATATTCTCAAATTTTCCTTAATCATAGGCTATCAAATGGGAAAAAAATTATCAAAAGCGACTTACAGTTTTAATAATTACTCTAATCAACTGAACAGACTGCTAAAACTTAATATATTAGTATAAATTTTTACTTTGGATTTGAAGTTTTTTTACTGTACAAAATCTTTAAAATTAAAATAAGATTAAGACTATATGGTCTAAGATCCTAAACCTAACAGACATATAATTTATAAAAATCATTTTTTAATAGTATAGTAATTATTAATATGAGTGACATTTATATTTAAATGAGAATTAATAGGGAGGAAAGTAGTATCTATAACGTTAATATTGCTTTTAAGTTCAATCAATATTTAATTACAAAAACTTTTGTATCATATTTTCCAGTGTCATTAATATGGTACATGACATTTTATGATAAAAAGACAAGTGAAAAAAGGCTTAAATATCATGTTACTTTATTAAAACCATTTAGCCTGCTCATAAACAAGACTAAATATTTAGTAAAAAATATTATATTTACTATCTTTGTTTGTTATATTACATGTTAAAATTTTAAAAAGTTATTCCAAATAACAAAATTACAAGTGCCAATATGTTATATTATGTAATAATAAAACTTTAAGTTCTAAACATTATAAATGTTATTTCCAAAATGAACTCTAATTATTTATAAGATTAAAGAAAAACGAAAAAAAAACATTGCTTAAAAAAATGTTTTCTAAAAGTTTGTTTACTGACCTGGTAAACATCACTGCCTGTGCAGCCAGACACATCTACATCCTCTTGATTATCTTGACTAGAACTAGATCCAGGCATAGGATTGGAGCTCGGACTATTCGAACTTAATTTACGCTTCGAGCTACCACTCGATAGTTTATTTAATCTCTCTACTTCCAATGATAAGTGAGTTTCCAACTCGCCTTGTCGTATCGTACAACTGCAGACAGGGCAATTTGGTAATTCTGTTACTTTTTTTCTATTTCTAACGCAGTTTAGTATAACATTGTCGTCGTAAGCTGTGGCGAAATTTGAATTTGGAGTGTTTATACCGTTCGAACTCCCTTCCATATTAAACATCACTACGGGTAACATTTCAAACTGTTGTTATTGTTATCTAAATCTAACAACATCACAAATTTGGACGAATAAAACGGTTATCTGATAGTCTATTAAGTATTGTAGAACTTCGATGGTTATGTAGGAACTCGTCTTGTTTAAGCCGATGTCATAATTTGTAATTTACACCAATAATCATCAATGAAACAAAAATAAATAAAGCGTTTGGGTATTTTTATTAGATCGAAAATGTCATTAAACATTTGAAGGTTTGTTTGACAGATGACAGCTTGTTCTATAGTCTATACTCATACGCGGCTCTATGGTTCAAGTATGTCTTATAATGGGCATTGATATATATGAAATATAATATGAAGTTTGATATAAGTTTATGTAAAAGTTATATAGAAAAATACAAAAATAAATAATGTTTATAGTGTCAATAATAATATATCACTGCCTAGATAATTAGTAACGATTATCTTATTTTTGCCCATACAATGATAAAAAAATATCAAATTCTATCAAAGTATCAAAATTGCTATGCGGCACTGCCCTTGAAAAAAAATTGAATTGAAAAGAAATTGAATTATTTTGTGTGATTATATTTATGGCTACATCTTGCCTCTTCTTATAATTTCACTGTCAATAGCCAATGTCAATTGTCAAACAAGCCTTGAATTTTTCGGACTTCGGTTTGTTTATAAAATTAAAATTTTATTTCTAGAAGTTACTTAGTTTTATTCGTAACTGGTTAACAGAACAAGAACAAGACGACTGAATATATAGACAAATATGATAACTTCGAAGGTAAGTTTTAAATGTAAATGTTAAAAAAAATACTTAATACGTAATTTCAATTTCATGTTATTGTAAAGTGAAGGTCGGTTCAATGATCAACATAATCAATTTATGTATCAAAGTAAAGTAAAAAAAAAAATTGTTGCACAATATATATTTTTTAAACTCTTTATTTAGCCTCAGCTACCACTTTTTAAGGCCTTTTTTCAGATTTACACAATCATTCTGGTCTACTGTATATCTAAATTATTTTTAATTAAATTGAATTAAATTATCTTCATGTCAAACTAGAAACATATTATTAAAAACATAATGTAAAAAAAAATGCCCAAGTCTCTCACCACAATAAGAAGTGATGAAATCTAATCAAAACAAAGTTGGTTATTTCACCATATCTATCTACAAGAACAGCTATCCAACCAATTGATCATAGTTAATACCTTGCTAGTTTACTAACAAAGTTTAATTGAAACTATATCAACATTACCTTGTATTGAATAGTGATTCAGGCAAAAGACTAGACTACTAATCATAGAAATGCAAACCATCTGTGTGTTATTTAACAAAAGAGACAGCAAAATCTATTGTTAATTTTTATTTCATTTGTGTCCTCAGCTCGAGGTTCTGGTGGATTTCGGCCAAATTCCAGATCAGAGTGATGTTGACCGAACACTCAACCACTTGCGGTCCCAGGATCACGTGAAACAGGTATTCAGAAACAAAATATGGAAAGCAAACAGTACATAAAGTTGTTTTTGTAACATTTTCTTTTCCCAAAAATATTTCATCTCCTGTACAGACCACTTGTTTAGTGCCAAGTATAATTTTTTCGTGAATCATAATCTTGATATTTTCTTTAAAGTTTACAGAACTACTGTCATGTATAGCGAATGAGTGATGGATTGGATGAGTGACTATTGGACGAGTGAATTATTGGATGAGTGAATTTATGAATGAACAGAAATTTCGGATTAATAGTTTAATATTTTATTCTTATAACCATACATCGTCTTTATTAGCTCATTATGTGTTGTTACAGGCAATATTTAAGGATGGGGCCGTTATGGTGGAGACTACTTTGCCAAGCTCGGTAGTTTTAGACATGGTGACTAAGACATCCGGCAGGCGGGCAGTTCTTCAGGGCTTTGGGGGTAGGTGTAGAAAACAGATTATTCTGGTCATATAAAATAAAACATACATTTCAGAATTGTTTTGATGTATCTGTATAATTATTTGTAATATTTAAGACCGAGATTCAAAAACAATATTATATCAACATTATTGAAAATTAAAAACAGTATTCATATTATTTAGTTTGGTTCGTCTCCATATAATTCCATCACCTAACTTGGAAATACGCAATTAGAATCTTAGCCGTAAGTGCAACATATTGTAAAAAATATTTACATTTTAATGCTCCAAATGATTTAATGTCTATGTATTTAATTTAATATTGTCTTGTGCAATATAAATTTGTGGTGAGAAAAATTAATTATTAGAATTTAAAATTACAGTAATCCCTCCTATAACACGGTACTCTTATAAAGCGTTTTCATATAACGCAATTTCTGTCCCTCGCATAACACGTGTTTGCCCTCATATCACGCAGGGATTTAGCACGTTATATTTCTATACTGTAAAATTTATAATTATTTTTTACAGTTCATAATTAATTTCGCTCACCTTTGCACATTGCGTTGTTATAAAATTAATTAAGTTCTTTCCTAATATTCCATTTATATCGCCTTTAACGAGAAAAGTTAAATGTGAATAATATGTACATAACGCGTTATACGGTCATATGAGCGCATTATACAAGAATATTCCTACAACGCGTTTTCCTATAACGCGGAACGATCCTACCGTTTTATAGGGGGGATTACTGTGAATATATATATATATATATATACAGTACAATCATAAATGAAAGCTAATAAATAAACCAAACAGAGTCCCAATCAGCGGTAGCGATGATATCAAGTCAGTCCTCGTCGGAGTGCGTGCTGGGAGTGGTTCGCTTCACCCAGACCGAGACGGGCCTGATAGCGGACGGGAGCGTGGACGGCCTGACGCCCGGCGCGCACGGCCTGCACGTCCACGAGACCGGGGATCTGAGCTTGGTGAGATTTAGTTCATATAAAGTCTATAATAAGTTGTTTATATTGAAACAATATTCGAAAAACCGTTCCTATTTCGGATTGTAGATTGATTAAAAAAATATATATATTTTTTCCTCCGTATATAGTAACGAGTGAAGTTTTTCTTGTAGTTCTTAGGCAGGACAATTCTTTCAGACAGTTTTTAGTGTTCAAATTTTTTTGGCCTACTTTGCGATGAGTTTTTTGTGATAAAAACGCTATCTTTTTCCCCCCCTAGGGTTGTTCCTCAATCGGTTCCCACTACAACCCTCTGGGCGCTCCGCACGGAGCACCCACCAACCCGCCGGCCGCCAGGCACGCGGGCGACCTCGGGAACATTCACGCAGACGAGCACGGCAGAGCGCAGTTCAGGATCGTAGATAACTTGTTACAGGTAACACCTTAATACTATTGTTATTTTACAAACAATATTAATAATAATTGAAATTTAAAACTGTTTCTTGAGTAATCCATTCAGTAATGTATGTCTCAAGACATGTGAGATGCCAATCTCGGATTGCGGATCAATTATTAGTTTCAAACAATGATCATGTAATTCGACAAAATTAGTTTATTCTGATAAATGTATCTTAACTTACATAAGATTTACAATAAGAGGATACACGCTATTGACCCTAGAAATAGAGAGTTAAGTGTCCACTAACCGCAGGCTCTCTAACAGCCTTATCACTATGCGATGTTAGTGCGCTAATTCAACTAGCGCACGGTAGATTAGGTAGACATTGAAGGAATACCAACACTGATTGAATCCTAATAATAAAATATTTTTCTATGGGTGTGGTAAAACATCGAGTCAATAAAATTTTGTACACAGACAGACTGAATTTCATAATTTATATTATTATATAGATACACGAAATACTGGGTAGATCGATCGCGGTGGCGGAGCGGTCGGACGACCTGGGTCGAGGTTCGAGTCCGTTATCAAAAATAAATGGAGACTCTGGAACACCGTGAGTTATTCACACGTTATACAAAATTAATTTAGTGCTTTTTAACCTTGATACAGAAAATATAATATTACACGATAGCTCAGTGTGAGAGCGACGGACCCAGAGACACGGGTTCGAGTCCCGGATGTGTAAATCATTATATGTTTAATTTTATTTTAGTAAGCAAATATTTTTAATTTAAACGTACCCCGATTCCAGCATAGCGTGCGGTATAATCGCTCGATCAGCTGGTATTTTCCAAAATCCTAAACGAATATGCGCGTGCGACGGTGTCGTCGTTTGGGATGAAAGAGACAGACCGCTCGCGGGAAAGGGACGGAGACAGTGTTGCCAGAAGGAAGAGAGCGGAGCCAAAATGTGTTGCAAGGTTTAATATCCCTCGGGCGGGCAATCTATTGAATATATTCCGTAAATGTTATTTATTTTTATGTACCTGGGCTGTCTGTTTGTCCTCGCTGGAGAAGCAGGAGGAAATATTATTGTTATGTGGTAATTTAATAAATTGTTGTTTTTTTTATTTATTTCTTTCTCAATATGTGTAGGTTTAAGAATGTTTACAAAAAAAAAAACAAGATGTATTTTATTCCATAATACCAAAATAAATATATCGAAGACAATATTTGTTTCTATGTACTCAAAAATTAATTAATAATAAATTAATCATTGCTTGCTATTCCAATTACCATACAGAAAGTTCATTATTATTGTTAAAATATATGTTGATACATTTTAGTTTACAAAATTATTCCAGTTTTGGGCTCATTGTTTGTTGTTCAGAGGGAGGGAGGGGGGGAGATTAACGAAGTCCCTGGCAAGGACTGGTGACGAATAAAACCACACTCAGGTCCTATACAATTTATTACATCAATACAATTGCTTATCTACAATAAAACTATTCATTGAAGGAACATCGCACATTTGTTCTCTATTACGTATGCAATATCAATAAAGGTGGCTCCGTTACACACAACATCAAGTCAGCCGACATTGAAAACAAATATAATCTGTAAGTTTAAATGCAGAAAATTTAACTTTTATTATTTGTTCTACAGTTTAAATATAATGGAATTTTAAATAGAAGTATTAAAGTCCAGAATTTTTAAATTCCATGCATGTATTATATGCGAAAGAAAAAATTACAATTAGGGTTACACGAATGACAGGCGTCCATTAAAAAAATATTTTGACGTTTTAACGTCAAATACAATCGATTTATAACCGACACTCAATCTGCACCACAATGAAAGCTGGACAAATAACTCACAAAACACTCACTTCTTCCTTATATTACATATTATAGAATACAATAATCTAATTCTAATCTATTTACATAATAATTTCCAATTGGTTGAGTACCTAAATACCTGTAGGTATGAACACAGCACGAACTCCTTATAAATAAAGCAAAATAAATAACATCGCAGTGTAATATAAAACATAAATAAATGCTCGCTGGATCTTAATTTTATTCACATACAAAATTATTTATCTATATTCACCCGTTGTAGAAAACGAGATTATATTTTTAAAATATTATTTATTTATTATTAATAATATAGTCAATAGTAGAGTTGTCAGTTTTTTGCCACACTTTTTTATTAATGATAATAATAAGTTCATCTTCGAACTCATGATTTAATTGAAAATTTTAAAATCATATTACAAAAATGCAAAAACATTTTTGTTTCCTTTCTTTCGATTATGAGGGAGATATTTTTTATAAAATATTTTTTTATTCTCCCTATATTACAGATACGTCTGAAGTGTCAGTCTGTAATATAAATAAAATAAATAGCAATATTTAATCTCCACTTTATCGTTACATTTGAGATTTTGAATATGTCATTTCTTATATATTTTTATGATAAATGTCGTCTTCAATCCACAGAGGACTCGGTGTCCTCATTCTTGGTGCTGAGGTGGAATGCTATGACGGGAATCGAACCCAACACCATACAGGAACCCATGCCGTAGAAACACCACGAGTATCCACCGGTCACGTCGCGGAGCAAACCTGGCATTTCATTTAAAACGAATTATATTTCAATCCCTTCAATGATAATATAACAAATATAATGTATGGTATTATTTATATGTAAAATTATATCCTTATTTCTTATAAGTATATAATATATATTAATAAGGTATTTGTTATATATGTACTAGGCTTAGGGGATTGATTATGAAAAAAAAAACAATGCCAGATTAATTAAATGGCGGTCAAATAATAGTATGAATTATTTGAACCACCAATGAATGAGCTTCTAATAAGGAAATATAGAGCAGCAAAATAAGTATAATGGGTGACACAAAAAGATCGTATAACAAATATGGTGCGGAAAATTCAATAACTTAGTAAATGAAACAGTGCGCGGAAAATTAGAAACATTTCTGAGATTAAATGATAAATTATTAAATTTAGCACAGTTCAACATTTGATTCGTACCGGCAGTGGGCGGAACAGACACAGCTGCCAGACTCTGGAACATTCTGACGAGTCCATACGAGGAGGCTATGCGGGCTGTCCCGAATGCGTCCGCCAGCAGCACCGGAACTAGTAGGAACCAGCAGCCAAGACACAGCCCGTACGCGCCTTGGGGTCAATGTGTTTTTTTATTTAATTAATGACAATTTGCGTCTTATATCGTGGAGTTTTTTGTTTGATCATAGTATTTTTCACAAGGGTCCGTTCAATATTTCCACCAAAACGTAAATAAGTATTTTTTAAAATAATTTATGTTTATTGTCTGTATAGACTATTTTTTATTATTTTAGAATTCATTCTGGCTGGTAATTTTGTTTCACGGACCAGATGCAGATTAACTTATCGAACCCAGGATTCGTCAAGACAAGTATTTATTGTCTTTTTTGTTAATATATAAAAGCAAAATTATTAAAATATTAATAGATTTAGACAGACCATTGGAAGACAGGGATAGTAAATAGGGAAAAGGGAGCTTTCTCTTATTACTTCAAAACACTGAATTTTTGTTCCTATTTAATTAATATGAAATTAAATCTGAAATCTTACCGGATGCGATAGCTAAACTCCACCAAGAGGTCAGACTTGGTAAACTAAGAACTGCCGCTCCGGCGACCAAGATACTGGAAATAAATAAACCAATCTAAGTACTATGCTAGTCTTATAGGAGAGAATATAGAAAAATAATTGTTTTTATTACGTTAAATACCTAGCTACATAAAAATTCTTAAAACCCCACCCATGTATATTTTTAATAACATATTTAATAATTAATAATAATTATTATTAAATAAGTCTTATAAACCACAACGTATCGTCCCTACAATATAACATTCTCACCTGACAATATAAGCCTTTCTTCTGCAAAAAAGATGGAGATCGCACAAATAGCCGAGACCGAGTCGTCCGCACAGGTCCAGGATAGCGCTTATAGCAACCAGGTGACCTGGAAAAGTATATATACATAATTGTTATTGTGACGTTGGATTGACATTATCATGACCCTGGAAACACTGATCCCATTTTACAATATATTGACATTGACACAAGACAATAATAAAGATCTTAGTCAAAACGATAAAAAAAACAATTTAAGAATATAGAAAACCTTTGTCTTTAAAATATATATATATTTAAAAAAAATCACTTCTGCCCCAGTCACTCACCGGCCGCCGCCTTGGTGTGTCCGGCGGCCACGGTGTAGGCGGGCAGGTAGTACAGCGCGTACGGCGACCCGCACGACATCAGCGCCACCGACGCACACAGCAGACCGAAGCGCCACGACTTCAGCAGCGACACGTCCAGGTATCTTCAATTATAATATACATATATGCGAAGGTATAGTTTGCTGTTTGGTTCTCGGAGCACGTCGCGTTTGGAACCCACGTAGACTTAATTTAAGTTGGAGATTGTCTTTACAGAAGGGATTATTACTATAAGTATGTTATTAAAATAGGCCCTTTTGACCCTGCCATTTGACGTAACATATACAAATCATCACTGGTATTGATTCAAAGTGGAATAAATAAAAATAAATAATCAAACTATCATATGAATATAGACATTTTGGTAGATATGTTGTCAGGGACAGTCAGTCAACGACATAGAGTAACAGAACGCTTATATAGCCGTTTAATATAAAAAAAACTATTGTTTTGTTTTTATCGTTGAGCTGAGCGTAAATGAAACTTAATAATAAAGATCGTTTGGGAACTTTCTTTTTGAAACAACATCACATAAAAATTACTAAAACGATTCGAATGAAAATTGGCAGAGCCATAGAGCTTGGGAATAGGCATGTTTTTGTCAAAAAACAGAATTAAAATATCTCATTCAGAAATGATGGTCGAAAAACTGTTTCTCCCATAAACTTAACGTTAGCTGAACTCCCGCAGCGCACGACGGCGGATCGTATAATGTATAATAAACCTTCGTAGTCAACCAATCAATCAATCAATCAAGCATGTAGTACCTGGATATTGTCGTTATACATCCTCTCTTCTCACTCTTCACTTCAACGATCTCTTCTTTTGATTCTTCGTCCTTCTTTATATTACTTACTGGTTCTGACAGTTTGCTCTGTATGATTCTACTTGGCAATGGTGGCTTTATGTAAAGGGATCTGGAGACAAAAAAAAATTAAACATTAATTAAATTATACAATTAAATATTTTGGGGTATATTAATGAAACATTTCGAAAAAATACGCCAAATGTAGGTATTCCGCAATTATGGATATGCGCTATTTTGAAATATTTACAATTTGCAAAAAAAAGTTTATATTTTTTTTAAGATAAGATAGATAAGATAATGATGTATATTAAAGATCTATAATCATAATCACCGGCTCAGTGACCTCCCCCGTGCTTTGTAGACGCACGTGCTGTCCGTGGAGAGGTCCTCCACAGAGTGCAGGATGGACGAAGACCGCGTCGGTCTGAGACGCAGCTTGATGACGTCGCGAGGGAGACCTGGACAAGTGTGTCCGTGATAAATTGGTTATTAATCTTTTAGTTGAACATTTAAGAAAGATTTAGTATTAATTACGAGTATAATACCGATATAATACTAATTATAATACTGATATAATGTTAATTGCAATTCTCAGCATCTCGGAAAACCCAAAACAAAGATTCCTGATTCAACCAATTAGAAATGTTATCACAAGATTTGTAATCAGAACTTTTTAAGATATTATTATAAATAAGATTCTTACCCACGACACCAAGTACGTCCATACCCTCAGAATCTTCTGAATCCGACATCTGACACTGCAGGGGGCGACTCGATACCTGTAATTATTATACGTTACAAAAATAAAGCGGTTTGACATGCGGCTTCACAACCACTGCGTCAGACCGTTCGTTTATAACAATTAAATTCGATATTTTTATTTCCATTTTAACACAACTCTCGCATTTGAGATTACAATCATAAAAGATATGGAAAAACAGGATACTAAAACTCAAAACAACAACAACAGGAAGAATTGTACCGGGATTCGAACCCGCTATCAGCTAGTCAGCAGTCAGACCGACTAATATTAACATATGAGTTATACACAAACCTCAATGAGGCTGGGGTGAATGATCTCACTGAACAGATTGGCTCGTTTCTCTTCACTCAGCATCGCGTTCTTCTGATTCAAGGTCAACGTCAGTTCCGTTTCCGGTTGAAATAGATTTTGGAGTTTGTTATCCTTGTTTTGGATAACTGCCGTCTTACCTGCGCGGTAAATATATTAGAGAAATAAACGATAGAACTATAATTAAGATAGAAAATGCTTTTATAGAGTACAGCTCACCCTCCTGTATGTCGGTGAGCAGCGTGGTGTTCTCAGTGGTGGTGGTGGCGGGGGTGTGGGCGAGGGGGGCGGGCGGCGCGGGGGGGGCGCGGTACAGCGTCGCGGACACACACACGTGCAACATACCCGCACCTGCATAATGTACATTGTGGATAGAGAGAGATGGAGATCAGGACATAGAGAGAGAAAGAGAGAGAAGTTCCATTTAACATATTAAAACTCACCCAAAAGTAATACAGTGCCGTGAAATCCGTATGTACCGACGAGTTTTTCAATCAGCATCGGAAAAACAAAACTTCCGACCGCCGTTCCGCTCACACATATACCGTTTGCTAGTGCTCTGAAAGAGACAAATGATGTTTTGTATATTTCGTTATTCTCGACCGAGACATGAATATTGATGATAAATATCTATTTTTTTATATTATTCATTCAATTGTCTTAGGGATCGTTCATTAATGACGTGACACTCAAAATGGAAGGGACCCTCCCCATTTCCCATTATTTATTCATTTTATTTATAATTATTTACAAATCGCCAGGAGGGGGGGGGTCTAAAAACTTGCTGAAAACCACTACGTGAACGATCCTTTATTATGTGACATGATGTCAAATTAAAAGGACGATTTTTGTGAACTTAAGTAAATTTTATTTTCATGATTACTTACCTGTGCTTATCAAAATACTGAGACACGATAACGATCCCCGGCGTCGTGGAGAGACCGCCGCCGATACCTGGAAACAATCTCAGATTACAAACACTAGTGCTGTCCCAAATAATATTGTGGGGTGATAAACTTGAACTTAATTGATTTATTAAAAAAAGGCTATCACTAGCGACTCAAGTTAAACAAAAGGAGGTTTATCAGCGTTATAGTATTTTTTTTTTACAGTTTCTTTATTATTGAAACTCCAGTGTCAAATCAAAGTTGCGTGTCGCACAAACAAACGAATGAAAAAAAAATGTTTTCTTGTTAATTATATCGAAAAATTTATTATATTAAAAATAAAAAAAATATATATATTGATTATACGGAGACAGTTATATAATAACAAAAAGTATTAATAAGATTGACTAAAACTATTCTTAAACGTTTATATCTGAAATATTTTTTTGAACTGATTATAACTATCTGCTATAAACCGTTATTCTTCATAAGTTTCGTGCCTAAATTCTTTTAATCTCTTACCCCTACTTTTAATTATTAGTCAACAAATTTTTAAAGTCATCTTTCACTCATAATCCCTTTAGAATTTAGTTACTACATCTTAGTTGAAGGGGGGCGCAAATTAACATATTATGGCCTACCTACAATTTATTATACTATAGCGAATTTAGTAAACAAGTTAAACCCCCTTTTAGTCACAATCTCTCGAGCAGTATAATTCCCACTCACCGGTGAGTACCCCGAAGCTGAGCAGTAGATGCAGTAATCCCGTGCTGAAGTAGGAGGCGGCGAGTCCGGTGGCGCAGCACACGCCGCCCAGGAACACCACCAATCTACAGGAGTACTTCTCACACAGAGCAGACGACAACGGGGCTGTAATGGGACACTCATCACTGATCTCTGGATAACATTCTTGGGTCAGAAAGCCCACGATCATATGGTGCAGTGGTATCCACTTTTGTATTGGGTTCTTGGTTCGGATCCCATGAAGACTTATATTTAAAGAAGTTTAATAATTGATATAATACAAAAACATACCCAGAGCCAAGCAGAGCGTCGACAAGGCGGCCGGGATCCAAGAGGCGACGCTTTCAGAGGAGTCCGGGAACGTCTCCATGATCTCCACATAGAGGACACCATAAGACTTGAACAGACCCGCCACCCAGAACTGTACCATAAACGCTCCAAAAACTACCACCCACCCGTACCCTCCATCTGGAGGGGTGAAGCTGAAATACAAATATGAGGGTTTTTTAATCAATCAAATAATCAGTTAAATTGCTTTTAAAATTTGTCCCTTTTTACATAAATCACCCTCTCCCCCCCTAACTTACCCCCAAAAATAAATAAATAAATATAAAGCTAAGTGTCTCACTCGGTTGAATCAGAGTGCGGTCTGAGTTTCCTAGACGCAGCCAGCAGCGGCCTCGCCGTCACAGACGACAGAGTCAGCAGCGAGTCCTCCTCCTGATCCGTCGGTGACATCGCTGACAGATACGCGCCGACTTGCTGTTGTTATACATACAGGTATATACTCGTATGTCGTTACCAAACCACGTATTAATTGTGCCATTATAGTTTGGTCGGTATTTTTGATTATATTATGTTTATATATTTGAAAAATTGTATTTAGAATGGAAAACTATAATATATTTTCATATAATACTGTTGGTAATCTATATATATAAAAGAAAGTGGTGTTAGTTACACTAACGGAACGTTACAACTCAAGAACGGATGAACCAATTTGGCTGAAAATTGGTGGAGATGTTGCTTAGAACCAGGAGACGGATATAGGATACTTTTTATCCCGTTGGACCACGTTTCCGTCAAGTCACTATAAAACGTGGTTTAACAAAAACGTATCTGACATGGAATAACAAAACGCAAATGACAGTGGAATACCAAAACATAAATGACAGCAAAACGTAATTTCTTTGGTTAAGTATGGTAAAAAATTTGACTACAAAGGCGGAACAGAGTTCGCCGGGTCAGCTAGTACTTTCTAAAAACGAGTTTGAATTATTTTAATTTAAAATAAATAATTCTGAAACAAGGAAACCGTTGAATTCTTACATTCCTTTCAAAACAATCGTTGAATTATGTTAATGAGTAATATTGTTATATTTGGTTATAGCTCACAGTAGCCAACGGTAGTTCTAGCAGCAGGCTGGCCGGACGCTCCCGTGGCTCTGAACGCTCGCTCTGCTCCGGCGGCGCTGATTGAATCGACAGGAGAGATCCCGCCTTATCCGGGGACAACACCTGGGATAGCAAATGTTATAACTTATACTTAAGGCTTGGAGCATATTAGGAGTACAAAGTGATATACCAACTAATAAATAAAAAAATAATTCTAACATAACTTATTTTTGAAGTTAATAACAAAAATGTACATATATACATACTGGGTGTATATCAGTATGAGTGTAGTCATTTTGCAGCGTAAAACTGACAAAAAAGCGCTTTAGTTTTTATTGATTTGTACAATTTGAATATATGCAAAGTAAATAGATTACTTATACAGCTTTTAATATTTACATAGACTCGAAGGTTTTTCATACAATTAGGTGAATTGAAGTTGAAAGCGGAATGACTCATCGCTGACTGTGTGACTAAGCGATACGGATGCAGATATCAACTATAATGCATTATGTAACTAACACTTTGTATTAAATATATTTATGAATACATCACCTATACCTTTATATTTCCGACATTTCTTCTTTAATGTTAATAATTTGATAGAATATATTGAATAAATTAATTAATATTATTGTAAGTGTTATAACGGAAATCATATTTAAACAATTTTCTCGATTATTGGTTTGACTTCATAACACGCTTTATTATAGAAAAATAATAGTATATTTATAATAATAAAATTCTAGCAAAAAGTTAATACTATAATAACTATATATATATAATATAGGTATGTATGTATGTATAAAATCAATTCTCAATGTTCTTGATAACGGGTGCATTTCAGTATCCTATTTTCAGTGCACTATTTCAACCGAGTTAAACTTTTAGTATACGAAATTTTTATGCTAATGATTGGTTAATAAAATTGCTGTAACGAGTGCACTTTATATATTTAAACCAACCTCCGCGATGGGGTCCGCGTCCATTTCAATGGAACAGGACACTGGTGCTGTGGACGTGGGCGGCGCTGACGACCCGAGGAGCTGACCATCCAACTTCGACAACTCCTTAAATACATACAAACCTTATATATATATAATACTAATTTTGTGGAGGATTCGCCCCTCAAATAAATTATGTAAAATGACAAACTTCTAAACAAACTTTCATCCCCTATTCAATGATGAACTTTCTAATACTAACAGTTTAAGTTAGGATTTGTTAGACAGTGAGGTTCAATCGGTATTTGTAAACAAGGTGAATTAATAATCGATCTACTATCTAAGATTATAATGAACGTTGACAAAATGAAAACTGAATTTGTAGATCGGTTTTTATCACTAAAGAAACATTGTAATTTTAAATTTTATCATGAAAAATTTATCAGGAGGTAGGTATTATTAATTTGAGGACATTGAGTGTTCACAAGGTATGTGTTCGAGGAACTTTTGTATGACTCTACGGATATCACTTATCTTAACTCTAGACTAGATAGATGGCGCTTTAGTCGTCATTATTGCACACATAGTTGAAGTAGAATCATAAAAATGTTATACAGTTTAACATAATAGAATTTAAAACAACATGTCCGTGTCTTGTTGAAAAATAATTTAAATAGAAAATAAAATATAATCTGGAGTCTGGAGTCGTATTTGCCGCATTCTCTGTCTATGTGTTTGGTGTCTGACTCTGTTATTTAGGAGGTTAGCAGCAAATTAATATTTTTATAATAATCAGCCTCCGAGACAACGGGTGATGGTTTGATAAAATAAGGACGGAGGGTAGGTTGACCATACTTGATGATAGGAAAAACGCTCTTTTTATTTTAGCCCTATTTGTGTTTAATAGTATAAATATCTTTTTGGTTACAAACACAAACTTTTATGTAAATTAGCTTCGTATTTTAATTTTGATGGTAGATCTTGACTGTAGTTATTTGAAACTCGTTTACGAGCTGACGTGAGGGGGGAGGGGGGGCTATACTAACCCTCTCTTAGAAGATTGGCGTAATATAGCTGCTACAGTAAGCCGTATAGCTATTAGAGTTTCGTTTCGCAAAGTGACTGGGAGAGCCGGATGCCTAATGCCTTTCTCTCCTTGTATCCTGTTTCTTGCATTCCTGCTCATTCGTCAAGGACGGACAGGAAGTTATTGGCCACACTACACAATTAAAAACCGTATAATTAAATGAAACTAAAAACTAATAATTTACTAAATCCTCATCCTGAGTCGCTCCAACTATTCCTCAAATCCGGTTAAAAATCACTACAGCAGTTGCTATAAATAGATCAGAAGGGAGGGAAGGGAGGGGAAGTTTGTTTTTTGCTAGCGAATAAACAAAGAAATATGATATTATACATTACATAAGAGTATTATAAAGGTTTCCCGTGTTCGAATGTTATTAACGCTAAACCTACCGACAATTCTTGTGTACCTGTTCCTACCGCACGCCGTCAAATTGACCAATAATTAAAAGTTATTTTATTATATAACGCAGGTAATAATGTAAATAACTAAAAGTAAAGAGTGAAGACAATATTATATGCATATTCTAAGAATTGTCATGTAGTTTGATAACGATATTATAACGTTTAAAAATGTGTAAGTTTTACATAATTTTAAGAACGGTCAATTTGACCGGTACTTGGTAGGTTTAGATTTCAACGGATAACACTTTTACATATAATTTAATTTCATTTTGTTATATGATAACGTTAGCTATTTTCTTGAACATTTATATGGATATTACCGTGATTCATATTCATGAGTAAGAGAAAGAAACCCAACCCCATTAGCCATATAACAATATCCAATTTGCCTCATCCAGCTCGGTTATACGATAGATGGCGAGGCTTTTACAATTCCGCTATGTTGGTAAGTATGTATGACAGAATCCACTTAACACTAAGTGAAATGTCCGAGTAACTACTTCTTTGAAACTTTAACGAAAACAAGATGACAGTCTTCAAGTAAAGTTACTTAGTATATACATTATAAAATTTTAACAAGTAAATTAGAAATAGTTAAAATAAACGGTTATTTGATCGCGTACGTTGCCGTGATAATTACTACGGTAATTATTAATACAATAATTAATTAAATAGCTGATATTTAAACATTTCAATCACGGTATAAGCTCACATTCCTAAAATATAAAAACGACATAAATATATAATTTTGGTAAAATATTTAAAGTATAACACAATACATACTTTAAAAATGTATGAAACTCTTATGAGAACATTTTTTATAGATTGTTGAAACGAGTTACATCTTGAGCTCAAACGAATTACTATATTTATAAAACGAATTAATTTGAATATAGTTAATAAATCTTATTTTATAATCATGAATACAGAGCAAAACAACGCATCTTGTAAATTACTTTGAAAGCTACTTTTCTATTCTCTTTTATAATAAAAACTTTTATAATATGTATTTTGACAGATATTCGATAAAATATATAATTTTCATCTGACGATTAAATAATATGCACAAAGTAGAAGTCATTAAAATAGTTTCCATACATAATAATCAAGTTCGAAGACAAAATATTGTTTTCAACCGAAGAAATCGATAACACTACTACAATGGTACAAATTGATTTCACCTTCAAGATATTTCTGGGTCCAATCGATGGACTCCTTACTTAATAATTTAATAAACTACAAGGATATTTAATTGATGAATACTATCTGGATACGAGGAATAAAACAAAATAGAATCGAACGAAAAGCATGAGGACCTCCCGGAGGGCATGTATGAAGAGGTTGATGTCTGTGGTCGAGGCGAAAGAGGTATGCAGGGACCGTAGCGTTTAGAGCTCTCGTCTCTGGCTACCCCGCAAGGCATATGGCGTGGAGATAAGTAAGTAACGTCCCAAATTAGCTTCTCTTCAAATTCCTACATGTTTAGTAGATAATATATATATAGAGATGCATTTGATTTGTCTGTTTATTTACCTGTCTGTTTGCTTGTTTGTTCGTTCACCACAACCTTGAATTCAAAACTGTTTTGATCTATAACAATGTGACACAACTAGGTACTGGGCTCATTTGAGTTGATGATATTTGGTGTGTTATTAGCGCTAGTATCGTCTGTGTCAACTACATAGGATGGTTTGTACTCCACAATTTTCTCGTATTTACATAGTAAAAACAAATAATGATTCGGGTTATAATTACAATAAAAATAAGAATTTATTTTTATTATATTAATATGTACATTATATATATATATAGTGATCGATGGTTTATGATTTGAGTCCGAGAAAAAAGGCGAGGGGACAAAGACACATTATACAACCTAGCTTTCTCTGAGACCGTCTGTACTTTAATGTAAAGTCAAAAGTGAAATTCGGCAAAATACTGCACTCATGAAACGTCAAATCCTAGTTGCATGCATGCATGCTTTCATAGAGTAGCTCTATGGAGAAGTATCGCCAAGGGATACACTACTTTAACTTAACAAATTTTATAATATTGATTTTTGTGAAACAGTAATAATTGATATATGAGAACAATATAATAAATGTATTTAAAAATATATCTAGCTACAATATAATACTCTCTTTGTTACTGAAAATTTAACTTTTTCGATTTTTTGCGTTTTTACAGAGAAGTTACAGAGGTTTGAAAATGTTTTGAGAAAAAGATAGTACGGTCGTGTCATTTTGCTCTACATGAGAGGAAAAGTGAAATTAATGACTAAGAAACCATCCTATTTTATTCTTTTACTTTAAGATATCATTGAAGTGGTTTATTAACACATTCGACTCCGGCTAACTTTCTACGTTTCTAATTCTGAATACCGACTAATATAATGAAATTCTGAAGCTGGTCGCCGTGCACTTGTATCGTCAAGGGGAGGATAAAAAGTATAGAATTTGTTTGCGGCAACTAGGAATAGAATTTGGAATGACGTGAATTCACGTCAGCATCGAGAATGTGTCAAGTGAAAATTATAAAAGATATATGAGACTGGAGGGTATACCAAAAAGAAGCTTCCCAAGTCGAGACAACACTATATTGATTAACTTGGGTCAACGGTCGAGCGCGGAATAGACGACAGACTACCAAATAGTCTTCCTTCAGTTACGTAACCGCGCAACCTTCACAGATTGTCTCTGTTATGAATAAGACGAATGTTTCCTTACCCTCATCTATGTTTATGTATCTAACTGAATTATTTTTAGATTAATTTCAAAATGTATAATATAACATTTTTTGTATCATAAAAATTTTCATCCCCTATTTAATCTAATTAGAGCTGAAATTAAGTAAATCGTCTTAAAGTATATACCCATATCCTTGAGCCTTTATGCTAAATTGCAATACTTGCAGTGGCAACCTAAGGCTAGTTTCAGAATGAAGCCAAATCTCGCCTAAGCGCTTCCTTTAGCCTTTTTTAAGATATCCATTGACCCTACAATGTCTGGAGGAATCCCTCAACAGTACTTCTTTCTAGTGTAAACCACCTAGTATTCTAAATCCTGTCTGAGAGGTACTTTATAATATCAGCAATCTTCGCGACTCTACTAATTGACTAATGTCGTCAACCCTTATAACCTTGCTCTTAAAATTTAAAATGTTTATCAGATTTATTCTAATATTTATAAGATATAATAATAAATATACAACAAAAAAGTGGTTACTTTCATAGTCGCAAATCAAGTAATCGAATATCATAATTGCATTTGCGTGAGACCTCGATGCAAAAATAATATTAGTAAACGATTCAAAATTGAATCATACTAAAAAGCAGTCTAGTTAAGAACCTCCATTTTGATGTCGTTTTAAAACAAATAAAAATTTAACGACAAGTCTCCGTCAATATAACATTAAGCTTCACGAAAAGACTGTAACTTTTATATACAATTAAAAAGACAATGAACTATGGTTCATTGATCGGACGATCGGTTTTATTGGAATTTGTAAATAATTTTTCTTTTTAATCTATGGTACGGATAAAAAACAGAACATATTTTGATTAAACTTAGTATGAAGGTAGATTTAACCGGAAGGAACATCTATTGCGTCTCGGTCACATGGATCGATATTACTTTTTGCACCAATAGTTGCAGTGAATAGTTTTCATTCTCGGAAACATCAACCCGTGAAGATATATATATATATATATATATATATATATATATATATATATATATATATACTACTATGCAGTTAAAATTAGTTCATTGTGCAAGAAGATGCAATTAAAGTCTGGAATTTTATTTCAAATCTATCGTATCTTCCTTTGTAGAGATAAATAAGCGTATTTCCAATAGGTCTCATTATGAGAGTAAGCAATTTAGACGATGTGGTATTGTGATTTTAAAAGCACTACCGCAATGTCAATTTGACCTAAAATACTGAAAACCAGGTCATATAATGACCTATCATGCAAGGTTAAATGCATCTACAGATTAAAAAGGCTTTTAAACAGATAAAAAATACATAAATGATGTTCGCTTATTACGTGAGCTTTAATGTCTTAATGATTATTAAAAAAAAAAGAAACAGGAAACTGTTTTCTTTAGGACATTACATCCGGTTTAAAAATCGTATCCGTAATCCTCACGTTATAGTTTTATGTTTTCTTCGATACACGTGTTTGTTTTATATTTAAGTAGTAGGAAATATACATTTAAAGGAAATCCTGTATTAATATTTTTATGTGATTATATGGCGTTGTTACTGGTTATCTATATTGAAAACTTCTCGTAGACTACAACTATTGTTTTTTTAGTATTTAGTTGCATTCTGGGAAGTGGTGTCTGGTGATTTAGCAACTTCTGATGATCTCTGTTAATAACTTATATATCGTAGTTTGTACCAAAATAAATTAAGAAGAAGACTAAAATATATTCCTTCCATTCACAAAATATAAATAGGCTCAAGTAGACTAAATTATAACAAATCTTATTTGTAATTTTGATCTACATTGGTCACTTCCGGAAAATTACTTTCCGGAAACTTACCTTATTAAAAATAAACTCTCTTGGTAACGACATGGTGAAGTATCAATGTCGGGAGGCGCCGGTAACGAGAAAATACGACGAAAATGATCTTCAGATTCCGTTGATTCGAGTCTTATAACAAATCTTTTTTCGCGAACGGCATCCGCCGCCAGATGCATTGGTTTTGCGTGGTAATCCTTTGAGGGAGCCGTTGTAACTATTTTTAAATCACAGTTCAATAGAAAATATATTCCAAATTAATATTTATGGAGAGCAGAACATCTTTTGACGCAGGTCACTGTTATATTTGAGTTTCCGTGGCGCGAGACGAGCGTTGGACACCGACAGCACAATACAAATGGCTGGTGCAATCCGACGCATGCGTGGTGAGGTCAATCAATATATCGCAAAAATTCTCGCAAGAGATTCTAAACTTTCAGAACATTTCATAAATATTTGCGAAATTATGTTCATAAATTGTCATGTAAAATATTTATACATATTTGTTTTTTTTAATACAGTATTTTTTTATTAATTATTATAAAATAACATAAGCTTTTATAAAAAATCTTTGTACAAAATTCAATGACGTAATATTACTATAGGTTTACTTCTTAAGCATGTTTTTTTTTAATTTCCATTCCCTTGACAGAATTTTGTCAGGCTGTAAGAGTCTTATAGAGTTTACTTTCAACTAGTATTTCAAACCTGTTTTAATGTCAGAACGCTTCTTTAGTCATTTGATCCAGCAATTATGACTAATAGGCAGTCCATGAATCCCATGATGAAAACAATATCCTTAGGGTTATCCCAGCGATCTTCTAAATTTCAAATTCATCTCAGGTTATTTCAAACAGTCAGTCCGTGTCAGAGCTATGTTAGTAAGTTTTAGCGTAAATTTCTGTAATCACAGTTTTCGTAGATTATATATTTTTTATATTTAAAGTTTAGTGATCCATAGTTATTAATATATTTGAGGGCACGGAAGTGTTTCGCCATGTAGAGCAAAAAGGCCGTACTATCCTTTTCTCGAGGCAATTCGGGCCATATTCAAACCTCTGTAACTTCATTGTAAAAAACCTAGAAAGATCAAACTTGAAGTGACTAAGAGGAGATTATATAGCTAGATATATTTCTAAAATAACTTTAATTGGAATCACTAGTTTAGAAGTTATTGCAAGTCAAAGGAAAAACTATAAAGACTTTGAATATCGAAGGTTTGGAGTACTTGATGTGGAACCCTAGAGTACAGCAAGATTATCGGAAAAGCGGAAAAGCATTTTCTTAAATGACATGTAAAGTATATATATTTTGCTTAGTAAATAGTAGGAAATAAAAAAAAAAGATCTTTATTGAAACTCACTTTTATACAAAACATTTGGCTGGCTTTGAAAGTTATTATCCACTAACCTGAGAACAGCTGACGACAGCTTTACAATAAATCTTGAAGTAGCCCGGCAGAGCGGGCTTCATGAACAGGGTGCATCGTTTTCTAAATATTTGGAATTATTATAGTATCCCTTAGCACAGCTAATGCTCCTTAACAAGTTTTTTTAATTTATAAAAGGGAAAAATTTTAACGTTTCTATTTATGTGTAAAATATGGTATTTAAATATATTTTAAAAAGTTACAATTATGAAAAAAAAGAAGGCTAAAGCTTACATTCTCAAACACCTAATCTATTCTATAAAATCCCTTATTATAGGTATGTCAAAAATTATGTAAATTCAGGCCTTAAATATAATATATAAATAAATATAATAAAATAATAAAGAACATGATACTTAATTTCACACTAATGGATGATCAAATGTGTGTCAAAATATGCCACTAAACGGCACCTATCCCACGGAATAGGTAACTAATTATAAAAATTTTATGAAAACAATTTCCGGAAGGACAGCTTCTATTCTTAAACTTTTCCTTTAATATCTTTATTACATGTACGTCACAAATTTACGTAAATATAGATCCTGAATCCAGATTGGATTTAAAGTATAAACGAAACGTAAAAATTTAATCTAAGAAATAGGTTAAAAATCTATGAAATATCCTTAATATCACCATAAGCCATGATCTGATATGGACGCTACTGATATTAAAAGATACGTCTAAACAAAAAAAAACCTGAAAGGAAAACGTATTTCTTGTAGGCTGATTATTTAATATCATTTATTGTAGGTGTGTCAAAAATTATTTAAATTTAGACTTAAAATATGGCATTTAAACATATTTTGTAAAGTTAAAATTAACTAATTTTTTTAATCATATAAATCATTAATAAAATCTAACTTTACTCTAAGAAATGATCAAAAATGTGTCAGCAGATGCGTCTACGCGACACCTATCTGAAGAAATAGGTATCCATTTAGAAAAATATTACTTGAGACGAAGCTTCTTCGCATTCGATGGATTTAACGGGACCATCTCGAGAGGAGTACAAACAATGCCTGGGACTTACGATCCAGGTGTAGGTTGAAGGGGCCCCTTTATTATGCGCATACACGCTCACTTACACTGTCTGTGCTCCTCTCCCTACCTAACCAAATTTCATAAGAACCAACTACAGTCGTCTTTGAAATACTTTCTAGAAATAAACCGATGATAGTTCTAGAAAGGTCCAGTTCTTTAAGTTACTAACTGTAATGCCCACGCTAATGTCAACACTAATACCGACGCCAACGCTAACACTAACACTAACGCTAGCACTAACACTAACGCTACTGCTAATGTCAACGCTAACGCAAAAGCACATGATAACTCTAACGGTAAGAAATTCTTAATTTTACCCTAAGTCATAATCGATCATAATGGGGTTTCAAAAAATGCGTTTGAACGGCGACTATTTGACGAAATAGGTATTTATTTAGATATAATTTAATATAAACAGTTTCCCGAAGTAAAAAATAAAAGTTTTAGACTTTTTCTATAATATCTTTTATTGTAAGTACGTCAAAAATTTCCGTTAAGTTAGGCCTAAAATATGGCATTTAAATATATTTTAAAACGTAAAAATAAATAATTTTACTTTAAATAAACGTAAGAAATCGATGAAATATCTATACTATAATACTTCTCTACGGTTATTTTGTTATACGGGCACGCTTCTATCGCTACAGTAGGATCCAGATCCAAACAGGAATGGTTAATACTTTATATACATTTTTATACAAACATTACTTTAGTAAATACAATGTAGTAACAACAACATCTCTTGGAATTTTTCTGTGTTTAATTAAAAATACAACTACCGTTGGCGAAGCTCTGAAACGTTTCTAGATCTTGCCCGTTTGTAGACCGGGCCATTAGACTAGTCCTTAATATTAACCTAAGGCATAATACGATATGAACGATATTCGTATGATAAGGTGAGTCTGTATGTGAGTGAGAGGTGAGTGAATATGGCATT
The DNA here is from genome assembly GCA_918358865.1 of Melinaea marsaeus rileyi. NCBI lineage: Eukaryota > Metazoa > Arthropoda > Insecta > Lepidoptera > Nymphalidae > Melinaea > Melinaea marsaeus. The sequence goes on along the minus strand of OU911091.1, from coordinate 4,098,816 downwards.
TAGATATATTTTGAAACGAAAAATTTATAATTTTACATTTTATAAATGATAAAAATCTATGAAATATCCTTAATATCCTAAGGCATGATCCAATATGGACGATATTGATATTAAAAGGTACGTCTAAACGGCAGCTATCTGAGGATGTAAGTACCTGTTTCGAAAAAAAGAATACAACAAAATTCCGAAAGGAAAACATATTCTCGTAGGCTAATTCTATAATGTCTCTTTTTGCAGGTGTGTCAAAATTTGCCGTAAATTTTGGCCTAAGATCTGGTATTTAAATATATTTTAAAACGGAAAAATAAATAACTTTACTTAAGCAGAACGTCATTACAATGAAATATCCTTAATATCATCCTACCGCATGTTCCTATAATTTAGGCGCAAAACTTAGTATATAAATATGTTTTGAAAAGTCAACATAATAAAAAATACATAAGATAGCTAATGCTACACCCTAACGCTAAGACTAACGCTTTCGCTAACACTTGGGCTAACGCTCACGCTAAACGATCACGTTACGCTTACGCTCACGCTAACGCTAAGGCTAAAGCTGACGATGAAAAATTCCTAAATTTTACCCTAGGGCATGATCCGATATGGACGATTTTGGTATCAAAAGCTAGCTATTTAGTATAATTTAATACTTTTTTTAAATTTTTCTATAATATCTCTTATTACATGTACGTCAAAAATGTACAAAACTTTAGGCCTAAAACATGTTTTGGAAAGTTAAATCTAATTAATTTTACTTAAGAAATACGATAAAAATCTGAAATTTCATCCTAAGGAATAATCCGTTACAGACTTTCGTGTCAGAGCTATGTTAGTAACTTTGAGTGTAAATGTCTGTAATCAAAGTTTATGTACAATATATATTTTTTCTATTTAAAGTTTAGTGTTCCATAGTTATTAATATATTTGAGGGCACGGAAGTGCTTCGCCAAGTAGAGCAAAAAGGCCGTACTATCCTTTTCTCGAGGCAATTCAGGCCATTTTCAACCTCTGTAATGATTTTATAAAAAACTTAGAAAGTTCAAACTTGAAGTGACCAAGAGAGTATTATATAGCTAGATATATTTCCAAAATAACTTTAATAGGAAGCATTACTTGAGGAATTTTTGCAAGTCAAAATTCCTTTATTTTGTTACAAAGAAAAAACTATCAAGATTTTGAATATTGATGATATGGAGTACGTGTATAGTGGAGAATATGGAACCAGAGTACAGTCACATTATCGTTTTTAGCTTTGTAATTAATATATTTCTTTTAATTATTATAAAAATGGCTTAGTTACGGCTGTCGAGCAACGTTTATTTATAATCAAAATATTAAAATATCTAAGAAAAGCCCACCGAGAGAGGGTGTTTGCTCTGAGGAAGTCAGCAGCTGAAGACAAAGATACAAGTATAATTCGTAACGACGACGTAATAAGTGATGAAATCCAATCTAAACCAACTTAGTTAATTCAGTAAACCTATCTACGAGAGCAGCTCCAAGCACTTTATCATAATTGATATCATGTTTGTTTAATAACAAAATTTTGTAGCAACTATGTCAATATTACCTTTTAACGGATAAAGTGACTTGTCAAACGCATTCGGCAACACTTCAGCATCCTATTTCTTTTTCTTGGTATCAAAATTTCTCTATACAAAATTTAATCAAAATCTTTTCAGTAGTGTGAAGGCATAACAAACAGATTTTATATTTATAACACTAATAGTTTAATCGTTTATTGCGAGCGCTTTTTCTTCTTTAGCACCTTTCCTGTACATAAGTATATATCAGAGATATTTGATTACGTCTACATTCACAGAAAACCTTAAAATAATTCTTGATAATTTTCTTTTTTCGGGAAAAGTGTTTTTACGACTACTGATAATTAAATAAATAGTTGAGACTGTTCACAAAAACACTTCTTGCAAAACTCAAACAGACTTAGGTTTTTATGTATATTTTAACATGTTCGTTGCCACGTCACACGAAATTGTGAAAAAAAGCCTATTGCATTATGGCCGGTAACACCACGTGCGGCATACAATTATGCACAAGGCATAAATTATTTTGCCCACCTATTTTCATAATATTCTTAAGGCATTTATACGATTATATGGAGTTACAGCCACCAGGCGAACACAAATAAGGAACCTGATGAAACATACGCAGTAAATAGGGACTCCTACAACCAAGTGGTTCTAAACAGGAGAATAAATATAAGAAATAATTGTTTAAAATATTGTAACGTCAGCAACGACATCGTAATTCGGGAAACAGTAACATTGCAGTGTTTTTTTATATTCTGTATTGTATTATACAAAAACTCAAATACATCAGTGAATAATAAATAAAAAACGCATTATTTTTAATACGAAAATGAGATAGAGGAAAATGTAAAAAAACTAAAAGAATACAACATACATCTTTATTAAACTAAATACTAATGACTAGTTTACATTACATGACTTACCATCACAATGAAAATCATAGCAAAAGGCATGGACAAATGTCTATGGATATTAATTTATAACATTAATAAAAATAAAAAAAAACAACAAAAAAAAGGATAAACATATATTTTTAATCTGTTAAGAGAATATAATTTTTTGTGCAGAAATCGTTAAACCCCTATTAACATTTTGATCTCGTTAATAATCATTTAAGATAAATGTACCATAAAAAATATTTACAAGAATCTTTGAAGCAAATACAAAAAAGTTTAAAGCCAATATCATAAATCCTTATCAAGGTCGTCAAAGCACGTTTGAGTCTCCGTGGACGTAAAACTCAGTAGGGATTGATTTTCCAAACTTCGTAGATCCAAAGTTTGAGTTTCGGCACTCGTCAGCATACAAAAGTTGTTATTTGAATTTGGTGATATCCTTTCGAAGCATCTATTAAGTTTGTGGTTTCCGTACAGACATAAACAGGTCTGAGTTTCTTTTATACTCAAGTGAGTTTCCGATGTAATAGTCTCTTTGTTGATTCGACTCAAACCAAACTCCAAAGGTGTGGTTTGAGTTTGAATATCAGATAGCGAAACCGTTTCCGAAAAGACTAAATCGTCATCGCTGGTCTGAGACTTGAGGGATAGTAAATCTTCGAAAACTGTTTGTGTTGATATTTCATCTTTTTTGGTCTCGTCAGTCTTCTCAGCCTGCCAGGGCGGCAAAGTGACGTCATTCTTTATATGTTTCTCCAAATCTGATGTCTGGGTGGCGAATGATTTTTTCGGACTGTCACATATTAAATCGGCAAACTTTTCGAATTCTGTTTTAAACTTTTTTGATTCGTCAACTATTTTTAATTTCCGTTTCTCCGCCTTTCTCTCCGTTTTGTATTGTTTGTGTAGCTCCGGATGCTTTCTAAGTAAGTGCACTAATAATTTTTCGTTTGTCTTGTATTGAGTATCGCACACTTTGCAAATGTAAATGAAGTTACATGTTTTCAGATGTCTGTTATATTCCTGGTCGCTATTGAAAATCAAATTACAATTATTACAGGAGACATGTTTCGGTCTGTGCACTTTTAATATATGTTGGTTGAGATATTTTCTTCCTGAAAAAAATTTGCTCCTTCCAGAGTTCAAAGTAAAACCACAATTTGGTATTGAACAGTAAAACTGCAGCTGAACAATGAAATCTTTTTCAACTTGATGCTTTTTCAATAAATGACTGAATAAATCGCTTCTTTTAACAAATCCCTCGTGACACCGGTGGCAGGGGAGATATATTTTTGACTCCATATTGGGTGCTGTTATTTTTATTGTTAATTTATTATCATTCAATTCACTACTTATTAAGTTTTCTTGAGTCTCTGTACTGTCTTTTGAATTGGGTGAGTTTTGCTGCAAGAAGAAATGAAATGAAAATGGTATGGTTAATAATTTCAGTAGTTTATTATTATGGTAGCAGTTTTTTGATAAATTGCTAGGAAATTAATATATAAAATAGTATATAGTATAGTATAATATATTCATTTATATGGATTCAATTTATCTCTATAATAAGTTTTCACTAAGCATTTGCTGTTGATTGTTCTAAGAATCTCAGATTAATTTGAATGATAAGACATTCAAATTAATCTGAGATTCTTAGAATTCATATCTTATAGCATATAATTTCATATTTAAGGCACCCCTCTTCATACAATACATATTAAGTGATGCAAGAAAACAAGCAGCAATGAACACAATTTTGCCCAATGCTGATAATAAGAATCTACATTTCCTTAATTTATACAATAAAAGTATATATACTTTCAAAGACAAAACAAAACAAACAAATGTAAGATATATTAAGAGATCAGTAAAATGTTGATTTAAATCTTTTTTATAGATCCTAGTATATGAATAAGTCTGAATTAATAATAAACATACCATTGCATCTTTTAAAAACAAATCGGCCTGCGTGCATTGTTGAACAAAGTTCCTAAAACTCAGGAGAAGTCCCTCACAGCTTGTACAGAGTAACTCGGATACATTGTCAGTGTGATTTATCTGTAAGATAATTGGTACTATTAGAAGTATTCTTAAAGCTTTTTCAACACAATGACTGCAGCCTCACAGTATTTATGTAATTTTTAAAGTAACACAAATGTTGTGTTTAATAAAAAAATATACTAGGGTGGGGGTAACAAACCGCTTGTTTGTTTTGTTGTAACTTTAGTGCTACAAATTTTTGTATCAGTTTTGGATGAAACCCCATTAGGTGTATATTTTCTTATACTGTATTATTACTAAATTATTAAACATTTAGACTTTGATATTTTTCTTGCATTTATTTTTTATTCAGGAGCCGCCCTTGTGCAGTTTAACATTTCAAACATTATGATCAAGTAAACAAGATAAAGAACAGCTTCTCTAGTGAATTAGCAACATCACATCCAAATTGATTTAGCCAGAGGGATGGAGGCAAAGAGAGTAGAGTAGTTACTTCTTTTTTTAACCTATCTATTTAAAATTCCAATAATCATAACATGGCTATTATATAGACAATTATAAATTTAGGTTCAGCCTTTTAATAGCGGTATTGCATTTTTTGTCAACAAATTTCTAGGATAATAAAAATTGAATCATTATTACAGGAACTACTTCAAGGATTCCTTTTTTAATTTATAGAAGTTTTAAAACTTTTATCATAATGTTAAATTATGTAGGATTTTCTGTTGCTTCTTTATTTTTAATAATTAATTAAAACGAATTATTTGCAGTTGACAATATAGTAAAATATTAAGTTTTCAATAGTTTTGAAAGTTTATTACATGACATGTTTTTTGTAATACTTTCGAATATTAATACAATTATAAAAGTGTGTTAATCAAAATAAATATGTCTAAATAAATTAACATCTGGGGTCATTTGTAATTATGTTACATCTAGTTTGTTTGGATACAGACATACTTAAATTCAAGGATCTTACAAAATGCAATTTAAAATAAAAATATACCTGTATATTTGTAAATTTACTGAAATCTTCAGCATAACCCCATTCAATCATATTTTTCATTTCGCCGGACGACGCAAGACAACCGCGGCAAACCAATGATAAATCTTTCAAAGATAATTCGGATGCCATCGTAGTAATTATCAGATTATTTTATCTTTAATCGTATTTCCATTTATTTTGTTTTTTTTATACTTCTTAACTGTTTATCTTTTTTGATATTTGACACAACTAACAGCCATCAGTTAGTGATGGAATCAGATAAATGTCAATTGATAACAGAAATACAATTTACGAACTCGCAAAACTGGTTTTGAAAAAATTGCAATTTTTAAGGAACAATTTTTTTAAATGTTCTTCCTATATGGTTAAAGATTATTATCGAACATTTGAAATGTATTAATAATAAAATGTTGTATCATAGTTATGCATATTTTTAATAATATATACCTCTAACTAGTATATTATAGAGATCATGGAAGGCTTTATCTCAGTTAAATTGTTAGTAGAAATGTATATTCGATGTATTTCTTGTATTTTTAAGTTCAAGTAATAAAAAATAATTTTTTTTAGAAATGGGATAGATTTTAGAGGTGTATTTTTTTATATTCATTCAATATAGGTATTAAAAAATATTTATAATCTTTCGGGATCCCTACAGCTTTGTGGAAATTGTCTCTTTAAGACTTGCGTTATTATTGAGCGTAGCGAACGAAGTGAGCGGAGCGATTTACTGGAGACTTTTTACATTCTTTGTCACGAATTGGCTCGCAAACTACTCGACGGAAAATTATGAAACTTTGCAATCAAAAAGACACACATTAGGTGATGGTTTTTTTTTTTAAAATTTGAAATATGTCCTCAAAAAAAAATATTTTTTTTAATATCATGTCAAAAAATTGATATCCCATTAAAGTCAATGGGAATCAATGAGTCAATACACTGGGCTCGCTTCGCTCAATATGCAAACGGCACCCGAGATTTCGCGAGCGAAGCGAATCGAAATTGAGGGTTTGTTGGCGCCCCTAGTTCATTAGTGTTCAAATATTACGATACCGTCTATATTTTGTACCCACAGACTACTTTCTACAGAGAGTTTTCTGTCTATGTTTTGTAGGTAGCTTGTAAATTTTATGTCAGTTGACTGACAGTTAATAGTTTGATTATTTGTTTTTTTTCGGTTTCACAGTTACACATTCATGAATTCAATAAAAGTCCAATATTTAGAATAATTGTAATTAGTTATTTATAAGTAGTTGCTAAGAAACCTCAACAATCAAAATTAATATTGTCTATCAAACTATCTAAATACTTACAAATGTAAAGAAATACATCAGTACAAAGCGAGATGCCGGTGTTTTGTAGATAATTTATATTTTGTTTTCTATAGTAAATCATAAACTTGTTATTTCTAAAATAAGTTCGCTCAAAAAGTTAAAAACGCTAAACATAACTACAAAATAAAAATGACCAATGTTTGCAAAATTTGCTTATTTACAAATATTAAAACGTACGCTATAACAAACACAGATTTACAAGAGGTTTACGAAAAACTTACTGATATTAAAGTGAGTCATGTATTTTATAATGAGAGAGATATCTCTTTTTTGCTCTTAAGAACTATGAACTATAAACTTTTGAAAAATATATGTAATAGAAAATAAAAAAAAAATGTAGTCATTATAAAATTTTGATGCAATGAATCATCATAGCAGTATATGTTATGTTCTTAAGACTTACATTTACATTTGTTAAATATTTATCTCAATACTTTTAATATCTATCCAAATCTTGGTATAGGTTGATAAAAACATTAAAATAAAAGCATGTTTATTGTGCATCTGCAATACATACCGAGAAACAAACTTTTCATACGTATATACATATATATATATAATATAATTTTACAGATACTTTCTATAGACACATATCAATGTGTCTGTTATCTGTGTTATATGGGACTGAAACAGTGCCGTAAATTAAAACAGCAGGCCGTACAAACAGACAAGATTCTCAAAGAAGCTCTTGAGAATAATGTTGAGGTAAGAGAATTGTCTTTGATGGGTTGTAGGTTTGAAGATATGACAAATTTAATATAAAAAAATATATATTATATAACTTATATTGTACTTATGCAACAGATTTTATTTGTTGTAGTATATCTGGTGAATACTATAGAATTTTGTGTAGTTAGTATTCTTGTTTCAGATTAAAACTCCGACCACATTCAGACTGACCACATCACATTTGATAACTCTTAATATTAACCCCGATCTGGGCAAGGTGGAAGTGAAGGATGAGAATATTAAAATAGAAAATGAAGGTGCTTTAGTTATATGATTAATTTTTGCTTGAATTAAAATACTACTTTAAGATTTTATTCATATTTTTGTGAAAGGAGCCATTTAAAACTACATGGACATAGTTGACTATAGTTAAAGAAAAGAAACTAAGTTTTGCAAAATTTCTTATTTATTATTTTCTCACTTACAATAGCTTGACAAGTAAATGTCTTGTAAATATATGTTTAATTTTTTTATAATATTTTTATGTAGTCTTCATACTTCATATATTATGTATACTTGTATATATATATATATATATATATATATATATATATATATATTGTATTCTTCACATATTATAATATGAAACTTATATTTAAAGACTCTTGATTGGCAACTCTATATAAATTTTGGGTATCTTCACAAAAAAATTACTTTGTATAATTATGTAGTTTATATATTTGTAGATATCAGTACAGATATGTACACAAGTGACTTGGATTTGGAAACAATTAAGGAAAACGAGTCAAATATCAAAGAATCTAAAACAGATTCCGAGGATGATATACCGTTGAAGAACATCAGCACTAAGGTGTTGGGAAAAACTGATATTGGAGTCAAAAATGCTAAGAGACAGAGAGGTATGATATTAAATCCTGGCTTTGCTTGATCATTATACATAACCAACTATATAAATTAAACTGTTTATTTACAAAGGGTGGTAAATAAATAATAAACCTTACAGACAGAAAAATTAACGCCAAAGAGATTTTACTAACAACGGAGGAACAGATACAAGAAATGACGAAGCGTTCAAAGTCTGAGAACTACATGAACTCGCCATACAAGTGTGACCTGTGTTACAAGGGATTCGTGGAACCCGTAGCCTTTGAGAAACACAATGATAAACATGATAAGGTAAGAAATTCATTATTAATATTACAGTGTTTGATAATTGTTAATATAAATTAGTAATTATATATATATATATATTTTAAACAAGAGCTTATATATTTATTTAAATAATGTAATCTAATTATTATATATGGTTAATAAAGTTTTTATATTAATTGTAATTTTAAGTTTATACACTGTCTCTTTTTCTCTTCTCCTATTATTATTCTTTCTCTTTCTCGAACAGATAAGTGGCCCATACAAATGCAACATATGTCACCTCCGCTATCCAACAACCAAGTCGCTCAGAGCTCACACTGCGGCGACGCACGCCAGGAGGTACCAGTGTGCTGTGTGTGCTCACCGCGCACACACTAGGTGAGTACAAACACACGCGCACACGAACACACACACAGACACGCATAGACACACCTCGCATAGAGGCACACAAACAAAAGCACACTGCGTACACACACAAACGCACCCTATGTGAATATACACAAGTAGGCATTTACTTAAACAAAAACACACACCTGTCCATATATAGGTGTGTTCCTACTTACATTTGTTTATTGTGCTCAGTTATTGTAAACAATTTCAACATTTAAAGGAAAACTTTAATTATTTTCTTTCCAGAAATCAAGCAGTTGAACATGAAAAATGGCATAAAGGACACACGTACGCGTGTCAACTGTGCGGACTCAAGTTTAGGTACGTATGCACTATGTACCTGTTGATAGGAGCTACACTACACAGAGCAGTGCAGGAAGAATCATCTATATGAATATAGATATATTACGAAATTTATCGTTTCCTTGTTTCACAACAACAAGAAGAAGTCTCATAAGAAGACACGAAGACGACAGAATTAATAGACTAAAATCCTTAAAAAATCAGCAATGATTGTAGCGTTATACTATATAGCTCAGTGGCTGATGTTGTGTCAGATATAATTGATGTTGGGTTCAAATCTCAGATTGGGCAATCTTTATATGATTTACGGAACATCACTGTAGACTTGTGATTCACACCTAGAATCACCAGATGATGTACCAGATTTGAGGTTTTAGTTCTGAGATGTAGAAACACACGCGCACATATGCACACACGTACTCATGGACACACGCACACATGCACACACGCACACACGCCTATATGGACACGCACACTGTGTAAGTACACATAGACATAGACAGTAAATGATGGTCCGTTAATCAGCAAGCCGAGTACGTACTTGACCCACATGCGCAAGCTGCACGCGGGGGAGCACGTGTGCCGGCTGTGCGGGGACAGCTTCTACAAGCGACGGGGACTGGACATGCACCTCACCAAGACACACCGCAGGGAGCAGGTCAGTGACCCCGCCGCGTCTGGCACTCCGCACATTTGTTAATGAATTACAGTCAGTCTATGTCTTCAAATATGGGTTATTTATTACATAATTTTTGGAGGATTTTTTTATTTGACATGAATACGTCTAATCTCGGAAATAAGTGTAGGATGCGTTCACTCGTTTCAAGTGTTTTGTAACTTATATAGGACTAGCTTATTCCCGCCCGCTTTGCTGGGCAAATAATAACAAAGAATCACAAACTGTATGTGGGTGAATTGAAAATAATCACATATTGTATATAGGTAAATAGAAACTAACCACAAATAATCACAAACTATGTGGGTAAATAGGAAATAATCACATATAATCACAAACTGTATGTGGGTAAATTGAAAATAATCACATATTGTATGTAGGTAAATAGAAAATAATCACAAATAATCACAAACTATGTGGGAAATTGGAAATAATCACAAATAATCACAAACTGTGTGGGTAAATTGAAAATAATCACATATAATCACAAACTGTATGTGGGTAAATTGGAAATAATCACAAATAATCACCAAATGTTTGTGGGTAAATTGAAAATAATCACATATAATCATCAAATGTTTGTAGGTAAATTAAAAATAATCACAAATAATCTTAAACTATGTGGGTAAATTGAAAATAATCACATATAATCACAAACTGTATGTGGGTAAATTGAAAATAATCACATATAATCACCAAATGTTTGTGGGTAAATTAAAAATAATCACAAATAATCTTAAACTATGTGGGTAAATTGAAAATAATCATGTATAATCACAAACTTTATGTGGGTAAATAGAAAATAATCACATATAATCACCAAATGTTTGTGGGTAAATTAAAAATAATCACAAATAATCTTAAACTATGTGGGTAAATTGAAAATAATCACATATAATCACAAACTTTATGTGGGTAAATAGAAAATAATCACATATAATCACCAAATGTTTGTGGGTAAATTAAAAATAATCACAAATAATCTTAAACTATGTGGGTAAATTGAAAATAATCACATATAATCACAAACTTTATGTGGGTAAATAGAAAATAATCACATATAATCACCAAATGTTTGTGGGTAAATTAAAAATAATCACAAATAATCTTAAACTATGTGGGTAAATTGAAAATAATCACATATAATCACAAACTGTATGTGGGTAAATTGAAAATAATCACATATAATCATCAAATGTTTGTGGGTAAATTAAAAATAATCACAAATAATCTTAAACTATGTGGGTAAATTGAAAATAATCACATATAATCACAAACTGTATGTGGGTAAATTGAAAATAATCACATATAATCACCAAAT